>NMRA01000456.1:235275-264094 GCA_002633005.1 Phoronis australis | reverse complement strand
TGGTATAGTAGAAGCAAAGTTGCAGATGAGTGTGTTATTTCACAAACTGTTTCAAAGTTTGCCAATACCAGAAATGTGCAGAGAAAAGTGAGAAGTGGTCTTCCACGAAGAAAATATCCTTAGGGAACTGATATTGTGCCTACTGCCCTATGGAACTGTTTCCAGTAATCTGCCAAGTTAAAAGAAAACCCACGTTATGTCATGAACATCAACATTTCCTGCCAAATGGTTCATAAATTTGGACAATGCACAGAAGTTGTATTAGGGCAAGATAAAACAGCAAAAAGAATTCAATTGTCAAGGCGCCTATGAGCAAATGTTCTGTTCACAGATGAGTCAAGATTTTGTCTAAGATTTTTTTAATAGAAGAGCGAAAGTCTAGTGAAGAAGGGTTGAGTGCAGCGTCCACTGCACTGTTCATCCACATGACCCCTGTGGTGGTGGGAGTATCATGGCATGGCCCAGTATTTTTGATATCGGTCGAACTGATCTCGTGCACATTGATGGTAACATGTCGTCTGCTCACTAAAGGGAGGAGACGCTGGCAGCACATGTTGTACACTGTGCAAGTGCAGCAGGCGTTGGCTTCACATTCATGGACTGCAATGCAAGTCCTCGTTGTGGCCAAGTTGTCGTCACGTTCTTGGATCAACAGCCAATTAACTGCATGCAGGGGTCTGTAAAGTCTGCCAACTTAAACCCCATCAAACACTTGTGGGATGAACTGGGTGGGAAGGCTCGCGAGCACGTTATTGGAGCCACGCCACTTCAGCATGTCTTCCCTATTCTGGAGCAACCAATGAGCACGCTGTTCCACAGGAAATGATCAACAAATTTTGTTTACGACATATTTTTGCGATGTCAGTAGTGAAGGATGGCCAGGGGCTCTTACACACGCTACTGAAATGATGTATCAATGAATAATTTACTGTTGTTATAGGCGGCTAATTGCAACTGTTGGATGCACGCCCACTCTGCGAAAATGAAAGCTCACTTAGTAATCGACACTAATTTCATTGATTTACCATTTTTCTTCTTTCTAATTGTTTAACCTTTACAATAAGTGTGAAATCAAAATGGCAATTAGTTCAGTTAAGACATATCTCATGTTGAAACCCAGTATACTTATTTTCTGTTGCCTAGTAAGTGTATACGGCATTGTTCTATTATGGACACAATTCAGTCGAGTTTATCTTACAACTGTTGAAACAGAAAACTTACATCTTGTTTACTTTAAGAGTGTCGTTAGTGTGTGCTCTTTACAGCTTTAAACACACTTGAACTTCTTGAAGCTGCAACCAGTGCTCTGCGTGCAATAGTACAGTCGATGGTTCAACTTGATACCAAGGTGAGTCTTATATAGTTGTATGGTCTTTGGCTTCTAGATTTGCATGTGAGATGTAGTCTCAATGTTTCGTGTGAACCAAAGTGGTATTCGGTAATATAATGATGTTTTAGGCTACATAAATTAAAGTGGAATGCTGAAGATTCTTTTGGTGTTTAAATCGTCTGTTCTACACGCTTGTTTCAGGACATCGCTTTCAGTCCTAGTGAAGCCCAATTTGTGTTCGAGATTGGCAGCCAGTGTTCCGAAGCCCAAGTCCGTGCTAACGCTGTCCGTTTGTCAGCTACCATGGGCTGTATTTTAGCCAGACAACTTGTACCTGCTAATGTGGAACTACTGAAGGTGAGCTTCAACATTGTATTGTTTTATCTTAACTAAGCATTGTACTCATAAAATTAGAGTAGTTGGCGTAATTTTAAATGGACTGTAATACTGTTGAAGTCTATGTGATATTGTTTTTCAGAATTTCGGGTTATTTTTGGTGGAAGTTGCAAGCAAAGATGCTGAACTGTGGGTCTCAGCCGAGTCGCTGGATGCTATATTTGATGTGTTTGCTGAGGATGAGACAGATTCCATTGTTAAATCCATTGGTCTCATCGACAAACTACAACCACTTGTGCCTGTACTGAAATCAAAGGTAACTCACTCCTTCTGAATGTTATATGAGTGCTTATTTGAGTATATTTAGAGGATCACCTACAGAGCGTGCTCAGCTTACTGGTTTGACTTCAAATTTTTGTCTTATCTCCAGTGTTGAGATGGAACTACAAACAGTTCTTCCTTTAGTTGATGGCATGTGCTTGTGGTGCTGGTCAACTCGCTACAATTAGTGGAAATCTTGGACGAAAATAGGTAATCCCGGTTGATCAACACTTGGCAAGGCATGTAGGTTTCATGGCTATCAGTCCATAAGTTATACAAAGTTGTTAAATGTATGTCTGAAAGAGCGAAGCTTTTGTTCATACTGTGTACCAAAATTTATGTAGGTCAACTTCACGATATTTGCCAACTTCTTTTTGAAAGTTACTGTAGGTTCTTGAGGTTGATAGTGAAACAAACAAATCGCCTTTTAAAGTTTTTGTTAGTTATAAAAGTCTGAAAGGAGTAGTGGACAAATATGAAATCATCTACAAAACATACTTCATTGAATTTCCAGCACCACACTTACCCACTGCTCAAACTGTGAATACTCAGTCATTTGAAGTCCAAACATTGCATCCGCCAGGTTTAAAAGCTGCCATAGTCACTGTGGCAGAGTGCATTGTGGGTGCACAGTGCTAAGCTGACTGATCAAGTTGACCATGCATCAACTACTTATTCTTGAAAAGAAACATTTTGACAGCAGGAAGGTGTTTCCCTTGTCCAATTGCAGAGAAAAGTCAATTTTGATCGTACAAATCCAGTACTCTTACGTTTCAAGGGTATTATATAATTGGTTGACGTTTTCATTGGGTTTTTGTGCTGATATTTCTATATACAGCATCACAGCTATTGCACACTTCAGCAAGAATTATAATTTCAAATAAAGGTCCTTGTGGAACCGAAAAGGCATACTTTGAGGTTGTTGGTGTATAACCATTTTGTCCATTTGTCCCGGACTTGGTTCACCACCACTGAATTGCGCCCTCTGTTGTTGTGGAATAAAACAATAATATAATATGGGGATTCCTTAATGTCAAGGGGAATCCCGTAGCAGGTACCAGTACACCGCTGGGAGATCAGGTCCAGAATCCCTGTTCAGGCTTGGTCTGTGAATTTGAATGTCAATAGCTTCCGATATCCTACTTGGCTTATCTGGATGTAAACTGAATGCAGTGTATTGACAAAACACCACCAAAGTCCATTTGTTATAAAAGTTATTGTTTCTGTTGTTTTGGTATGAATGTATCTATTTTATCATAAATTTAACTGGAAAGCCATGGTCATATGATCCAATTAATGGGAGAAAAATCGAATTTTGCAGACTTTCTGCTTTCAGAAAATGTGTACTTTTACTGGATTAAAATTTATTTTTTTGTTGACAATTGTCTTCTAAATAAACAATTGATAAGGTCCACATAAGCTGAGAAGCTGTACTTGAGACACACTTCCGTGTATCTTTTCAGATATCACAGCAAAGGAAAACTCTAGGAGATCATCTTGCCATAGTGACCACAGCTAGAACAAACCTCATCCGATTTATTAAGTACAAGACTCAAAGATTGTGAGAAAGAGACCACTATGCTACAGTGTGCTTGACAGTCATATACTGTGAGACAGGGACTATGCTATACTGTGTGTGCCAGGCTTGATATTGGTAAACTATGAGGCAGCCACTATGTTATATTGTGTGTCTACCCTGCTTAAATGTCTGTCACTCATGCTTGACAGTCTCATACTTTTTTGTTCACTGTGTACGACTGTTTTCTAGGATGGTTGAAATTTCAAGAAGTTCAAATGGCAAGGCTGCTACTTCTTGGAAAAGAACCATTAACAAATGATACAGGTTGTCTGCTATAAATGAGAGGTTCACTGAGTTTGGGCTTAGGTGTCAACTCTTTGGAATCCAGTTAAGTTTCGAATTTGAGAAATATTTGAATAAATGCATTGCACTATGATTACTGTAGTTGTGAATGTATCTTTGAGCTTTATATATGAGGTGTCTGTTATTGGAATATTGGCAATAGTCCGCGATTAGGTCACCTGACCTGTGCAGTTTCTTTTCAATGTTTATTCTTCTAACAACTGTTCTTAGCTGCCACCGAGGTTGCGTACATGTCACGACAACAAATTGTCGCAACTGGTTTCATTTCGTTTTTAGTATTTTAAAGACCAGCAAACCGAATTTTGGAACAAACGTTGCTGCTTCGAAACTGTCATCATGTCCCAAGAGATGTCCCAAAATTTTAGGACGGCGCGTGTGACGATCATACATAGGTATTGTTTTCAAAACGACGGCAGACTTTCTTTGTTACAAAACTCAAAAGGCGGAGAATTGAGCTAGAAAATGACGTTTATTAGATTATTTTTCACTTTAATGACTGGCTTCGGGCAAGGTGAGTGTCGGAATTGTTTCCCAGATTTTTCATGCACCCTGTCGGTGGACCGATCGCTGGCTCTGCGATATAAGTTTCACGTCGCCGGAGGTGACCAACAGAACTCATATCCGGCCTGTATGAAATTTCGTGGTCTAACTATAGTCTAAGGTCTAACGGAGCTCAATTCACAGTATTACCTAGCTGTATTTTGGCGATAGTCTTCAAACAGCTGGCTGGCTGGCTACATTTAAGATCTGTAGTGCTCACTTCGACGTTTCGTGTTAATGTTTTTGCCCAGCGTAATTTTCGGATTAGGATCGTTCCCGTAGGCCTAACGGAATTCTCTGGGGGCCCATATCGGAATATAGTTTTTGATTGAATTTAAAACGTTCAATTGGTTACGTATCCTTATAATTCTGTATGTTATCACCCAATCCAGGATTTATTTCATACTTTTAATTTATTGCAGATACTCACTCACAACGTTGTGTTGCTATTGAATTTTCAATCTTTTGAGGTTGACCGAGTCAAAATGGCGACGACTACAGGTTGCAGGATTTCAAGACGAATTATCTTGAAAATTGAGTTTCTAATATAAAATTGTCAATGAATTTCAATATAATTGCTTTGTACGATAACATCAAGTTGATATGTGTTGTAACGTTTCCAAGTATCTTGCATCAAATTAAACGGCCTATTGTTGCCGATTCCAATAAGGGACACGCACTCGACCGTCGGATAGCGGCCCGTATCGGAATCGCGCAGCATTCACACCTTCGCTTTCAAGAAGAATGCAAAGTTCCTAACATCGAAGTTTTCATATCAAGCCAACTACACTATAATAATAAACATTGTGAAATTGTCTGATAACAATCCGGACGAAGTGTTTTTCCGGCTGTTTCGGCGACTCCAGTCACCCTCCCGGGGATTCCCATACGGGCCCGTATTAGAATGTGTGCTAAATGGTTGAACAAAAGGTAATAATTTTGATCAATGTGAATATTAATTAACATTAAATGAACAATTAACGTGTTTCCTTGATTTCCACGTATTTTGATATAAATTAAACAGCTAAGTCGTCGCTGATTCCAGTACGATGGAGACACGGGGAATCTGCCAAATTCGTTGAAATGATGTCGTAGGTTTCAATTAGTGCAAACGCCATCTCAATTTTTTTTGGCGCTAAATGGGGTTCGTGATGGGGCTACTGTATTGTCAAAGGCCTACTTAATTAACGATTGGTTTATGCTGTAACACAGTATTTTGTTGTTTTTCATCTATAAATGTATTTTAGATATAAAAATAGTCACTTTGGCACCATATTAAGTCTTTAAGGAATTTGAGACAGTGGAATCTTCTGAGCAGAAAACTGAAGCTTCGTGTCATCGGTGAGAATGTCGTTTTCTTCCGGAGATATCGACCAGATATGGTTCTCTGTGATTTCTTGGACACTTGACAACTCGCTAGATTTCTTGTGAGCACTCACATGGTCACATTCTATCACAGGGTCGACCTTCTCCATAGAGCACGTCGTAATAACTTTCAACGTCTCCTGCAGTGATGGGCGGAGACACTGAAAAGCATGAACAAGACGTGTAGATTAATTGGGAAGCCATAATGACGACGGCAATAAAGTTGATGAAGACGACGACGATGATGGCGATAGGCTACAGAACTACAACCGCGTACCCATTTGTAATCTTGATCATTCTAAGTTCGACGTTGTCTATCCATGAAAAACACAGTGCCATAAAGTAGGCATACGGGAAAACGGAGAGAAAGAGTCACCACATAAACACGCCTCCATGCAGTTTAGACTTTTAAAGGCACAACACGTGGCGGCAAATTTGATACTATGTTATGCATAGGGATTTGTGAAGTGTTTTGTGAATTAGGGTTTCTAACCTGCAGGAATCGTCGTCGGCCATACGCCATGTCGTCCATTACGGCATCCAACTGAAACATTTAAGCATAAAATCATCAATCTGAAAATGGCTTCGACGAGCACTTATAACAATGGCTAAAAAGGACTTTTGATAGATGAACAGTTAGGTAATCCTTCTAAGTGACGTAAGTGTGAGACATCCCGATAATCTGACCACGAGTTGAAACCTACGGGGTTAAGCGTTTTCGCATTTCCAATTTTTATTCTCACCCTTCCATCTATCCCTAACATTTTGGCATTCATAAACGGACGACTTGAGACTACCACATGTGATCAACGTTGTATTTATTTTTGGCCCTTTTCTTGGCACCTTTCTCCTGGGAGAAGTTTGAAGATACGATTCTGTAAGTCGCCTTCTTTCTGAATAAGGTGATTTTGTTTTTGCGAAGACTATTTTTGAGAAGGATGTATTTCGTCAACATTAATTTCCTGTCGCTAAAACATCAAACCAATGATCTATGGGTGCACTTCTGTCTTGATGTAATTGTATAAGTGTATAAATATTTCCTGAACAGCATAATTTCAGAGTAAAACCGAATACCAACAAAGTACATGTATATGTAGCTGTTTAAACGGAGTTACACCTGGGCTGAGTTCCGTAGAAAGCAATGCATTAGCTTGTATTTACCGGCTGCAAAATATGTCTACATAACGCTCTCTTGACTGAAGCTCTGATGGTGTGAATGGTTTAGCAATTTATGAATAGGCTCAAAGACTTGAATCATGGACCGCCGTGGGTATCAGTTGGTTTTTCCACCAGGATCCTTTTGTGATTGTCGGTGGTTCCTTGCTGTTAGTAGTTTCATTGAATTATTTAAAAAGGGAAAAGTGTACGTATGCACTGGACTTCCGCTATATTTGCCTTTGTGGGACTTAATAACGGTAGCTATGGTAGGCGTAGCCACTTATCAGAACTTTCATTTTGGGGAGTGTACTCAATTGTATCTTTGACGAAGTGTGCCACAGGGAGATATTCAACCTGTTAGAGAGTTGACGAGGTTAAGTCCCACCCATTGAGGGAGTAAGCGCGATTGAAAAGGATCTTCTATAATAACACAACCCTTTCGCAGAGTTTTTTTCGTAGCAGCACTCTTTTTACAGCATTGTTACTTGTTTGATTGTGTTGCTTTAAAGTGTTGGTTACGCGGTACAAGGCGAGGGTTAATCAAACGCAAGAGTGACAGAAACATTGGGACCGTACATTCTGTGGTGGTATCAGTTTCGTGTCGAGTTGGCCGGAAAAAAGACTTTTCAGACAGGACTGAACGCGCATCTTCGAGAGACAATTATATGGGTTTACAGCTCCCGGATCCAACTATATAGTTGTCTGGCTTCATGGATACGTGCTTGCACTCATTATTAACTTGTTATTCTGATGACAACGGCAAGATATGAGGTCCGTAAGGAAGACCACACCACTGTAGCAAGCATTTCTTCGCAATGAATTTAGCGACAGTTTCCCCCCCGTCCCCCTTTCTTGGAGAACCCCTCTTGTCATTTTGGACAGAAAAATCGACAAAAGCACCACCGTAGAATATGTTCGCAAGTATAAATTGAAAAAAGTGTTTGACTGGCTTCGTTTTGTGTTTGCTATTTTGCGATTGGATTATGATCAAACCTTAATGCAGTTCAAGCCTTGTTTCAGAGATGAATATTATTGATGTTCATGAGCTCCTTAGTTTTAAAACAGAAAATAATATCTTATCTACCTTCAAGGCTAGTAACTGGAGCACATCCATCCGATACAGTCAAATTGATCTGGAAGATACCAATCATAGGTCCTGGGCTTGAGCCATGGCTTGGGGAAATGAATGATGTATCTTCTGTCTTTTGGTTTTGGCTTGAGTCGCGGGAAACATGTATAAAATTTATTTTTGAACCTTTTCCATAGACTTGGTCTGGGCGGTGGCCATTCATCAATGTGCTTTAATCTCTCAAGCATCATCTCATTAAATGCGAGGAATCTTTCATACTCCAATTCCGATCTTGTTTTGGGGAGACTGTCCTCTTCAGAGCTCCTAACGTCACTTGTGGAGTGCCTGTTGGAACAGTTTATTGACGACTCTGTTTCGTTGATGTCGTCTGTCTCATCGTCGTCGGTTTTAATTGAGCTGACAGATTCACTAAAACTTTGGAATTGAATTGAGTCAGATGATGAAGTCTTGCGTTCCGGCGATTCATTGCACGAAACGTCTTCCTCGGACGTCGCGGGTTCAACCGTAATTTCAGGTGGAACCACTGATTCGGAAGATGAATTGCGATCAGAGCGCGACTCTACTTCTTCCTCATCAGCTGTGTCTTCGTTTGTTTCCGGTTCGTCCGAGTTCTGTGACCCATCGCTTGAGAACTGTTCAATTATTCCAAAACACATCGCTGCCGTGATTATTAATACTTCGAATTCTCGGAACCCATTATTATGTTCCATTTTTCACTTTCAGTGCTTTGCCTTCGCTATGTGCAAATGGTCGATTGTGCTGATGTCATTAAAACGTCATGATTTATAACGTCATTCTTACGTTTTTGATCTAGTAGAAAAAAATCAAATGTCAAATTTGAAATAATAACAATTCGTTTAAATTTATTGAGGTTTTAAAATCACTAAGCGGTCTGAAAATTATTACCAGACTATTGACAAACAGCCAAATCGTTTTCAATTTGCCGCGGTGTGTGGATGGGATGGTGGGTGGGAGGGGCGAACGGACAGGACGAACAGACGGGCGGACGCACAGACAGAGCAAGCAGAGAGGGAGACACTTTTCATCAGAACACACTAACTTGCGGACATGCGAAAATTCGCCGAGTACGTCATTGGCAAACATACACTAGCATAAGAGGTCCAAATATTTTGCTGCAAGTTATCAATTTTCTTTAAAAGGGTTTTTCTATAACTATCATCTTTTTCATAAGTTGAACTTATAAGTTTATTACTGACAATGTGACGACTAAAATCCAAATTCAGCNTAAATTTATTGAGGTTTTAAAATCACTAAGCGGTCTGAAAATTATTACCAGACTATTGACAAACAGCCAAATCGTTTTCAATTTGCCGCGGTGTGTGGATGGGATGGTGGGTGGGAGGGGCGAACGGACAGGACGAACAGACGGGCGGACACACAGACAGAGCAAGCAGAGAGGGAGACACTTTTCATCAGAACACACTAACTTGCGGACATGCGAAAATTCGCCGAGTACGTCATTGGCAAACATACACTAGCATAAGAGGTCTAAATATTTTGCTGCAAGTTATCAATTTTCTTTAAAAGGATTTTTCTATAACTATCATCTTTTTCATAAGTTGAACTTATAAGTTTATTACTGACAATGTGACGACTAAAATCCAAATTCAGCCTAGCCGTGTATTTTTTAAAATTCGCTTCGCATATCACATGTTCCTGGTAGTAATGTCTACTGGAGAATTTGTATGATTCTAAAATGACAAAACATCAAACATAAAATTGCTGGTTTCGGCCTGTTGACCAATGCGATATATAGGTGAGCTTGTCGAAGCCACATTGGTGTGACTAAGCAAAGTTCCAAGCAACTCCTCAGGTAGAACTCATTTGCCTTTCAACATAAACCACCGCAACCAACTTGGGGAAGGCGATGGAACGAGGAACGGATGGGACAGGGACGGGACGGGACGGTACGGTACGAGGCGAAACAGAAAGGATGGGACGGGGCAGGGTGGGTGAACAATGAAGCATGAACAAAATAGCCAAAGGTTAAACAGAGATAATTCGAAATAAATAATAACAACCTGTTTAAGCATGAATTATAAAAACTTATGATGGAATGTCTTCTCAATATTTTCCTGGTGCTATGGAATTTACTGTCAATAAAATGTTGCGCAACGCCGCCTTTTTTCAACCAAATTGCATAAGAGTCATATCATTAGAAAGCCCTTCACCAATTTTTGATGGTGTAAATTATACCAGAAACAAAAAAACTCATACATTAATGTCATTTCGCATACTTCACAAGTTTAAATTTACCCTAAAATCCCAGAATTTTGCCAAAATGCGAAAAATATCAGGGTTTAATAGTAATATAAAATTAATTGAACCAGTGAGGTTATATAAATGACTTACTAAATCAGCAAGAAAATAATTACAATAATTCAAAAGATTCCGCCCTCTCAAGACTAAGATTTTAGAATGTGGATCCCTCACAGTTGCTGTACATCTGAAGAATTTAGTCATCCAAAAGAATACTCTTAACTCGGACCTTTATGCCTTTGATACAGTTCTTCAGTAAAAATTCAGGGCGTTCAACGTTTGGCCTTTTACACGTCTTAATTAGTATGAAATAACACAATTTGTGCTTCATGGTACCAGAAAGGCACTACCAGGTGGTAATGCCTTCCTGGTGACACTTACATGTTCATGAGACTCATCCAAATCGTTACGAAAGTGTTATTGCCGATTACAATTGACTTTTTATTCAATGCAGGAGCAGGGCCGGAGGAGACCAGGGAGTGGGCCACAATTGAAGTCCACTTTTGTTTATTTTTTTATCGTGTGCTTCATAAATCTTAATTGAACATACCTTTCTTCAACAAAATATAACGACCTTTCTCACACTCGAACACGTCTTCAGGATAAACATCAAAGCTGTTCTGGTATTTGTAATTAAAAATAGTTTTATATTCTACCACTAGGTGGCGACGTGAATTTTTAAAAGGTTATTTTACTACTATTTTGACCTATTTTGCTCGTTTGATTTGTTAAGTGTGACCAACAGTGTTCAGATGTGTTTTTGATCATATCTTTGCGCTTGATCACGAAACTCAAATCTTGCATTGTGCCATTTCAGAAGCGGGATTGCAACAGAATTTTCTCACCGAAGAAACTTCCCACCAGAGATGGTCATGGTTTTGTTTCTCTCAGTATGCTCCCGCATAAAACCTCCTATATCGTCTCTGCTGATGTCTATATTCTCGAATATAGGTTGCATTTCTGAAAAGTGCTCTCTCAGATGCCTTGGGGCTTCGATGTCACATTCCACAACCCCGAACAGAGTGCCGTCTAGTAGAACAAATGTCTTTATTTGTTCGCTCGTCAAACTGTAGAAACGTTCCGTTGCTAACTCTCGTCTGAGTCACAAACGTGCCACGAAAACAACTTACTATACTACTAACCCTTCACCCAAGACCGTCTGCAAATGCTTTAGAAGTTGATAATGTGAAAAGATAAAAAAATAACACCGCATTCGTCCAAGTTTCAACGAATTGACAAGTTTTCAACAGTGACTGGGTCATTTCTCACGGGTTACAATTTCGATCCATTAAAAAGATACTAAACTCTGTTTTGATGATTTCAACCAATCCTCGTACAGTCACCTGCTAATGAATCAACGGCATTTATCTTGAAAGGTAAAATCAGGAGTTAACTAAAAACTCGTACTTCAGCCATCTCACACATTGGATAGTAGGGTTTTTCATTTGGTGGGCATTTCCTTTTCCTTAGTTGTTATTTAATATTCGCTGAAAGCGTAGGCCACGTTTGCCCGTTTAGCAGACTTCGAAAGGAGTTTTCAAATTTGCCTCCTAACTTTTGACGGTTGTCGAGGGTTACAAAGCATTACTTTGTTTCAAAGAATTGGACGGGAAGTCGTTTTTAATATCTTTGGCATAGCCCAAAACCTGGTTTGGTATTCTTTTAAGGACCCTGTTAAAAGCGACCGTTTGTAATTTTTTTCCGACCGGTTGTGGTCTCCCGGTCGATAACTAAATATTAGCTGCCGGTATGTTTCTGATGGCTGCCTCCGGGATTTGCTTCCCAAGCAGCAAAGTCCAAAGGCCTATCTGGCCGGGTGGGGTGAGACCACAAGGGGCAAGAAGTTTTCGAAGTCTTAGTTTNTCTGTAATGAGGTTTAAGGAGTCCCAGAGTTTCATCATTTGGTCCAAAAAGCCCGGAAGGGCCCTGAGGGAATATAATTTTTATTGCACCGAGTTTTTTCTACTTCGTCTCCTTCGCTCGGCCCTTTTACTAATTCGGGACCCGGGCTGTGCTCCCCTTTGCCCCTTCTCGAGAGCACTGCTTTGCGTAAGCCGTAGATCATCATAATAAAGATGTGCATAATCTACGCCAGAAATTTCGATAAGGTATCTGCTTATCACGCCGTATGTCATAATAATCCCATGTTTCGGAATTTAGTAATCTGCATGGTTCATCACATGTTCTTCTTTTATCAAAATACAAGCACAGTACGCCTCCTCACCACTTCAGCTATCGAGGCGGAATGGACGGTCTCGTACTGGACCGATGGGACTCGTTCGCTAGAATTGCTATTGCAGAAAGGCGAGGTGCATACAGAGCCCTTCGTTGACGAGAGCTTGAATTTTTGCAGCTGTGAGTATATTTCTGGAATATTTTCATTTTTTTGAAATGAACATGAACATGAACACGAACAAATGTTAGAAATCCTTTTTGGATAAGTGGGCGGCGGCGGACTACCGGGTTATGGTTTCGCAGCGGCAAGCTATAGGTAGTCTGGAGGCCATGATAATGTGAGCCGTCAAAATATGGGGTCAGTTTAATAATTGATTTTTTACAAATGCAAATGTTTTCATCTTAAAATTGGAAATAAAACTCATTCGAAGTTTTGAAATGAACACAAATTGACTGACGCCAAATGTTCTCACTCAATTTATGCATCATTCCAGGCTTCTCAGCCTCTCGTATCAATAACAACTCACCTGCGCGCATTGGTTGCTTTGTTAGTACATGTAATGATGTTGGCGTTTCACATTTCAGCCTTGGATACCATGGTTTCCAAAGTCTCCTTGCATAACATAGCCATATTTGTTCGTTTTCTATGAAACCTTGGTTTTCCTCCTATTGTCATCGCGTTAACGTTTTTGCCATTGGCAGATACTTGACAAAATAAATTTCCCTAAGTATGTCTGTCTCAATTGTGAAGAATTTTGTTTGTTCGCAGGTACAGGCCGCATTTCTTATCTGCTGACTAACATGAAATTTTCGTACAGCCTGTAACTTCTTAATCTCTGATTGCCTATTTCTTTTCGTCACGATCACATTTTCCATCACATTACGCTCTAAATCGTCTAGTACGGGTCCTACCGCTATACGAAATTTCAACCGCCACCCGTTCATAGCGGATACTGCGACGTTTTCGTTGACATACCCCATTTTTGCCCAGAACACGACGGAAGTCGAGATCGATACGCACGCAATAACTTTCAGTTAGGATGCGTTTTATCAGGAAGTGGTTTTATTAGTATGTTGCCTAAAACAGTGTTCAAAAATACGTTCTGTTGAAGAACGCATATTAAAACAAGTTTCTGGTGCTTGGCCCTCCCCCGGGGGGGGGGGGTCGCAACTACTATAGAACTGACATAATGTCATCAATGTCAAAATTCACGGAAACACCATTTTATTAGACTTTTTCAGACTGGCAAATACATCGTCAAGTTCACTAAGCTGTTTGAGGTCAGATAATAGAGATTTCCCCGAAGTTCTGTGTACATAAGTTCACTGAAGCATCATCAATTTCCTACAAGATTACCTTCTAATTATAAAAATTCGTCAATGAATCGGTCGATTTTCGTTGACACATAAACATATAAATCAGACACTAATGAACCATTGCAGCAATTGATGCTAGCATTAGGTTCATCTCCGTCAAGTTCATATAGTGATGTACATTTTCAAAAATAGAGACGGAGCGACAGATTACTCCATTATCACTTTCTAGAGAAGGGTACCTGGAGAACTAATTCTGCATTTCCAAAAAACTGTTCTCTTGGTTTTGAAATCTTAATCAATTTACTCTGTAAAACCTTCATGTTTGCATAAAAGTTTCTCGTCCATTTTCGAAGTCTGTTGACTGAGTGGGTTTAGACGACTGGTACTTCAAAATGTTGAATTAATCGCGTACAATACGGCATCATCTGCGTCATTAAGTGGTATAATTGGTGCTGGGGTTGGCATCAGTGTCGCCTTCGGTAGTGCATGCTGTCATTGCTGTCGGGGTTTACATTGTCGAAAAGTTTCGATTGCTGTGTAGTCAATAGTCTTCGATGTCGTTTTTGCTATCGCCGTAGGCGTCCAGGTATAAGGGTCGTCATAGTGATCGTCCTTGGTGTTGCTGCCTTCGTACTCGAATTTACGTGTTCGGTCGATTTCGCCAAGTGTCGTTCCTCAGATCAGCTCTATCATTTTTTATTTCGTTTCGAAGAGGGTCTATTCATTTATAATTGTTTGTTTTAGGTAACCAATCGTGAAACAACCATGACTCATCCTCTGAAAGCAGTTGTTTGGCTTGTACGTATCATCGAGAGACTGCTGTTTGTGCTGGTAAGTTAAGTGTTTGCATTCTTTGTGTTAATTAACCTCATCCCAATTTCTAATTCAAATTAAAGCCAGGGGATTTGTACCAGAAAATTGTAACGATCAGTCACTTGTTTTCATTTTCAGGTTAATTGGTATGACGTCTTCGTGTATACACCAATACAACTGGTGACGGCTCCTGTTGTTGCCAAGATACCGAGAACTATCAGCATTTATCGTAATCTATTTTGCCCGGGGTACGCCACGAGCTATGTTGCAGAGTAAAACANCCACCCCCCACCCCCCCCCCCCCCCCCCCAATAATATTACTTTCCTGCGGGGCTGAAAACGGAGCTTCCCGCACAGTTTTCTCCGCAAATATTGTTTCATGGGCGAGGACCATTCTGATCATACCAATAGCAGTCTGTCTTAAGTAAGTATCTCACATGTGTTCTACTTCCATAGCTTCACTGTTAAAACTGGAGGCACGCGGAAGCAGTAACATTCGATTGTGATTTAGTACCTGTTAATGGTCATCCTGAACTAGATTAAAACTATTAAAAACCGAAAACTACGACCGCGTGGAACATCAACTTTCGAAAGTTTGGAGTAAATGTGACAACTCCATTGATATATACGGACATGGATCAACTCGCACCGTGTCAACTCATTCCGTGTCAAGAGCTTTTTTGTCGTGTAAAAGTAGGAAAAACCGGTGCTACTATACGGTTTAATTTGATGAAATCTCGCCGTTAAGTGGTCGCCTGGTGTTTCTTCGAAGAGGTTTTCAATGAAAGTGAAATGGATGGGATAGACTTGTTGAAGTTATTAGCAAGGACCAGACATATACAACAATAAAATCTGTTGTATTTTGTGATTTTATTTCAAATCAAATCGCCAGTTATGGCCGTTTTCTGCCAGACAGTGCTAAAATCAAGGTCGTTGACTCATGACCAGTCAAATACGCTTAAATTTCTCTCACGTTTGAGATTTAATTCAGCCAACAGAGCGTTTGGTTGCGGCAGCGGAGGTTCTCAGTTCATATCCGACCTAGTGTTGTTATCACAAAAAGTGTTTTTTTTCCGATAATGCACTTGAGGTGGGGAACCTCGTGCCCAATACACTAAGGCAGGCTCTTGATCACTGGGCTGAAGGGACTACAGTTTGATATGCCGCTCTCGCCCGAGAGCACCAAAATGGATAATAAAAAACATCTCGAAAGCGACTTAAAGTTTGGAGTATTTCCAAAATATGTGAACTTATCTAAGAATGTTTGATTATAGGAAACTCGTCAATCTTTTAGATATGGCTATTTCTGGAATGTCTTTTGGATGGTTGTATTGCACGATTACCTCGACCACGTTGATGGGATCGTGGCTAAAGTGCACGCGCGGATTTATGGCCCAGTCGACGACCCGCTGTTGGGAGGCTTCATGGACGCCTTTTGCGACAAGGTAACACTAATAAAGGTCAAAGTTTTTCTTGTAGTTCTACAGAAATAACAGCCTTTGTACTGCTTGGATGAACAATTCGCATTATGGATTTTAGCGGAAAGTTGTAGATTGTATCTGTTTCAACTCGCAACTAACAATGTGTATGACTTTCTGTCCTGGCAGTTGTCATGTACGCAACTCCTCGGAGTCTTCCTGAAACTCTTCTTCTCAACATATTTTCTCCAAGGAGGAGAAACCATCCGGCCTAATCGTGAAATCAAGTGCGCCATTTGAAATTCCAGGTAGTTAACGTCACATGTCTTTGGACCATACTGACTGTAACTAACTTCTCCGAGATGACGCTGATGCAAACAACGCTGTACCTCACTGTGTCCGTGGTCATTATGCTGTACGAGGCAGTCCTTGGAGTTGTGCGCGTTCAGGATTACTTTTACCTGTAAGTACTGTCAAAGTAGTTGTTATTATACCGTTAGTGACTTACAACGAAGTCAATAGGCCTATGTAATTGCACTCGAATACAAAAATGCCATAATGATCTAGCCTTAGCCAACTTGCGTTCTTCGACATCGGAAAACATGAGGACCATGGGCCTGATTTAAGAAACTGACTTAAGTTCATTTTTTACTTAATTTTAAGATTTGTCTTAACTTCCAAACTTTGAAACTTCCATATTCGGTAAGTTAGTCAAAATTAAGACAAAATTTATGTCAAACACTTAAGTCAAACTTAAGATCTCGTTCTTGAATTGGTTTTGTGACAAATATAATTTTCATTTTAAAATTTCCTAAAATTTAAGATTTGTCTTAGCTAAGTCAGTTTTGTGGGAACGGGCCCCATGTATGCTATGACGTCTTGTTTGACGATTAGCTGTGTTATGATGTACTAACTGGCTGCTGTCCTTGTCGTGTAAATATACAATAGGGTATCAAATCAGATATTGGGTCTCTCATTACTGTTGACAAATATACTCTGAAATATGAATACCAGAAAATAATGAACCGACTGATGGATTTTTCAGACATTGTACAGCTTTCGCTTTTACAACCTTTGGATGCTTTCCGTCAGAATGAGCAAATTCTCATCACTGCATTCAAGTCGAAAACACGTTTGAATAGCTCTCCACTTCGGCACTTCAACTTTGTTAACAATTCTTGATATTTGTGCTAGAATTTCAGAGCTGGTTGGATTTGGTGCCAAAACTAAAATATCTATGTTTGTTATTTACAATAAGATGGAACTTTTTTAACTTCTAGGCACAACAAAACTAACTTTGGAGTTCCTGGAATGAAAACTTTAAACACCACTTAATAGTTTCCAGAAAATCGTATCCTGGAATTAGTTTAATGTTTTAGAATACTTTTATTTAGTACTCCCTGTGTAACCTGTACAGAATTTCCCCCCTGCCCACACAAACTCAACAGTTCCCCTCACTGTTTTCGTCTAAGTTTTGCCCGTAAAGCTGAAAATAAAGTTGTATTTGTACAACGTGTAACTGAGTTTGCAATAGTACGAGAAGAGACACACGTTGGAAACTGCATGGATGGCGTACGTCTCGATAAAAACGTTCGTTTCAGGGCACACAAGAGAAGACATTTGGAGAAAAAAGGGAAAGAGTTTCACAATGTTGCTTCCGGTACAAAGTCAGTTATGGAAGGAAAACTGAAAGAGAAGTTGGAATCGTTGGGAATAGCGTTCCTGGCACTATCTCAGGGGCATGTAGTTCCGATGGAGAGCTGGGGTAAGTCCTTCGTTGGCGATAGTATTCCAAGCATTTGTCCAAAGACGCGCTCCTCTTGTTTGGAGCTGGAGAGAGCCGGTCTCTCTTGGAAGTATAGCTCTGGCGCGTTCTCATTGCATTGGACATAATGAGTTGCATGTGTGGACGTGTCACTTCTTGGTGTTTGAGAATAGCAACGTCGAGATGACAATTTTCGCTCACTCGCGCACTGACTAGACGGAAATTTCTATTTAGGATAGACCACTTAAACTACTATCATTGTGGAAAACGATTTTTGTGTAGATTACATGTTTTTGATTATTTATTTTCATCTGAGTACAAAAATAGTAAGAAACATGACTTATTTTTTTCTAAATTGTCCGACTGCGTAATTCTATTTCATTTCAATATGCATTGCAGCCGGACAATTGGGAATCGTATGCTTGTTACTTAGTGTTCGTCTTGCGCACGCGAGTTTGTCAAGGAAACTTGAGGCAAGGGGAATTAAGTCGAAAACCCAATATCTCCTATCATCGCATATGGCGACTGTAGAATACCACACAGAGAGAAACTATTCCAACAAGCCCCTATACAACGAGGATGGATCGAGAAAGGTCCAGTCCCAAAAGGTGAGCCAAAAGATCGGGTCTGTGGAATTAGTTGGAGCCTGCTATTGTAACAATAAAACTTTTTTGTTTCGACATCCACACGATAAGGCCGAAAAAGTATAATTGACCGCTCATGACCGAAAAAAGTTTCCGCATCCTCGTGCGATTCGTCATCAATTTTCTGCAACCGCCGTCAAATTGCACTCACTTAGAAATGGTGTCTGAGCACGTGTCACGTTAAACTCAAATCACTTGCTTTGGCTACACAAAACTGTTGAAAAAAATATTCCCCAGGACATTTCTCCAACTGGCTGAAAATTCTGTACGTTAAATTCAATGCTACACCGGCTATTCAGTCATTCTGTCACTTGACAATCTTAATGTCGGTGGTGAAGCTCTCATGAAATTCGATTTTTGTGATTGTTTTGAATCTATGACAGAGTTTCAAGGCATGGCACAAATAAACGTATAGCATGAGTGCATTATGAAACTAATCCTCAGACTGGCTGAAGACTAATTTCTCGGGTTATCAGTGTTTATACCAATTTGGTGCTAGCTCAATGTTGACATTTTTATGGCGTACGCTTTACAGTGACAGGATACATGTATCCATGTGCCCACAGCCCATTCATCTAGGAGAACCTGCCAATTAAAGACCGGCAACAATAACGTGAACGAAATGTGTGCCATGCATTTTCAGCAGTATAGGCGGAGGCTTAGATCACTAACTAGATATTACAGAAGTGTTTCAGGTGCGATCAATTTATGCACGGGCATGTTGTGGAAAGCAATTGAATGTCCAGCTTCAGAAGTACCAAGAGGCACTGTTTTTAAACAACTGGGCAAAACGCGAAATTTTTGACGATTGGGGGAGAGGGAGGTGAGGGCTAGAATGAGTGGCAAGCTTGAAATGAGTTTCGACGGGGGTCTCTTTTGTAATGAACAGAGGAGGGGGGGGACATGACCCCGTTGTGCTCTCCGCGGCTAAGCCACAGCCAAGCGGTGATAATCGAAAACTCTAACCCTTCGTGAGTAAAATTATTTTCTGTACATGTGGGCCAGATTCATTCACCCCCTAGCTGATAGGGAATGCTCCATAGTTTGACAACATGTTTTTCGTTATTTGACATTAATTAGGCCTTGTTACCCTTAGGCCAAGACCGCCGCTGACTCTGTTGAAACCGAAGCCAACGTACCACAAAATGAATCTGTGTCGAATGGCGTTAGACATCGCTCGAACGCTTACACTCGGACAAGTGTACCAACTTTGAAAAAGTATGCAGGAAAATGAGACATTATTTAAATGTACCATCTCCTCATTAATCATACAAATAATTATGGAATTTGACTGGCAATCGGCGTATAACCGGTAGTTGTAAGGTATGCCGAGTGACAAAATTGTTTAAAGGGGCATTTCGTCGCAGTTTAGGTGTCAATGTTGAATATTAAAGTTATGCAGGACCGTACAAAATGTCCAAATGGCTAACATCACATCTCAGAAACGGCCGATTGAAAACTTTAAAACGTAAGAAACTTTTAGATGCAGCGTTGTTCTCCAAAAAGCTCTTGTTTTTAATTTTTTTCATTTTTGCAGGAGGTACTATTTTGAAAAAGAAAGGCTATAATTTATGATTTCATGAAAAAACGCTTTAAGTTGCATAAAACATAAGCGAAATATTTTAGAAAACTTTAACACCTTCTCGATATCTCATCTTGAACATTTATATCAAATATAATTTGATCATGCCATTGATTTGCTATCAACGGACGTTTCCTTTTTTGTTAAATTGTACTGAAAAGACATGGTAAAGTAAAAAATCACATTCTGAAAGCCTTTTACTTTCAGAAAATATACTTTTACTGAATTAAAATCTCTAATTTTGTATATATTTGGCTAAATACGACTTGTCAACGAAATCCTACACAATCTCAACCGATGCTCTTTTTAAACATTAGCACGCTCATCCTATCTCGATTTATTGCCGAATGAGTCGGTAACCTAAGTTAACAGGCAATGCGTACATTTTCGAAGTCGCTTATGCTCGAGTCGCTGACGGTTGTGGTGTTCTTGTTAACAGAAAATTCTATTTGGGAAAGGAATATTACGAGGCCGACTTTATGACACCAAGAAGCCTAATATTGATTTTCGGTTTAGCCAGCTAAGCAGGGCGAGATGTTGCTTTAATATTTTTCGGACATGATAAATTAAACACAGTTTTAAATGCGCATAGTACACCTGCAGTTTTTGGTACCTTCAACGTTCGTCATCCTGTCGTTTCCAATGACGGAATATCACGATTTTTCAGAACGAGTAGTAACACGTCATCTGTAAGTAGTGAGACTGGGGATGACAGCGAGGACGAACAAAGGGAGAGACTGCACACAAGACGTCATTCACTTCCCTCGATAGCATTTGATGGCCGCGTTGACAAAGTGTATACGATAGGCTGTTTTGATCTCTTCCATCGAGGTCACATGAAGTTGATGCACCGCATGAGACAACTGGGCAAACAGGTGTGGTCAGAGAAGTGTCAACTTTCAAGCTGTAAGCGTTATCGTGATTTCATAGATGCCATGTAGTTCGAGGTTTGTCAATGAAAACGTGACTCAGTTCTGACAAGTTACAGAGGTTTGCCAATAGCAGACGATTTAGTCTCAGTTTTAGACTATTGTAATGAATAATCTGCATCGCATTTTCTTTACCCAATAGCAACAAACCAACTCTTAGAATACATTATAGTATCGTGCAATTCACCAGTTAAACCAATAATGGAATTGGTACCCAGATCACATTGTCGATGTCGCAGGTTGGAACGTTTTGTCAGACAAGTCCGATATTAGATGTAATTAAGCTTCCATTTTTCCATTGGCGACTGAATTCATAAGTCAATCTTTCATTTAGGTCATTGTTGGACTACACGACTCTCGCAGCTACTTTGAATTAAAGAAAAAGTTCCCAATAGACAGTACAGAGAAACGTATGTTGAACGTCAAACAGTACGCTGATCAGGTCAGTAATGAATATGTTGTCCAATGGTAATGATCTGCTTTCTAGGTGTGGTATGTGTCATGATTAGGAAATGATCAAACAATACCCTTTAAAAGTATGTTTTAATCTAGAGTTGAAAACCGGGATGAAGCTGAATATTCCGACCACTGGCCAAAAATCCAAAAAGCCCTCAAACATTAACATCATCCAAGACAGTAAGCCATGAAAGAAACCAAGATTTTTCGTTTGTTTTTACACTTGCAAGGCATGCCAACCAAATTATCATGTACATTGATATGATCATCATCTGCAGGTATATTGCATCTCCAGCACTGACCCTTCAAACTTCATCACCTGCATTGTCTACTTGGAGGAGGAAGAAACAGCCCTCTACGTGCGTGGAGATGACATGCCTGACTTTCCATCACGCTCCACAGTTGAGTCACTGATGCCAATCCGATTTTTTCCCTACACACAGGGCATAAGCAGTTCTCAACTTCGGAAAGAGATGTTCTCCAAAATTCAACCAGAAGACAAATCAGAAGCCAATGGTTATAACAGCGACATTAGAGTGATTGACGCCAGTAAGAGGGATTGATGCACATCATAAATTTTCAATTAATTCTTTATTTCCGAAAAACGGACTTACAGTAATAGTGATTACAAAATTGGTTGTTAAGACTTTGTACTTTTACTGTAATGAAACAACTTTTAACATGACATTTACAGCTTGTAAACAATCATTGCAATTATTCAGTAAATAAGAGTGAATAAGCATAGACATATATGACCAGAAGAAGGAAATTTACAATACTTACACATAAAATAAATATGGTACAAGCAATTTTCAGCCAGCAGATGCTGCACTGAATAAGACAAAGTCAAAAGTCACAATGTATTAAGTTGGTTTTGCAACGAATGAAATGGTCTGGTTGAGAATTAAACATGATAATGAACAACAGTCATGTAGTTATGACTAACCAGGTCAGAGTGCGGGCAAGAAATAGTTATATAACAGATTTCAGATGGTTTGCGTTATCCCAGAAAATGATAAAAACGAAAGAGCTCCACTTTTGAAACAACACAGCTGTTGGACACTTTAGTTGCATTTCCTTCACCGCCATGTTTTTCCTTATAAAGTCACATGTACCATGGCAACAAGGAGTGGTTGGTTCAGTTACCGCCCAGCTGGTTGCCTGCTCCCCATGTGTGTCTACCACCATCCTGTCCATCATCATCCGGTCGTCTCCTGCTCGATGGAGCCATGCCAAACCCAGACACACCACCACGGCGGTTAGGGAGATAATGGTAGCTGTGAATCAACAAAGGTAGAGTAAAGACAACTAGTGCCCTCTATCATGTACAAGTAACAACAAAAAAGAAAATTTAAAGTAAAACAAGTTCCAATAAGTGAAAGACGTTTTACTAAGCAAAAAGAAATAAACAGAAGCTTTAATAAGCAAAAATGAACAATCAAAATAAGTTTAAGTACCATAAAATAAGTAAAAAAGTTTTAAGAAGGTAAAGTAGTCATTCTGGGGCCACACCACAGCAGTCATGAAGAACGAGAATGTTGACATGTATGTGTCAGTGAGTGTGATTGTATTCCCTTAAATGGATCTATAGTGTTCAGCTATGTGCGTGTGGGTGCGTGTGTGTGCGTGTGTGTGTGTGTGTGTGTACCCTTTAGTGGATCTGCAATGTTTGGCTATGTTTGACTGCGAGTGTGGTTGTATCTCCTTCAGTGGATCTGCAGTCTGCAGGATTTGGCTATGTATGTGGTTGTATCCCTGTTAGTGATTTGTAATGTTTGGCTATGTGTCGTTGTACCCCCTTTAACGGACCTGCAATGTTTACCTATGGGGTGCTCATAACATGTATACAGACTGCTATGCTTGATTTCTTTAAAACATTTGACAACACATGAGTTACAACAGATATCTCGTAACCACCAAACCAATTTCACTTATATTAAAAAAGCCACAAGTTGTTGATAGTTCAATCATGGTTGAAAGACAATGAAGCATTCTTTACAGTTTTCAACAATACATGAGCAACGCGGTGCAGTGACATGCGCCCAAAGTGTGAATCGCATATGACACAGATACAAGGGATGATTACTATTTTGGAAATTCCCACTAAAGGGTGCAATGCTTGTAAACTTTAAATAGCCCCCAAGGGATGCATAACAAGTCAGCAATGCTCTCCTCAATAGGAACACACCTATCAAGATCGTAAAAACTAAAACTGCCACTGGGGGAGGTACAGCGGTTTAGTCACATATGTCCACAAGTTGTCGTCATCCGTTGTCACGCTCATAGAAATAAACTTGCTCAATTTCACAAAGATCCTGTAAGGGGTAGGAAAAACAGCTGCGGATGCAAAAAAAAGCAAATTGTCTCTATAGAGCACCACAGTAGTCAAAAATATACAAAAATCATTGTCAGCCATGCTCTTCCCACTAGGAACACCTTTACCAATTTTCATAACAATTCTTAAAGTGGTTTGGCCGATAAAGAGATGGATGTCAAAAACAGACTCAAAATAGCCACAAGGAGGCGTACACTAAGTCAAATCCATCTGAAAACAAGGTGTCATAACCTCTTTAATACAAACCTATTCGCCAAATTTTTTAAAAATCCATTACTATGGAACTCCACATAAACAGAGAACAAAAATAAAATTGCCACTAGGGGACACAGCAGTAGTCATATCTGTCGAAAAGTCATCGTTATCTGTTGTCAGCTTCATACAAATACACTACCCAAATTTATCAGAGATCCTTCAAAGGGTTTAAGAGAAACAGCCACAGATGCAAAAAAAAAACAAAACTGCCACTAGTAGGAACCAATAGATCAATATTCATAATCATCCTTATAGTGGTTAGGACGACAGAGGGGCTGATGGCAACAAAAACAGGTTTGAAAAGTAAAAATGGCCACTAGGTGGCACAAAATAAGACATTCAAAAACTTAAGGTTGGTGTCATCTTCCTAATAGATACCTTGCCAAATTTCATGAAAATCTGTTAAAGAGTTTCGAAGACATAGAGGCAAACGTAAAAAAATAAAATTTCCAGTACGGCAACTGCTTTTCGGATCTGTCTAAAATTCGCTCAAGCTGGCCTATCCATGAAAGGAACTTATCTGGAAACATACATCAAGGGATTTTGGAAATACAGCAGCAGACGTCAGATGGACACCGGATGGGGTTGACAGCATGAGCCCCCATACAAGTAGGTGGGCACATAATAATATAAACTATCATTGTTGTGTTAAGATATTACACTTACAGAATGGCTGGAGTCTGTAAAAATGAGCGCCCACCAAAGTCTTGTGGGTACTTGAACATGAGAAAAAAGTAGAGATGGCCCACTAATATACCAAGAATTTCTGCAATACCTCTGAAAAGAAAAAAAGAACAATTGATGGTTGCATGCATGCATACATACATATCACATACATATTATACACTAGACGAGACTAGCCATGTAGTACACTAGACGAGACTATCCACGTATATACACTAGACGAGACTAGCCATGAATATTCACTAGACGAAACTAGTCACATATGGTACTTTGGCTTCCTTACAAAGAGCATTCCAAAATAAAGCTTTTAAACTGCAAATGTGAATTTAAGACTGTTATGGACAAAGGTACTGATCAACTAATAAATTAACAAGGGAGCAGAGAGAAGACTCTGAAGGTTGATTAACTTACCCTCCCATGATGATCATATTAAAGATTAGGAGAACCCAGGGTAAATACATCGCCTGCAAGTATGAACAAAGACAAATATAACTACAACACCGTACAAAGACAGTTGGAATCCAAGGTAAATACACTGCAAGTAGGAGCAAAGTCAACTGTACAATATAGCATCAATATGAAAGCAGTTGGAACCCAGGGTAATGCATGTCCTACAGTTGCCTTATATAGCTTCAGTATGAAGGTAAGTGGAACTTTAAATAATATACTGTGGCACCAGCGATATCAATATTGCTTGCAATATTCCAGTGTTTCCAACCTATTAGCACATGTGTAACCTTTATGCAAAAAATGTATGCTTTGAAAGTGAAGCTTGTACGATTTCCAAATTTTTTTTAAAGTTTTAATTCCAGGCAAAAATGTCACGATACACACAAAATAACGACTCAGTTCACAAGTAAGACTGCATCAGTCACAACTTTTTTTTCTTTATGTTTTTTGATTTCGATTTTTCTCAGAAATGTTGGACATCTATCAAAGCTATCCCGGAATGTTACCAATTAAACAAAAAATCAAGACATAATTGTATGAAACAAGACAAAAGAGAAAAAAGAATTACAGTTCTGGAATTCAATACCTTTTCTTTGTGGCTTGGCACATCATAGGACAACATTATATAAGTACCTGTTTTCAACAGTCACATTGAGCATGTACAGATTAAAAGTTGCGAGAGATGTCTACTGACAAAGACGTGCTGTGGTCAAACCCATCAAGATGTTGGAGAAAAAAGGGAATAGCTACAATCTTGAATCAATTTTAACACAAAATCAGTACACTTGAAGCTAGGTGGGAGTACACTGCTGTGTGCAATCTATGACGGTTTAACTACGAATGACACTAGTTTGCGCACACAAACAAGCTAGCAAGCAAAAAACGCTATAAAGAAATGTGACAAAAACGTGCAAGCTAAATTCAAGTTCATTGTCAACAGCGTAAACAGTACGCTACAATTCATGGTCCTTCAAGTTCAAAATGGTGCATTGGTTCTAGCCTAGTGAAGTGACTCAACACATAAAGGCATAGTGATGAACCTTATCACTATGCAAAACACCAGTATGGTAAAGTTTCCTCAAATTCAATAAAAAACTAATGACCAAAAGTGTCATTTTTTATTTTTCAAATGCTTCGGAATCCATTGTGTTTGCCATAAGCAGTTTCCAAATAATGATTAGAGTAAATCTGTCTTCTAATTTACTTAAGTTGAAAATTTTGATAAAACAAAAAATTTCAACCTTCCGCCATATTATGCTCTATCTTGAAAAAAATTTACTGCAATACCATAGATTTCGTCCTATTACAAATGAGTGGTAAATAAAAAAGACATAGGACTTACTTTAAACTGTGTACCAAACCAGAACTGTACAACAACATCTTTGTTGAGAGAGCACCACACATACAGCACACTCATCACCATGGGATCAAGAAGTAACTGGAATACAATTAACACACACTCACATTAACCTATAACTAGACTCACATTACCATATAACTAGACCCACATTACCATATAACTAGACTCACATTACCATATAACTAGAACCACAGTACCATATAACTAGACCCACATTACAATATAACTAGACTCACATGAATGTATAACTACTTGCATGAACATATAACTAGATTCACATTATTATAACTAGACTCAAACAAGCATATAAACTAGACTCGCGTTGAAAATGACAGTACAAGATCACAAAAAAATTTGAAGAAGGAAGACGGTTGAAAGTAAATGACAAGCCTCAAAATGTTGGAGCTAATGTTAAAGCAGGATATGCTTCAAAATGACAGAGAAATCTTAAAGCAACATTTTTAAACAATCACTGTATTGCCAAAAAATGCTGGAAATTTCATCATGCTTGTTGATGACATTTTCAAATAATCAAGCAAAATCATCTTCTCATTTACTCTAGTCAAAACTTTAAAACTTTAAAAAAATATAAATTAACTGTCATATTGTGTTCTAATTTGAAGAACAGGCTCTTTACATTGTAATCTCTCATTAAATTTACCAGTCATTTTAAAAGTTTCAGGTATGGTCCCCCTACTGTGGGACAGTTCAATTGAAACATTCATTCATGGTTACAACAATAAGAAACTTTGAATGCAATCTGTCTCTTCAGAACACTTAACACATTAGAACATTTAAATCTTCAAGCATTGAAGTTCAAACTCTTTCTACAGAAGAAAACATCAAGATTGTTCAGTACGAACTACAAGAACTGCAGTGGAAAAAGTCGTAGACAGCGCTCATACTGGTCATTTACACAAATATGTAATTCTTAAACCAGTGTTTCTAAGTCTGGTGAGCACGCCACCTGTGCCCACATCACGTGAACTAATGAATCTAAGTCTGAAAAGATTTCTACCCCAATGAGGGCATGAACCCGGGCCCAAGGGTGAGATGCCTGATACTAAGTCCGATTGGATTTCTGTATTTGACCGGTGGTCCCGATGGCTCAGTGGACTAGAAGGTCAGCACAGGTAGCAGAAGGTCACGGATTTGAGTCCCGCTTGGGGCAGAAATCTTTACAGACTTACATTCGTTAGGTCACGTGATGTGGTCACAGGTGGCGTGCTGCGATACACTAGTCATTTGTAAATTATTTCATCATAAATACAGCTTTTAAAGAGGACGTGAATGCTGAAGTTGAGTGTAACTTTCTCATTAATTAATGACGACGTGAAGCCAATCGGTAAAAGCATTGCAATTGAAATTCTTTGAGGATCTGTTTTAAACTCCTTCCAAAATTTCAAAAATTAGTTAACATCAGGTTTACCATAATTCCTGCGATGAATCCGATGATAACGAGACATAGCCAGTTGAAAATCAGCATAAATAAGTAGTCAGCCGGCTTGCCATCAAATACGCCTGAAACAAGAAATGACACAGCTATTAATAAATATTTCTTATAACTCTATTAAAAGAATTCATGGTGCAGAATTATCTAACTAGAAATTCTAGTGATATTTGTTATTTTGCGCCATTCTCAGGCTTATAACTTCAGGCATTCATTCCTAAATCTACCTTTGGACAAACAGTGCTATCACTGAAGAGGCTACCCTCATTTTAAATATAACAATAAATAAATAAACAAAGTATACTTTGATCTAAAACTACATATACAATTACTTACTGCTCGTTTTTCAACACATCAGTAGTAAATTTTGCTTTATCCCACAAAAACACAGTATTTTCTGGATTTTTCATGACTTGCCAAAAAGGTGACCCTTTTAGGATGACTGGCACACTAACAAATGTGTCAAGTTTCCTTGTGCTGTAACTGTCACATTTTGTGAAGGATTTACACAGACCTATGCCGATAGTCTGGTCATTCAAAGATGCAACTGCAATTTTTCTTGAGAAATCTTCTGATGCCCGCCATTCTATTAAAGAAATCATCTGATGAAGATAAAATGTGAAAATTGAAAAACAAACCTGTTTCTAATCTTGTTGAATATGAATATAGGAAATACATCATGATGAGAAAGTGAAAACCAGTTTGTGGTGTTAACGGGTAATAGAACAGTGCTGTCACTGGCCGCCAGATCTGCAATAGAACAATACAACTAGATCACGATAACACGCAAGTATTTATGGCTAGTTTTTGACAACTGTGAACGGGTAATAGAACAGTGCTGTCACTGGCCGCCAGATCTGCAACAGAACAATACAACTAGATCA
>NMRA01000456.1:63146-235139 GCA_002633005.1 Phoronis australis | reverse complement strand
TATAACTAGACTCAAACAAGCATATAAACTAGACTCGCGTTGAAAATGACAGTACAAGATCACAAAAAAATTTGAAGAAGGAAGACGGTTGAAAGTAAATGACAAGCCTCAAAATGTTGGAGCTAATGTTAAAGCAGGATATGCCACAAAATGACAGAGAAATCTTAAAGCAACATTTTTAAACAATCACTGTATTGCCAAAAAATGTTGGAAATTTCATCATGCTTGTTGATGACATTTTCAAATAATCAAGCAAAATCATCTTCTCATTTACTCTAGTCAAAACTTTAATAAAATATAAATTAACTATTCTGTCATATTGTGTTCTAATTTGAAGAACAGGCTCTTTACATTGTAATCTCTCATTGAATTTACCAGTCATTTTAAAAGTTTCAGGTATAGTCCCCCTACTGTGGGACAGTTTAATTGAAACATTCATTCATGGTTGCAACAATAAAAAACTTTGAATGCAATCTGTCTCTTCAGAACACTTAACACATTAGAACATTTAACTCTTCAAGCATTTAAGTTCAAACTCTTTCTACAGAAGAAAACATCAAGATTGTTCAGTACGAACTACAAGAACTGCAGTGGAAAAAGTCGTAGACAGTGCTCACATACTGGTCATTTACACAAATATGTAATTCTTAAACCAGTGTTTCTAAGTCTGGTGAGCACGCCACCTGTGCCCACATCACGTGAACTAATGAATCTAAGTCTGAAAAGATTTCTACCCCAATCAGGGCATGAACCCGGGCCCAAGGGTGAGATGCCTGATACTAAGTCCGATTGGATTTCTGTATTTGACCGGTGGTCCCGATGGCTCAGTGGACTAGAAGGTCAGCACAGGTAGCAGACGGTCCCGGGTTCGAGTCCCGCTTGGGGCAGAAATCTTTACAGACTTACATTTGTTAGGTCACGTGATGTGGTCACAGGTGGCGTGCTGCGATACACTAATCATTTGTAAATTATTTCATCATAAAACAGCTGTTAAAGAGGACATGAATGCTGAAGTTGTTTGTAACTTTCTCATTAATTAATGATAACGTACAGCCAATCGGTAAAAGCATTGCAATTGAAATTCTTGGAGGATCTGTTTTAAACTCCTTCCAAAATTTCAAAAATTAGTTAACATCAGGTTTACCATAATTCCTGCGATGAATCCGATGATAACGAGACATAGCCAGTTGAAAATCAGCATAAATAAGTAGTCAGCCGGCTTGCCATCAAATACGCCTGAAACAAGAAATGACACAGCTATTAATAAATATTTCTTATAACTCTATTAAAAGAATTCATGGTGCAGAATTATCTAACTAGAAATTCTAGTGAAATTTGTTATTTTGTGCCATTCTCAGGCTTATAACTTAAGGCATTCACTCCTAAATCTACCTTTGGACAGTGCTATCACTGAAGAGGCCACCCTCATTTTAAATATTACAATACATAAATAAATACAGTATACTTTGATCTAAAACTACATATACAATTATTTACTGCTCGTTTTTCAACACATCAGTATTAAATTTTGCTTTATCTCACAAAAACAGTATTTTCTGGATGTTTCATGACTTGCCAAAAAGGGTGATCCTTTTAGGATGACTGGCACACTAACGAATGTGTCAAGTTTCCTTGTGCTGTAAATGTCAGATATTGTGAGGGGATTTACACAGACTTACGCCGATAGTCTGGTCATTCAAAGATGCAATTGCAATTTTTCTTGAGAAATCTTCTGAAGCTCGCCATTCTATTAAAAATCATCTGATGAAGATAAAATGTGAAAATTGACAAAACAAACCTGTTTCTAATCTTGTTGAATATGAATATAGGAAATACATCATGATGAGAAAGTGAAAACCAGTTTGTGGTGTTAACGGGTAATAGAACAGTGCTGTCACTGGCCGCCAGATCTGAAACAAAACAATACAACTAGATCATGATAACACGCAAGTCTTTATGGCTAGTTTTTGACAACAGTTAACGGGTAATAGAACAGTGCTGTCACTGGCCGCCAGACCTGCAACAGAACAACACAACTAGATCAAGATAACATGCAAGTCTTTATGGCTAGTTTTTGACAACTATATTCTGACTCTGTTTTGAATGATAAAAAAATAGTTGAGGGTTGAAAAAGCAACATGAATTTTATGTTCAATCTATTGTTTTAATTTATACCATAAAATGTATTTCAATACAGGCTGCCATATACAAATTTCAATACGGAATCAACCCAAATCGAAATATTTCAATTTGGTCCAGGTTCCAATACTGGTAGTAGTAATAAGTATTTAAAGTCATACTTCATGACGACTTTAGATTTTTCCCAGGTCACCAAACACAATCTGAAGTTGCATTGGTGACCTGCATTTTGGCAAATTGAGCACTGAAAGTGGTTGTTTTACATTGGTTTCATTGGTTAACAGGAAGATAACGACACAAATAATAACAACGGTGTTCATGATCAGCGTTTTGATTCAAAAATAGTAGCTTAATCATCATCAGTTATGAGTCATACTCAACATCACTTGACAATAACATATAACTTTACATCAGAGTGCATAATACAAGCGACAAGTAAAGATATCCAGTGAAATGAACTCAGCTATCAACTACCATGCATTTTCAATGGTTAGCAACGTTCAAATTACCGAGACAAGGAGGGATAAAATTTATTGCTACATGTTTTGCTTTGATAACAGAGTGCATGTTTTACAAACACGGCTGGTTGCTTAATTTTGAGACTGCTTCCGTTATCTCAGACTAGAATTCCAGTATTCTAAGATCACACCTAACACAGCGACATGGTTGCATGTGTAATAATTAATGAGAGCACCCAACCAAGGAAATGGCAAGCATACTAACTATTCAGCTAATAGACAATTGCCCTTTAGCCAGTGGCTAGAAGAGGTTCATATGATTCACCGTAAGCACGTCTACAACACATAGAACACTGGAGCTGATTTCGATCTTTTTAAAGCATACCTGCTTTACACCATTTAAATATACTACTCTCTAATGCCGTCTAATGGTCTGTAGTTTCGTGAGATTCTCAATCTTGCCACTGTGCGACTCACATGGCTACAACAGGCTCTGCCCCTGCTGTGATTGGTTAATATCTGGCTCACAATTTTAGTATTGTCGTAATAGCCGAGATTGCCCGACCTCGGGAATCGTACCAGCCACCCTGATTTAACCGGCGAGCGTGCTAACCATTCAGCTAATAGGCAATTGCCTGTTAGCGAGTGGCTAACAGAGGCTCATATATGACTCACCGGAAGCACATTTCACAACAGTATTGAATTAACTTGATAAATGACCCCACTAGAAGGTAGGGCAGCAGCTAATCAAAGAGTAGGTCGGAGATGACAAGCGCAAGTGTGTTGCGAGAGTGAGAACATCGCGTAACTTCCAGCAAATGTAATATGGCTGGATAAAATGTGTTAGAATAGAGATAAGCTCCCCAAGTAGAAACATGAACCTATCTGTTTTTGAGGATGGCAGGTACGTTACAATGAGAAGTGACATTCCATCCTCCAACTATCAACTCACGTGAAAATGATACACGACTGCCTCGTAATTCAAGATCATTGTCATTGCACTGACGAGGCCGAGCTTTCCAATCAGCGGCAACACGATGGAACCAGTAAACCAGTATCGTGTTATCATCGGGATTCCCCGATACCAATCCCCCAATTCGTTACCAGACATTATGCGTGATCCTAGAGGTGATCCGCAGAGTAAGAAGGTAAAAAGATTCTGTTCAAGCCAGCTACGTCCCACACACAACCACTAACATACGTGGACCAGTAAGTTTTGATTGCCTCGTTTTGAGACGCAAGTTTTCATCTGAGTTTTGCAAAATTAGTAACGTGGAAAAGTTCATTTAACTAATAATATCGCTAATAGTAATAAAATGACATTTTAAGTTAAGTAGTATTTTTATTCATAATAATAGGAAAAGTTATCATCTATTTTGTTTGTTAATGTCAATAAAACACATTTAAATTTGTTGATTTATTCCCTATTTTCAATGTTTGTAAGCGCGCCATATTGAAAACTGTTCCTGTTGATGTTTTGGTTGTTTCTTTAAGCATTGACAGAAAAACATGTGCCGTTTCTGTGATCAACGATTAGTTTTCACCTGTGTCGTGATTGTGTGTTGAGGTACAGACCAGTAAAGATCGGCTGGTTTTTGTAAGGTATTCCCGTACTTTGTTACACCATTATAGATACAGTAACGCGTCACACTGTGTCATTTGTGTGTCTATGTCTGTGACACTGTCACACTGACTTGAGTGTACTATACACAAACAGTGACCACTGACTCCACTGGCACCGCCAGTAGAGACAGTGGAGCTCCCATAGGCGCTTCATACACTGGAAACCTTTTGGCGAGTTATGCCTTGCACTGATGAAAGTGTCAAAGTTACGTTGTTATATATAACTTTTGCGCAAACAGAGCCAGAGGGACATCTTTTTCTTAGGCTTAGCCTAGTAGCCTTGTAGTAATAGCTGAGATTACCTGACCTGGGAGTCGAATCAACGACCCCATAAAACTGAAGAGGGTGCTAACAGAGTAGCTAACAGAGGCTCATATGATTCACCAAAAGCACATCTACAACATCCCCCTCCCTTTCCTACGGAACAGGCACGCCACCAGGAAGGTGAACACCAGGACGTCTCGCATACAGGTCATCAACGTCCCTTTGGTACCTTTACCACCACAACACGGGTGAACACAAGGTTGTCTCTCATACAGGTCCTCGACTCCTGGAACTTTCCATGCTCGCCGTCCCGAAGTCCGTGGGTACTAGTTGGCAGTGCTTCATCGGTAGATCATCCATTTGCCAACTATGCCATTTGTAGTAATAGCTGAGATTACCCGACCTGGGAATCGAGACAGTGACCCCTATAAAACAGGCGAGCATGCTAACCATTCAGCTAATAGGCAATTACCTGTTAGCGAGTAGCTAACTGAGGCTCATATGAGTCGCCGGAAGCACATCTACAACAGCCTCTTAGGAGGCCATGGGTGTATTTAATTCCTTCCAACTCAAACAAATACTCTCGTTATTAAACCTTTTCTTTGAGCAGTCCCTCGTTCAGTTCTCAAAAACAGTAATGAACCACTTTTACACTGTGCATGTTAGGTGATATGATGTCATACCACCTGCCACGTGCAGTGTTAAAATTGTTGAGTTACTGGTTTTGAGAACTGAACGAGGGACTGTTCAAAGAAAAGGTTTGATAATGGGAGTATTTATTCGAGTTGGATGGAATTAAATACATTGACGGCCTCCTAAGATGTGCCTCTATGTGCAAAACGTATTTATAACAAGGTTACTTTGATGTTTTAGTTAATGTGAAGTATAATTCTCCAAACAGGTTCTGGCGTATGAAGCTCCTGTAGGAGCTCCACCGCCTCTACTGGACCAGCTAGAGATAGTGGTTAATGTGAGACATCAGACTAGAGCATGGCACAGAGTCATAGAGGGACACCATAGGAGGACGTTAATGTCTTTAACTCTTCTCTTCATGAACAAATACTCTGACAAACAAATTATGGCATGCACTACTAGTAGCTAAACCATCAATTTCAAGTTGCTGAACAGCCTTGTATGAATACATATAGTGTATTTTAACATTGGTCTTCATACAACTAGCTGTCTTTCATGTTTCAATCGCAACTGTTTAAGGATATTTCAAACTTTATTCACAAAAATTGGCCATTTTTACTATATTTCACATATATGGTAGCAAAATACCTTATCTTCATTCTAAGTCCTTTCATTCACCGAGTCGCAATAATATTGAGTCAATGAGGTGTACATGGGATAGAATGGTGCCAGGGAAAACAAAGACAAAATGTATTTTTGATCATGAGGGAATTTTGCATCTACATGCACATCCATTGAGAATGATTGCTCCAAGTCCCCTAACGCCTCTGTGATTCTGTGGTCATGAACACAGCAAGTTTTGATAGGACATAAATCCTCACCCAAATTCATTAATTTGAAAGGCAATTTGACATTTCGCTGTTTCGATCTCATGCTAATGACATGATTTAACTGCCATTTCTTACTTAGTTTCGTTTCAGTCTCCCGGCGTGTGGTGTGCATAAAAATCTCTTGGGTGGGGACGGTAAAAAGAATTTTAATTAAAATGTTTTAGTGTTAATTAAGTTAATTATGCACTGCATATTCAGTTAGTATTTGATTCTAAATATCAAATCAAAGTTTGTGTTTATTTCAGATGTAAAGATTAGTTAAAAACTATTGACTGTTTGTCTCTAACCATGGCATTGGAAATTAACGATATCGGTCAGAAGGAAAGTGGAAAGATATTTCATCGCAAACCAAGTCCAAGTGCTCACAATGGGTAGGTTAATTCATGCACGATCTCTTTACAACAATATTAGAAGGTCATACATTGGAGATAGGGAAATCATTTTCAAAGTCTTTGTTGAAATTTAAGTTAGCCATGAGCGCTGGCAACTGCTGGACCAATGTTTTCCATAAAGTACACCAAGAAGGGATTTCGAGGCCTCTAGAATGCACCAAATAAGACTTGGGATTCTCAAAAATTTTCTGGGGAGGCTTACATGTCAATCATTGGTTAATAGCAGATGGGTAACAAGGAGAACAGTGAATGACTCGCGGGGAAATCCTTAAAGACAACACTATGAAACTAGTTTATTGTTCAGTCACCCTTTTAATCAAAGATAAAACAAAATACCCTGATGAAAATTAAAAAATTTCAAATTTAAGATCATATGTTTAGACTTAGAACAATCATTCATTTACATTTAAAATTTTCGTGAATAGACGATCTGACTTCTGTCTTTCCAGTCAAGTGCAAATTTTTAATGAAATCAGTTTTTGGCCACAATAAGATTAAAAACCGGACGATCGCCACACAAATAAAAAAGTTCATGTTCAATTCAACGTTTCGCCTTTTCATTAGACATCATCAGGATCATATTTACAACAATTTAGGACAACAAGTGCCAACATACAGCTCAGGTAACATCCATAGAGTGAAGTGAGAGATACACAGAATATAGTCAGTAGCTGGTCATCACCATAGCTGCAGGGTCACTGAGCTCTGCATGTTATTCAGAGAATCAGTGGCATGCTGGTTCTGAATGCCCAATGACTCTTTAATGTGCAGTAGCTCCTTATAGGAGTTACTGTACAGTTATGAATAGACGAAATGCTGAATTGAACATGAACTTTTTTATTTGTGCGGCGATCGTCCAGTTTTTAAATTCTTAATGCTAACTTGATAGACACTTGAGCCTTGAAGACAGTTTGTAATGTTGAGACAGACTACTATAATAACTGCTTATAATGCACCTGCATCCATGGTATTTGTTGATGGTTTCCATCCTGCCATTGGAAGTCTCTGACCAAACATGTTTCTCTGGCATACAATTATGAGGCCCTGACTGTTCAACTGTTTATGTCATGGTGATATTGAAGTTGCAGTCGGACTTGACATTTCATATCCAAAATGAAAGGTTATAAATAATGAAAGTTGCCCGTTAGATCAACACAATGATTTGGTGCAGAGTAAACGCTTGTCATCTTTGTGTGTTACAGGGTGTTGGTGGGTGTGTCACAGTCCATATACAACACTGTGTCTGTTGCTAACAAACAAGTGCGTTTCCTTCATGCCGCATTTGACGTCAGTGGTGACCGCTTTGTCACTGGAGATCACATGGGTAACATCCACATGTTTGATTTATCAAAAAACAGGTGTGTTTAGATCAGTTTATATATGAAATACCTGAGGTCTTGTCTTGCCTGCAGCCTCTATATTAGCACAAGGACTTGTCTTGCCTGCAGCCTCTATATTACCATTAGAGTCTGGTGAACAACTCGGAAATAGCCATTTAGTCAGATTGTTTTACAGTTCTAAGCTAATTATCTCTTATTTCTCTCTTTTCTGTAATTTACTGTGACAAATATTTATTCAGTTACTGCTCAATGATTTCAATTACGTGTATTCCAAAAGCTCAGTTTGCTGATAATCAAGACAAAGTGTTCTGCTCGAGTGACATTGTGAGCAGCGGGTATTGTGATTACAGCCTATGTTCTTCATCTGGATTATAACGCAAGTTATGCCAGTTCAGGTTGTAAAAGCATGCCTTTTTATGTGAGGCAATTTAAATACACAGAGGACTTAATCTTTGATTTTCCGATGAAGAATCAGATGTAAGATATGTTCACCAGAATCAAAAGGGTGGATGCAAGACTATCAGAGGTCATGTTATAATTCCGTATATTATCCCTACTTAAAGGTATACTCCCAAGATTAGATGTTGAATAAATTGTATATTGGGAAGTTGTATACTAGAATGATGGACATCTTTAGATCTGCACGGCATCTGACGAGCAGTGCGTTCTATAAATAGAAGCTCTTAACTTGTATGATGACATCACTCCCAGACAGCTAGCTCTTGCAGGCAGTATGAGCTAAAGTGTACGAGAGGAAGTCTAGTTGTATCTGTACTAGTAACTGATTTCTGGATAAAGGTGAGCACATCAAGTGTCTTACATTCTACTTATTTGTGTATCAAATTTTAAGATTGTCTGGGAATGAGGTCAGCTGCTTGTCGCATATTTGTGTACAGAGTTCACGATGTTGTCAGTGCGTGGGTGGAATACGATTTCGATACTCTTCTAAGGCTTGTGCACATAGACTCTATTAAAGTTGTGAAAAGCCTGGCAATATATCTTGGATGACCAGTTGTGATCTGCGCTTTGTATTATATCCAGTATGCTTAAAGTTTGCTTGAACACTAAGTTTTTTGGCCATCGTAAAGCGTAATGCATCTTACGCGCTGATCAAATTTGCTCTAAAATGTTAAGCAATTTTGTTGATGTTTTATGTTTAATGTAAATTAGTTTTTCTAATTGGATGAACTGTATTATTGTCTTGTAGGTTTACACTTCTTCAAAGAACAGGCAGCATGCCCACATCACTGTCATTTTCCCTAAGACGCCGCAATGAATACTTGGTGGCAATGTCAGACTACTCATTAAAGTGTTTTGATTCAGGTAATCTGCAACTGCTGGGTCTCATCTGTTTATTTACTTCCATGTCTAGTCCAATCACTTATGTGTATTTTGCTGAGAAGATTGTGTTAAGTTACTATTCTCATCAACACACAGACTTATCCTGGAACAAATTACCCCTGGAACGAGTTGTCGCTTGGTTTGGGGACTGTGTGGACGCTAACTAAACTAGTGCATTTTGCCCCACTTGTGACAATTTAGTTCACTTTATCGAGGTAGTGTAACCTGTTCTAGGGAAACTTGAGCCACTTTTAGTTGCTGTGTGGTCGCATAATTTGGGTAAGGCTTGAGTAATCAACTGCGTGTTTGCATCGGCTGTCCATCGTCATGCACAGAGCGACAACTTCTGCCTAACTATAGTTATCGTATATATGTGTGTGTGTGTGTGTGGACGCTCCACTTAAAAGTAGGGTAGGTTGCACCAGTGCAAGTTGTTCTAGGGTAGGCTGTGTGTGGACAAGACTAAATATTTACTAAAGTCAGAGGTTACTCAACAGAAGTTGACAACTGATATGTGGTTGAACGATACTAACCTTATGAACATTATAATATGTTTACAGATTCCAAGGAACTGGTTGCCTGGTTGAAGGGCCACCGTGCCCCTATTCATACCATTTCTATTCATGCCTCTGGTCGCTATGCCATCACCTCATCCAATGATGTGGCTCAGCTATGGGATCTTGACACATTTAAGAGAAAGAGGAAGTTGAACATTAAAGAAAACATTGGAATTGTCAAGGTTGCATTTCAGTTTTATTATTCTTTACTAAGGGATTGAATTTGAAAGGTTTGTTAAAGAAATGTAGCATTTGTAATGTAACCATGTTGTTGCTTCACATGTTATTTGGAAATCATGCTGACCTTCTTTAGTGAATTTGAATAGAAGAATCCTTGCCTGGGGTACCTTATCAAGTAGCCTGTCAATCACTACTCCAAACCACCCCATCAAGCTCTGAATAATGAATGCTGTCCTCTGTATTGTTGGGTGGTTCAGAGAGTTGATTCAGTGTTTGGTAAGTAGATTGAGAGGTTACCCTAGAACACTAAGAAAGAAGTGATGGTTGGCTACCGATGACCAAATTATACATGCTGATGATACTGCATTGATCGCTCTTCCTTACTGTGAGGTACGAATTAGCGGTGCATCTCCAGATATGGCAGACAGATCAGCAGCCTCGCTTTCGCTTCTGTGGAGATTCACGTGTCACACAATAATACAGTTGGCAACGATACAACCTTTTAGAATAAAGGCGACAGAAGCAGAATTAGAAGAAAATGATTAGACAGGTGTAAAAAAGTCTACAGTAAAAGACAAGCTGAATAGGACATTGGGAATTTTGAAGAATAATCAAATTGGTAATACCTAAATATTGGACATTGCATTTAACAATGTCTGAAATAAAATTGTCAAAAATAGCTGCCAATACAAAATTTGTGTTTTTCGTTATTCTTGAATTTGGGATGCCAACATTGGGTTCGAACTCTGACTTTGAGCAAAATAATTTAGTTTTCAGTGTCCTATACTGGAGAATTTTTACAGTAGCTAGATTTGGCAATGAAACAGAGTCATGCAAAGTGTTGCAAGATTCATCCAGTCACTGTTCTATTTAATAGACCCAATAATGAGTTTATAATGTGTGATTCACTTTTCACAATTTCAACTACTTTCATTTCAGGTATTTTTTGTACCACTTAGCAATACGATATTAACATGCTTCAAAGGGGACTCCATTTTTGCTTGGGAAGCGGACACATTGAACTGCAAATACCAGTTACCGGTGCCCCCTGGTGATAGCATTGGGTATAAAGCTTTTGCNCCACCTTTCCGTGGTTGCAGCTATGTCATCTTTCTGTCCAGGACCGTAAAGAACCTCACTGTTATTGGTAGCAGATTCAGTGACTAGGGGGAGTCCCACATTAAAAGCCTCATGCCTGTCAATTACATTGTCATGGTGCATCTCTGGTTGGAAACATGGATAGACATAATGCGGGAAACAATGCAATTGTCCCAAATACATAGCAGTAGCAATGCAGTGGGTTATCACCTGTTGAGTTCTGTTCAGCTGAATGCTGCACCTTGAATAGCAACCAGGAATATCCTTGGGAAGGGTACACAGCAGGATATCGGTATGGCAGCAAAAATTTTCATCGATACTCACAAAGTTCAGCGACAAAATACAGCAAAACCACAAAACACAGTTCTGTGGCAGTCCACTCATCAGATCCTTCGACATGAAAGCTTTCGTTGGAACCCAATTATACATCAATCAGAACGGTTATGACTTTGCAATTCTCTTGAAACACGGAGCAATTAACAGCACGTTACATGTCACAGGAATACTCATCGTAATCTTCAAGTCCTTCCACAACTCATCAAGTGGCATATTAACTGTGGCTTTTCAACACCTAAGTGTACTTATTTATATAACTCATGCCTAATTATTATTTGTAATAACCACCAATTGTTTGCACTCACACATGTGGTCGCATATTGTCGTCATCCTGTCAGGGACATCTTAGAAAGCTGCTGTTGGAAATTGAAGAATCTGTGTCATCAAACTTGTTATTCATTTGTACAGGCAGAACAAGTGCCACATGGGAAAATGACGTTTACCTTGGACTTGCAGTTGAAATAATTGTTTTACAGTGATGGGCGCACACTGGTGGCAGGTGGGAAGTCCAACTTTCTTCACATGTGGTCACTGGAGACCCAATCTATACAGCGCATTATTGAGATGCCAAAGAAAGTGCAGCAGGTCAAAATGATGGAGTTTTTGCCCGATAACTTTGACGGAGGCAGTAGCCAGGCAAGTCTTTTTTATTTTTATTTTTATTTTATAGAGCAGTTTGAGGTAGTGTCATGGGTGTCCACGTTACTGGTGAAGTCATAGTGATGAACAATGATGGTTACCTACCTATCAGTAGTCACAGGGATTTCTCTTTTAACAGGATCTAAGATGGATCTGAGAGCTTGACTCATCAAGAGTAATCTGACTCATCAAGTGTAATCAGACTCATCAAGTGTAATCTGACTCATCAAGTGTAATCTGACTCATCAAGTGTAATCTGACTCATCAAGTGTAATCTGACTCATCAAGTGTAATCTGACTCATCAAGTGTAATCTGACTGCTGATAGAAAACTAATAATAAGGGGTAAATGTGTAATCACTTTTGTGAATTCACAAGAGAGCAACACAAAAGAGTGAAATTCAACAAAGACATTGTATCACGCATCCCTGGTAGTGTTATTCAAGTGTCTTGGTATCCTAGAGTTCAAGGGTTGTATGAGGTCATGACCTCTCACCCCTCTTGCTTAATCTTCTGCCCGGTTGTAAGCCTATTTGAATATGTCAGGGAGTGATTTCAATTGGTCCAGAGCTGACTTTGGGCTAAAAATTTCAGTACATAAAAAAGGAGATTATTATTGTTATTATATCCGCTTTAATACTGAAACATTATAGTTATGTGAATTTCTTTGGAAACGATATGGTTCATGAAAGAAGTCCATTTTTGTGAGTGATTAGTTCATTATCGCTGAAATTCAGAAAGTCCATATTACCCCATGAGATTGAGAAATACTTTTGGTGCGTCTGTTTAATATAAACCTTCAATATTTTGAGACTTCACATGAAATGCGTCACTTGTTAGTGTGCGAAAGAGTTATCATCAACTGATCCTGTACTTATTAATATTTCAGGTTCTCGGAGTGCTCTGTCAGGATGGCATAGTTCGGTTTGTTAACATCATATCGTATAAACAGATGTTTGATATCGGCTCTGTGGATGACCGCATCAACAACATGGTCATTTCCCCTGTTGGCCGACACATTATAGCCTTGATGGACAGTGGGCAGCTCCATATTTATGATGTTGCATCTCTCACTTTAGGTTTGTATACAGTTGATCAGTTGAAAGGGTTTTGTAATAGTGGAAGTCTATCTGGTGCTTAGCAGGTTTAGAATAAAATGCTGTAGTCAAGCTTACTAGTAACTTTATTTGACTAGTTTCTCAACATTTGTCTTCAAGTAGAGGATTGTCCTGATACTAGAACCTAATGGATGTTTGACACTTGCACACAGACTGTACTTTTTGGCTTCTTAACTGACATATGTCTTGAATATCTTGGGAGTCTGTAAACATTTCAGTGATCAAGATGTAGTTTTACAAAAACGTGGAGAGACAGCTTGACAATACATTTAGCAATGTTGTCCAATAGTTTGAAATTATATTGCATTTAACAAAAATTGTTTCCTTGACCTTCCAAATTTACATAAACATTTTTCTGTTGCTTTGTCCCATGAAGCTGGAGTAACGTATCATAAAGTTGCTTGGTGAACCCTGAAAGTAAAAATTTTGTACAGAAGGTGATGTTGTGAGAAGCAAGTCATTTTATGAACCAAGCATTTAATGTAGAATGAGCAAGGTTCTGAACATGCTGTGAATTGACCTCAGGCAACTGGAACTCGATTGTGACTCGTGTGAGCTACCAGTATGACTAAATCTGTAGTTTTAACTAACTAGCTTGCACTGATGTTTTTTTGCACTAATGTTAAAATTCTCTCATGGTGCAGCAATGAGACAACAATTTATAAATATGATAAGGTGAGTGACGTAGAGTTCCGTCCATTTTTTGCATGAAATGGCTAATCCAAAAGCTTATTTCTTTTTTTGCTTTAGAGTGGAATAAGCCACCACCCCCTTTAGTGAAAGTGGTAAGCTCCAGCAAGATGTCAGAGAAAGCTAGTGAAAGAAGCAGCATAGTCCGCCGAAGATCACCTGGCACAGCCAACAACAGATTGTCCACTTCCAGGAGTCCCAAGAAGACTGTGGCCGAGTCTGATTCTGTAAAGTTATACTTGCACATTACCTAGAGATGCGAATTAACAATTGATCAGTCTTCTGAACTACTTGCCCGGACTTGAGAACCAGCTGGCTGGACTGCAAAACCCAGTGGCCGGTGTTCTAACTTGGTGGTCTGTCCTCAAAACAGGTTGGCCGGTATCTCAAAACCAGATGGCCGCACCCAAAAAAGTGGTTGGCCGGACCTAAAACGGGTTGGCTGTTGCTCAAACACAATGGCCAAACAAATCACCGATTTTGAACAAAACAAATAAACGGGTACGAAAATAAAAACACTAGATGTCACTTGAATTCTTAGAGACTTAAAGCGAGTCGCTGAAGAAGTCTGGCCCTCGTGTTTGATCACCAGCCAGCTGGTTATAACACCGGCTATCCTGTTTTGGGTCCAGCTAACTAAACTATTTTTTTTTGGGTGAGGCCATCGCGTTTTGAAGTGCGGACAACGTGTTTGATCACTGGCCATTTTTGCAGTCCAGCTGACTGGTTTTGAAGTCTGGGCAAGTGGTTTTGAAGTCCAATCAACTGTTGATTCCTCTCTTGGTTACTATTATTGGTGTTATATATAATGCTCTTTGCTGATTGATTTTAGTTCTTTAACCACTCGTGAACGCTTCAGTATAAACAACCCAAACAACCGATAAGTTGGTTATTTGTTGTGTTTGTAATAAATAAGCATTTATGTCTTTTTCTATCACTCTGATTTGTGGTGCTAATTAATGTGTAGTGAAAACTGAATGTCTTCGTTTTTGTTTTTCTTGGGCAAATTATATTAAAACTTCCTTTTGCCTAGTATTTAGATGACTAAAAAGCCGTAACTCAAATTCGGTCTTTGCTCTGAAAGTATCAGGCTCATAATATTCCTTACCATGATAGGATTCCATTACTGTTATCAAGAGAGACCAATAGACATGTGATGTTTGAAAGTTATCAATGGGTCATTTCCATCTTATATAGACATTACCTGAGGGTCTTGATGAAGACAGATTGTTTGCAATTCTGCGAGGGTATGGAGAGTACCCTGCCAAGTACCGCATGTTCATATGGCGCTCTGTCCTTCAACTCCCTGAGAACCACACTGCCTATGCAGCTCTAGTGGATAAAGGCACTCACCCAGCTTATGCTAATATACACCAAGACTATCCAATCAAAAGTACCAAATTACTGAGAATACTACAAAGGTATGTACTTATAAGATGGGGCACGTTGTGGCTGCTGTGCCTTGTCAAATGCTTTTTCGTGTATGTGTTTTTTATTTTTGAAGTGCAGAATCTGTTTTAGAATGAAATAATTATGCTATTTTCCCAATGAAGATTATGTAAGACCTTGACAAGTGTGTGCAATTTGCCAAATATCTAGAGTACAATTGGAACTAGTTTTGTGAAAGTTCATTAATGTTCGTACTATAAACCAATTCATCTATCAAGTCTGCTTGTTAAACCATGGTGCGCTTCTATGACATTACGTTATTTCAAAATTCGACGTGGATGTTGGGGAGGAGACCCACTTTCATTTGATACAAAAATTCAAGATGGTTTCTGTTATACGTAACTTTTTAGTTTTTTATGAAAGACATAAACTTCCTATTTTTGATAGCCTGCATGTAAATGTGGGACATTTTAAAAACAATTCCTCACAGAGTGTCACATAGTCTGTGGAAATGTCATATTAATCTGATCTGTCATTTCTCATATATGAAGTTCCATAGTTAGCCAAATTTGTATGTTTACCAGGGACCTACATAACATGAAGTATGGTATAATTATTAGACAGGATGGATCTGAGTTACTGAAATGTTCAGTTACAAACTTTTGGATGATGAGGTTTTACTACTATTTCAGAACCTTGTCTGCTTTTGCGCACTGGTCACCATTATTTGGTGAAACCAAGTTCCTTCCATTGTTGGCCTTCCCGTTCGTTAAGTTGTTCCAACACAACCAACTTATATGCTTTGAAGTCATTGCAACTATTCTAGGTGAGTAAATCGTACACAGAAGTAAGCGAACATCTGAGGAGACAGTTTGGCCTAGTGGGATAAGTGTTCACTTCCTTTACTCAAGGTCGTGAGTTTGAGTCCCACTGGCAGGGCTTGGAATTTTCCGCGGAAACGCTGATTTCCGCTTTTTTCAAATGTTCTGTCCGCGCATTTTATTATATTTCCGCGTAATAAAAATCGGATTTGATATAAAATTTCTGCGGCAAATTCCTTCCTTACCGCGGCGTTGCCGACGACGTTCACCTTGAAAAGCGGAAGTTGCTCTTTATGTTTCTTATGGGCCGTAAAAGTCTCCGCGTTTTTTGTCATTGGTCATTCCAAGCCCTGCACTGGGTCACACTGCCAGACCCTTGAATCTGGTCTTTAGCTCCTCAGCTCGGTTTCAACTATACGTTAATAAAGCATAAAATGTTTCCAGGTGATCAGTGCAATGGGCACACATGAGCAGCCTGTGCACGTGTTATTGAGAAGTCTTACTGTTATTGTATTCATCAAGTGATTAGGTTTATAGTGTTAGTATTAAGTAACTTTTTGTATGTTTGTCATTAGACTCAGTTCCGACCTTCAGTGCAGTCGGCTTCGTGCAAGTCAAAAATACAGTCAGACTCTTCACTGTATTGACTTCCTTATTTGGTAAGTCACATGAGTTGACTAGCCTGATGGGTGCCATTACGTATGCAAAAATCTGTTGAGAATATATAAAACACTGTATGTTTCTTATTTTTATTATTCTGTACATAATGAATTATTCTAAGTATACTATAGGCAGTATAATGTGAAGACAACTGCACAGTCTGATAATTTTGCATCAGTGCTGTGCATTTACTGTGAAATAACACCAGTGCAGTATGTGCAGAATGTGAGCTTGCAAAGGTGTTTCCACTTCTGGGTGAACGTCAGTGTGGAACTCAGATAGACTTGTTGTGATGAAGGGACATATCTGTTCCTTTGATGGGAGGATCAGTCTTTGTACCTATGTTATTTCATGTCATTTTTAGGACCAGTCATGATCCAGAATAGAACGGAGCTGTCTAGTCTCTGCTAGGAACTCATCTAGTTTGTGATGTACGTAAAAACTATATGCTAAAAAATTAGATCTGTTTTACTCAGCTCCATAGTGTGAAAGAGCAATCCCGTATATCAATACAACAGTTTACCTATGAGAGATTCGAGGATAAAGGTCTGAGCCGGGTCATTGTGCATTTTACAAAATTTTATTTCGCAGACAACATGTTAAAACTAGTTCAATTGTATTCTATTTTTAGCTAACTGGTGTCAAAACTGGTTTGAGTACTTTCCGAATCCACCCATTAGTGTGCTAAGTATGGTTGAGAATATAATTGGATATCACGACCGCACTCTGCTTCAACATTTCATCAACTGTGAAGTCACTGCTCAGGTAAAGTGGTTTGTTAGTGTTGTGTTAATGCATATTCTGTGACAGTGATAGTCATCAGAATCCTTCGTTTGTTTATTGGAGGGCTGCTGTTTATTGGAGGGCTGTCTATTTCCTTTATATTATTTGACAACGGTGTGTAACTTAAAACGTATTAGCCGATATATAAACCGGCTAGTTACCAATGCTCCTTGGAAGACCACATACGACTATGAAATTGGTCTCAATTTGTTCCTTACTCAAATGAAAACTGAGTTTTTGTCTTGTAATGAACTGGCAATTCATTATTGCTAGAGTCCATGCTTGGCAAATAAAATGACAGGCCGCAACTTGCAGAGCAAGGTCTCACGCATTAACAAACTGTCAGTTCTGGCCAAACCCAGAAATTGCATCTTCAGTACATTTTTAGCTGACTGTATGTCAAAACATGAGCTTTGTTAAATGGCCATCAAGTAAAACATGAGCTTTTTTAAATGACCATATGTCAAAACATGAGTTTGTTAACTGACTGTATGGCAACATTTTTTTGCACCTTGTCAGTCTGTTACCTCTACATTGTAGACGTATGCCTGGCCTCTGTTGGAGACGCTGTTTTCAGAGGTGTTTACACGAGAGGAGTGGCTAAAGTTATTTGATAACATATTTAGCAATCCACCAGCGTTTATGTTGATGGTGGTTGTAGCGTACTGTGTAACCTCCAGAGGGCCGTTGTTACAGTGTGGGCGGATTGAAGACTTTGAGGTAATACCAGCTTGGAATATCAGCAATGCGGTTTAGTCGTAGAACTTACATTGTATGGTGATGCTTTCTTGCGTCCTATGGGACTATGCAAAATATATGGAAAAGCACCAGAATTGGAGATCTAAGCTGTTATAATAACAGAGCTTCAATGGGCACTTAAAGTGATATTGAGTTGTTTGACGATGTATTTCACTGTCTTAATTGTAGACATTGTTGGTGGTTCATTTTTTCACAATATTCAATTTTTGCAGTATTTTTTCCATCACCGGAATGCAGTCAGTGTTGATCAGGTGATCAGTGAAGCGTATCGCCTGCTGGCCAACACACCCGAGTCTGTCAACCCAGATAAACAGCCGGCCCAGTTTGTGCCCTTGTCTCAGGGCCAATACCCTGTCTTCAACAAATATCCAAAGTTTATTGTGGATTATCAGGTACTTTGTGTGTCATCGGTTGTTTTGAAATTATTTCTTATAACTGTTTTAACCTACAGCTAGTGTTGGGGCTTGTCCTCTATTGGTAAATGACAGACACACTGAGTACTGAATGTTACTGTTTCAGTGAAATTTTGCTCACGTTTAGGACACAAACAATGCCTTTAAAGAAATGTTATGAATAGCAATGAAAATTGATTAAATAATGTTAAACATTGGGAGAATGTTGCATTTTTGAAAAAAAACGAAGTTTTCAATTCCCCTAATGCTGCTTGTTTATTCTAAGTGGACAGAAGCCAGAAATGCACTGAGGGAAAAGTTGTTTGTTTTGTTAAGGAATGTTCGTTTTCTTCTTGTCCTGGTTGCTATTAATTATTTTGTGTGACTTATTGTTCAGGTAAAGGAAAGAGAAAGGATTCGTCAAGAGGAGATTGAATACTTGACTCAACGGTTAGTAGGACAGTCGTAGAAAATGAATGCCAATGAACGTCTCTGTCTAACATCCGCTGCTGTATCTTGTAAATACATGCCTTGCAGGATCTTAGAAATTTGGCGAATGTGTTCCTACTAAACTCAACTGAATTACATTTTATTTTGAGATGATGTGAATGTTTCAATCACAGTGTGTGACTGTAAGGCAAATGATTTGATATTTTATCCATTCACAAAATGTTTACATAAATGACTGCGTTCAGACAATGAAAGTCCTTTGATTAGCTTATTGAAGTGTAGAATGAAGTGTACAAGTGCGCTTGTTTACAGGACGGCTGCTTTAGAACTGCAGAAAGACACACAGCAGCGGCAAACAGAAGAAGAGAACTGGTACAGACAACAAGAGTTGTTGTTGGAGGCTGAGAAGAAAAGACGTGGAATAATACAAGAAGAAGAAGATAAACTAGCTGAGCAAAGAAAAAGGTACTGGTTAGCTTCAAGTGTCAAATTGTCAATTTTCCTCTATGTTTGGTCTCATGGTTTTAATAACGGTTTCTAATGTTGTCTGGCAAGACTCCTGTAAAAGCGTGGTTCATTCCATTCCAGGTTGGGTGCTCTCACTCGTGAACTAAAGATGAAAGAACTGCAACTTCTCAATGCAGCTCGTAAAAGGTTCATGCATCACCAGCAAAGGTTGAGAGAAGCTGAGCTTACACGACTTGATGATGAGATCGAGAGAAAGGTTTGAATTAATTTAAGAACGGTGTTTATATCATAAAGCAACAAAGTTGTGGATGTTCTTAATTCAAAGAGTTATTAATTTTTATGTCTACTTATTAGTTTTTATTAGTTCAAGGAATGTTTTACTGCAAAATATGACTCTATCCCATTAAAAGTTCTTGGATGGTGAAGTGATCATTTGCCCATCACAGCCAGTACCGTTGGTGAGTGGTTCTCAGGTATCACTGACAGACTGATTTTGTCATTGGTTGAGCCTGAGCAAATGTGTGAGTGGTGAGAGGCATATATAAATTAACTGTCGGCACGGAGGAGATTGTTAAGAAAGCGGTAAAATGGAGCTAGCATGGACCCTTTGATACGATTCCAGATCACGTCAACATCAGAGTCCTTCAGATTGGGCTGATTAGACAGATTTGACAATTATTGTGGTGATGAAAACATTTTCTTGGTGAGAGTAGCTGTCCTGATATTTTAGTGTGGATGGACGCAAGAATTTCACAAATAAAACTAGTGATTACATGCTTTGCTTGTAATGTGTGGCGAAATTTCACAAAGTCTTGTGTGATCTTGCGTTTTCACAAGTTTCTTGGGTCAATGGAACACAGACGTGGTGTTTTGTGGGATTATTTGATCAGTACTCTCTAGCATCAAGGAAAATATTCTATTTAAAAAATTGGAGCTTCGTCTGATGCAAAATTATGCCATGTAGCATCACTTGTATTGGGTGTGTGACAATACAAAGCATTGACCAAATATGAATATAGTTCATATCTGTCATACTTTTCCATTTATTGACCGTTAGGCACGGCTAAGAGACTTGGAAACTCAGGCATCCATAGAAGAGGCATTCATAAGGAATGTTGAGCTTCAGATACAGAAGAAACTGTTGGAACAGGTACCACTTTCTTATCATGTTTTGTTGCCATCATACCTGCCCTCTGTTGGCAGGTAATGTTTCCTCTGCGTAATATGGCCTAGTTGCTGACCGCTTGTGTGCAAGACTTTTGAAATCTTAAATATTTCAATGTGAACTGTAATGCAATCATGGTATAGCAATTTATGAGGCTCACTTCACCCAGTGGATCACAATGTCTATTCTGCGTTACATTACATTAACGTACCAGTGTGATCATTCATTTCTTTATCAGTAAACTAAACTTTACTACGATTTAATTATTATAATATCCCCATCAGCAGATACTTTCCTTTTAGTAATCAAGTTATCAATGGGTATATTTTAGTTTTAACGAAAACAGAAAAGATCTGAATTTCACAATTCAGTTCAGAGTCTTGTCTCAATTGTTAAGCATTCGTATGTATGCTTGCACTCATTCTCAGGTCTTGTGGATATTTCATTGACCGTAATGTCAAACTTAACTATGCACAGATGGTGTTTGTACGAGGTACTACAGGCTTGATCAACTACCCGTTTCTTTACTCTTTTAAGGAATTACAGAGAGGATGTGAGGAGACAACGTTTAAGACCCGCGCAGACTATGAGGCAAGACGTAAACAGAGTGAGCTAAGTGAAGACGCCTCTCGACTACACATACAGCAGGAGCAGGCCAAAGAAATGGCATTACATGCAGTAAGTTCCAGCTAACACTGACATTACTTGTTATAGTCTCATGCAACTGGCTGTAATAGTCTAAAATATGGTTTGCAAGGCTAGTGGTGGTCAAAGAAAGCATCGAGATTTCAAGCACGATACTAGAAATCACCAAAATACGTATTATTATTGGTCATTGTCAGTTATATGTTATGTTCCATCAGAACACAGTTTGGTTTCCAAATGATCAAAGAAATGCCTTAAGGTATGGTGATATCAGTGAGTTTTCATTGTGTTGTGTAACAGGGCCTTCAGGGTATCTTGGCACGTGCTGAGCTGGTTGACAGTGATGCACAGCACCAGTCTCGCCTGGACAGTCTGCACCAACTGAGTGAAGAGGACAGACAAGACAGAGATAGCCAGGTAAACAAGCACCAACCACTGGGTTGGATATTTTCTTTGACCAGTTGGTCTATGACTCTCATTTTGAAGCCTTGCTTGTGTTTCATGAACCAAAATTTCTTCCTGAATAGTTCAGTTAATAAAAATACTGCAAAAAGAACAATATATCTTTAGCAGATGTGTTGTGAACTTAAAAAACTTTCTCTGTTGGTCTGTAAACGCGGCCTTGTCCTGTTTTCTGTTCATTGTTGTCTGGATTTGGATGAAATGTAATCGCCTCTCTATCTTTGTCCCAACTATTGAACAGTGACTTGATAGTGACTCTTGCTTATGAGTGCACACATTTATTTACTGAACTTTTGACTGTATTTTTTCAATTGTACTACCCCTAACCTGGCCATTTGACTTCTATTGTTGATTTGCAGATATAATCAATCCTCAATGAGAAAATAGTTAACTTTAAAAGATTTGCTTTTACGAGCTTGGAGAAACATTAGATGAATGTATTTAGAGCTTGTAGACAATTTCTCAAAAAGGTAGAAATACTTTCAGAGATAATGATCTTTTATAATGTAACTTATAGTTAAATGAGCTGGAACATGAAAATCGGCGCTTAGAAGATGAAGTCAATTCTCTCTTGACTGAAAATACAGATGCCAAGGTAGTTATCTGCGTTTTCAGCACAACACCATGTGCATGGTTACTTAAATTATCACACAATTTACAATGTTGTATTGCATTGAAAGAGGCATCATTGTTTTTCTTTTCATCTGCCTTGTTATCTAGCAAAGAACCTGACAGATGTTCATGAAATTTGGCAAATAAGTTACAGTACAAAGAACACCACTCGCCCTGTTTCAGATGGATTTGACCTATGTTACGCCCCCTAGTGTTCTTTTTATTGTTTTTGTGTCCTTTGTCGTCTGCTTCCCTCTCCTGTGAACTTCTTAAAAATCACGAAGAAAGGTGGCAGGTGCGTTTCTATTGAGAACATGTCTGACTTAAGTGTACTAGCATTGCTCTGTTTAGTGATACATAACGTAGAAAATAAACTTGAAACTAAATAAGGCGATCCAGATCCTCTCAAGGATACTATTGTTTCTCGAAATGTAGAATATATATATGTAAATAAAACAAGAATGGATCGTTGATCTGTTTGGAAATGTTTAAATTAATCATCTCTTGTATCTGTGCTGCATGTGACACACAGGGTGGGTGCTATGTTGCTCTCGTATCATATCAGAACATTCATACAAATTCATAGATATGGTTGAACATGAAATGGTACAAAAATCTTTTGGATAAATGATATCAGCCGAAATTGCCCGGATAAATACTGTCTTATTTGTGTGTGGTAAGGATTCTTTGAATATGCCAAAAATTTTTGTGGTGTATGGTCGTTTAGAGAGAGAGTTTGCGGTCCATATTACCCTTTGTAACCCATACTTAGTGCTACTTATCTTAACTTTTTGAAACAGTTACAAATGTCTCGGGGCTCCTTGAGGACTTCAAAAGTCAGAAGAACATTGTCAGAGCAGCTTAGAGCAGAAAATCAGGAAAGAAATTCATCACAGACTGTCAACGACAGCATTCAAGAAAGGCCGAGTACCTCATACAGTTAATATTACTTTTATGTGTTTATTTTCTACTAGTTAACATCCATTTGCTGCTGTGCAGTGTTACCACTATCGTTCTACTTCACCAGTGTCTTGCTACAAAATTTGTGCAAGAAAATAAAATAAATGTGTTCTGAAATATGTGAATGTGAAAGTTCTGAAACATGGCATGCATTCTGTAACACTTGTAACAAACAGTCTCACCAATTAGCAAGACAGTTGCCTCATTGAATGCTTTAACAAAAACGTTGGCGTAGCGCATTTGACATATTGTATGGAAACTGTGCAGATTCTCTTGAATTTTACATTGAATGTTTGGTCAAAGTTGATGTTAAGAGACAGCATTATTTAGAGTATCCTAAGGGGGCAGTATCAAATTCGAAGGTGGAAAGGTAAAATGCTTAGCTCGTTCTGTTCTGAAGTTTTTAAACAAGTGGTTGAAGGGGATTATTTTCAAGTATTTTTGCTATGAAAATTGTAAACGGTCTTAGAGATTTCTTAATAAATAGTCAATCAGGCTTGTAATGTCTATTATTTTTTTGGTATGTAAGGTACAACCAAAGATTAGAAGTAACTATCTTTTACTTAATGTGATGGTGAGCAGCGCTGTGTTGCCACATATTCCTAATGATCTGTGCTTGAAACATTTCAGACCAGTTGGATATAAACAATGAAAGGCACCGAAATTCCAGTAACTATTCAAATTACTTGAATGATTCACCATCGGCCCCTTCTTCTACTCAATGTAAGTATCACAGCATGTAGAACACCATTTGGTCTGTATCTGATGGACAATGACAGAGACGTGTGTGGTTGGAATGCACCAACACCTGTCAATTTTCAGTTTCTTGTTCATAATGTATGAACCAGTCTGATTATATTGGGTGGTATTAATGAACAGCCTTAGACACATACTGTTTGCAGTGCAGTTGTGGGAGTTTTTTAACACTTTACATTGCTCTTGTTAGAGAGCCTATGGATTTTCAGTGAGGAGTACCTGGCCTCAAGAGATGAAGACTTGCCAGGAAACCCATCACTTTTTGTTGCTTACAGTGAGGGAAGTCCTATTTTATACTATATAGTGGGCACCTCAAAGCACACGGACATTGTATCAAATGGGCATGGGAAGCAGCTTACATTTTATAACGTCCAGGCTGGGTGATTGCAATGTCGAGGGACAGCATTGTCATTGTGGTTTCACTTGGAAATATATTAAAGTGAAAATTCCTTAGATTTTCCAACATGGATATCAAGTGGCATGACAACATACATGATAATTAGTGTACTTCCCTAATGATAAAAATCTAATGAGTTTGGGAATCTTACGAATGAATGTCATGGTAAATTTGTTGTAAATCAGACTAGACTTTTTAGTGAAATGGGCTTAAACCTTGATCATAATTTTTGACGTAAACTAGAAAAGGTGGTAAAGTTGATAGTTTTATTGAGACAGGCCCCAGGAGTAGGTGCATTAAGGCTAGTATCTTGCAAGTGGCACAAGATCGAGCAGTAGCTCACAAGAATATGCAAAATAATCCTAGTGGAGCTTTCTCTGGAGCTACTGTCGTGTCACCTTAAAATCTTGAACACTGACTAATAAAGCTAGCAACAGGTCAGTGAACATTATTGGCATACGGATTTTGACTTCAAAACACATGAGCATGGACATACTAGAACAGACTGAGTGTTTAAGGTACCTGCCAGGATCAGCCACAATCTGATGCAACAGACATGACATCTGACTGGTTTGTCCAAGATCAAGTCTAGTGGTGTATGCAACTGTCAGTTGATACATTTAAGACTGTTATCATATCACTACTCCATTAACTTGTACTTGAGTACTGGCAAACGTGGATCATAATGCCATGTCCTTATGACTTATTATTTCAGTGTCACTGGACAGAGGAAGAGAAAGCTTGGACAGAGAGGAACAAAGTCTGATGAGTGAAATCAGAAGACTGCGTTTTAAGTTGGCGGAAAGCAGTAAGAATAACAGACCACCAACGTAATTTATTTTTAAAAAGTCTGGTTTTGATTGTCGAGCAGTCCTACTCAGTCAAGTGTTAAATTTTGTATAATATACAATGTAGAATGCCTCAAGTTTGAAAAATATAAATTAAACTTTTATTTAAATTCAACATTGCAGTATTTCATGGCATTTTAAAGGGTTGCATTACAATGGAGCTGCTAAAGAAGGTGGTATACCTTCGCATCAATTTACCATTATCGATAGTATACAATTGAGGAAACGTCCAAACAGTTGGTCGACGTCCTGGTCTTCATCATCATTGTGTACGAGGCAACTGGAAATACATACATACGTGTGAGTGACACCATTATGCTCTGACGACAAACAAACGTGGTGCCAGTCAAAACCTGGGCAACAACAATACACATAGACACGTGGGTTATGGAAAAACTACTGAACAAAATATGCTGTGCGTGCCATTGCATAGCTTCCATTGTCGGTGTCAAGCTAATTTACACATAAAACAATAAGTGCGTAAAAAGTAATGGGTCGTGTGAAGACTACTTCAAAGCACAGGTTTCAAAGCCTTTGCATTCTTGCAGACAACTAAACATTAAATATCTGAATATCGAGTGATTGGAGAGTTTAATGTTAATTCATGAATAAGTAATTCCAAGTATAGTTAGCTAGTGAAACTGAGAACTGATACACACAAATAAATTTGTATTTGTATTTACACTTTACCCCCCATATCTATGTTATGTCTACCTGAATTTGTCGCAGCTGTTGCAAATTAGATTGTGGTCTGCTTGAACATGACTGAGATGTAGAAGCGTGTTGAGATATGTGACTGAAAGGAGACAAATATTGGGATTGGTGTAATAAATAGTAAACAAATATAATATCATTATAAAACTGGTCAGTAGAATATGCCAATGGCAAAATTCAATGTAAACAGAACGTGGCAATTAGTGTCAGAGAGAAGACAAAGTTAAACTGTATCCAGCCACTTATATTCATTGGGCCTCTTAATGGTCTATTTGCAATGCAGTGTGGTGGATCTCCACTTTTGTCTAATGGCCTATTTGGGAATAGTGGCCAGCTTGTCATACATTGCACAAGTGATTAAAGATATTCCTATTCTGCACATCACCAGCAGTTAGTTACTCTCAAGTTGTAGATGGTTCCCTGGGACTTAACGATGATGTGTTGCTGAAAATACTTAGATATACTATGACTTCATGTTTGGCAGGCTTAATCATAAATCTAATAAAAACATTCAGAAAATCCTTTAAAATCTTAAACTTAGAGCAGTGTTAAATGTGTTTGTGTCACTCTAAAGGCAAGACTTGTACTGCAAGTTACAAACCTTCGCAAAGCTGGACTTAGTGCCATGGGAGAGCTATATGATGGACTAACAGTGCCATCTAGTGGAATGTGAGGAGTGGTACCAGTGCTGAAAATAATAATGTTTCAACATCACAGTCAAGTGGATTTATCAATGGTCATGCATCATTCAAGTTCATAGATTCATTCCACATTATTTCGCATGGGAGGCCAAGCCGCTAAAAAACCACGCCAGTCTGCAAGATACGCAAACCAGGGGACATAACAACAGTGAAAGGTGTGACTGCAATGACAGCTGCTCTTGTTAACAGGGGTTCACTGTAGCACTGGATTAGTCGTTAGGCTCTAGGGTATACGATTTACAAGAATAAAGAAATGTTTGTAACTGCTTCTGTATTGATATTTTTAGAAACTGACAATACATTAGACCACTGGCCTTGAATAGGTCTGCTTGAAATAATTTTTAACAAAAATTTGTCCGTGTACCAGGCAGCGGTTCTACTAAATACGTTGTCAACTATCAGACTATGTAGGGTAAAAGCAGGGTCGTCTGTTGTGAGCTGAAGAGAAAGTTGGTCACCAATAATATTAAAAACACTGACTGTCCTCAGAGATTTGTGACATATGGTAAAACTACATACTAGTTGCATTAACCTAGTATTAAGCTTCACGTGAAGGTATAGGTAACTATACTAAGCACATTTCCTTTAACAGTTAGCTTTACAACGAATGTACACCAACACAGGCTATTTTGCAACAAATAAGTTTCAGGCGTGTACTAATTTAATAATTTGCTCTAAGGTTTTGCTAATTCTGGATATAGATGAAGCATTCCGTGTATGTGCATGGGCCGGTGTATGTACAGCATTACCTGCCGTAATATGGAGCTGGCACTGGTGTTCCTGGTATGTGACCTGTAAAATTAAGTGTATCCTGCTAAGCCTATTGCCAAATGTTTCCAAGATGCTGCTGGCTCTGAAAGTGCACATTTTCTTGACAGTTGAAATGTAACGATGCAATGCTATAATTCTGATGCAACATACTTTACCATCACAGAATAACTCGTGTTGTCAAAAAGTAACTTCAAATTTTTGAGGTATCAATATTAATTTAAAGTTAAATTTGAATTACGTCAAGTCCACTTTAGTCCACTGAGAGAGTTGGTAAAAGATGAGACAATGTTGTGCAGGCAAACATTTCAAATTGCATCATGAAAGTGTATTTTGATCAGCTTGTGCTGTATTCATCACTGTAGGCCCTCGGGAGTACGTTGTTACACCTGCTTGGCTCCCTGTTATAACTGATCCAACTCTAAATTGTACACCTATAAGTACGCGTGCACTCACCCATTCTACCTCCGGAGGGTGGAGTCCTTACTGTTATTCTGCCTTGCGTTGACGGAGAATCTGTCTGTCAATAGATAATGACATATATACACCAGTACACTACTGAAAGCTTTATACAACAAAGAAAATTTATCTGCCTATAATCAGTAAATAAATTCTGAGGTTCCTAATACAGTGAATATAAACCTTTTTAATTTTACTGATTTTCTATTAAAAATTTCACTTACAGTAAAACTTAGTTAAAGCACAACATGTCAGAAAAGTATTTTTGTTGAACAGTCGAATTTCTCAACAAATAAGTTAACCATTTTAAAATTATCGTTTACTACAAATTTCACTTATAAAGCTTTAATCTTTAATATTGAACATTCTCTTATTTGTAAGTCATAGAACTGATGGTCTCTTGTCCATAATCTCCATAACTACATGCCACAATACATTGTCTTTTCTTCTAAGGCCCTAAACAAATGATTTAGGTATTCTGAAATTGTGACGACAAACATCTTTGAGGCTGATTTAAAAAAGTTTTATTGATTAATTAATTAATAGCTCTGACATTACATACTATGAAACTGAATTTACCCTCATAGTTGCAGATTCAGGGGTCTTTTGTGAACTCGTCTGTTTCACCAGATCACTGAAGGAAAGAATGTATATGATGAGAGACGTAACTGGACATAAGACTGGGATGAGGTATTGCTTAAAGAAGAACTTGTATGTTAACTCCTTATCTCTGTGATTGCTTTGTCAAATGAGTTACAAATACAACGTATTGAGACAATGTGAATATGAAGTAGGATGTTTTTAAGAACGAGTTTTTTGTCGAAAATCATGTGATCCACCGCAAATCACTGAATTGTGTCCAGTAAGTATCATGGTGTGGTGTTGGGGGAATAACACTACATAATGTGTGCTATGTGAGCCCCCAAGGTATGTCATTAGTGCAAAGATTTTTTTCACATTTACAAGTTGTCAATGAATACAACTCCACTTTCTTTAAGGTAGACAATGTTCAAATAGCATTGTTGTTTAGTTCCTGCTATACCTTAAGCATAGTTAGGAGCATGAAAATACATCTTTAAATAGCTGTGTATTATAGAGAGAGAAACAAACATTTATTAAGAATCATAATACAAACATGATGAACAAAATTGCAGCAAGGTGGTTCTTGGTAAACCCTGGAAGATTAAACCACTAAAAGCAAGGCCATCTAGACAATCAAATTATGATTTTTACAAAAAACATGTTACAAAATTTCATGAAAACCACAAAACTTGTAATGGAGAGCAGCAGCATTCCACTGAAAAGAAGCTTCGTTGTTGAGGATGTCATGCAATGGTGACTTTGTTTACGCTAGATGTAACTTTAATTTAATATGCTCGTGAACAGCATAAAGTACAATAACGGGCAGTTCCATTGATAGCATCAATCTGTCTCAAGCCATCTAGGTATTTTCTTTTTGAAAAAATGTGAGTATTACAACAGTTTATAGCTTATGTCCTAACTTTCAGATCATTACCCCGAGTCCATTATGGCAAGTATTCATTCTTTAATTCTTTATGTGTCCAGCTCCCCGGGGTATATTTATGCATGACGCTACTCCTAGACACGCGTATCTAGCTTCATGACATCCAGTATCCTGGCGCGGTACTCACCTTCTTTTTAGTTAACCTGTCCACCACCTGCGTCAGTCTTTTTTAAATAAATCAAGTTTACACAGTTGACACTGACACTGCCGAGCTGCCAACTTGGCAACCATACTGCAGTTGGCAGGAATCATTTTAGAAAAACGTGGCTATACTATAATTGACCCAGAGGTCTCAAATCCATAAGCAGATTTGGAGGACTTGACGATTATTTTGGTATTTCCTATTCTTTTTTTACTCTATGATTCAACGTGTGCTTTTGCCTGCTACGTGCAGTCCATTACGTAGTGACTAGCGATTGGTCAAAATTGCTGTAATTTTCAGAGCAAACCAAACGAATGAACCCACTGTTGGGCCGGATTTACATGCACATTATGCTTGATCCCGACGCTAACATTGTTGTTTTGGTTGATGGCATAACTTTTGATTGTCTACTCTGCATTATCCTTGTGAGAATCTGATGCAGTCGGTGTTATTCACAACAAAATAAGCCACGATTGTGACTCAATTTTATGTGCCCACTGGCTGGAGTTTAATAAGCAGTCAGAGTGGGTGAATGAAAATTTTAATCCACTATCAGCGTGCGGCGCAGTCCTAGAATTATCCCGGTCATGGTTACATAGTAGTAAATTCAGATAGAATATTCACTTACATTGGCCTAACATGTCGTGACTTGACTTGCATGCTTGAGTACTGGGAGTTTTGTGGAGATAGGGACACCCCAGCACCTACAAAATAGGTGACACAACTGAAAACACTCACTGCTAAACATATACTGCTAATTAAGAGCTAACAATTTATATGCTCAACAGTTTCCTTTGGAATAGTTAGGAGGTAAACTGAAATGCCCATACAAGCTTCACTAGCATTGGTCTGCAATTTTCCAATAACTTATCCTATGTCTGGTAATTTTCAACTAAAGACAACACGGTTTCTCCCGACTTTCAAACTAAGGTAATTTTGCTCTAGGGAAATGACAACAGAATAAGCATCATCATTATCTTGCTATGTACAATACAAGCCAATTGAAAACAGGTAAAATACTGTTAATGCATCATGACCGGCTATTCCGCCAGTAATTTAATTTCTTCTGAAAATGATGGAGCAATAGACATATAATGACTCAACTCTACAATGATCCATTATGTAACCAAACATGTTGACCTTTTCAATGTTCTTATCAGACTTTGTTTAACACCAGGATAAGATTGATGCTTGCATGCAACTCCATCGACGCAAAATCATAATTACAAACAAAACTGGCACCCAATTTGCAAAAATCGTGTACCACCAAAAAAGTTAAATGTGGAGATCTTTGCAAATGACAATTTCTATAACTGCTTATGACATCAAAATTTAGGCCTAGGTCGGTGCATGTGCTGGAGTCGTGAACAATGTAACTGGCATAAGTAACACATCATTTTAAATGTAAATTATGATCCAAAATCATGTTTTTTAAAACTAAGATGCGTGTGCAGTACATGTTGTAGTTAATTACTCCGATTGAACTTGCGAAACTGAGAAAGAGCAACTCTCACAAGAAGTTGTGTGTCGGTGGTGTGATTTTGTCTTTCAGTGAATCTTTTAAAGAAATAACAAAGTTCGTCTACCGTTGATTAGATCCGACATTTAGGAATAGTTTTTCCACTGTAAATTACCCGTCATAACACACGGCTACTATGGGAGTCAGTTCTGCTTTCACTCAACCATCATAGTGTGAAATTCTGTGTGTGTGTGTGCAGCCATCACTATTTGAAATAATGGGTCATTCCGTCCATTTCATTCTGTCCATTTTCTCTTGGATTGTAATATAGAAATGTTTTTCTTACCATTTTGATCTCTCAACTGATTGGATCGACCAGTTGGTGTACTTCTGTCAGAACCTGAAGCCGTCCAACTGTAGCAAATGAAAACATTTTTTGTTATAGTTTTCAGTTTGTGGCAGACAAAAATGGACCTTAAACGAAAACTAAGAAGAACCTCTCTCTGACTTTACGATAGAATATTACCTGTCTAGGACACAAGGAAAATTTTATTTTTTAAAGAAGACAAGTAATACTAAATAAATATTTCAAAATTCTATAATTGTGAGACAATGTTTTGCAAAACTGTAGACAAAATTGTGTTTCTCAAGAACCAATTCTTAAGTCAAATAAACAACACATTTATGTTTATTAGAAGTGCGAGTACATTTGGGACACCCTGTATATCAATTATATAATGAAACAATTATTGACTTTTAACTTTGTTGTTTTTCAAGCCTAAAAAAGAATGTAACTTGGTTGAATGTCAACAGTATATATAATGGGATGTAATAGTACCTGTTTGAAAAAGACGACTTTCCTGACATCAACAATTTCTTTAAATAGGTGTTTTCTTCTCTAAGAAGTATAACTTCTCTGCAAAAAGTAGACAACTGGCAGAACAACTTGGAAACATAACTGCTGTCTGTTTAGGGCATAACTGTCATTTCAGAAAACAAATGAATTTCCATTTTAACAAGAAAATAAGTCGTTGGAACTGTTAAGGTTATTATTAACTGTATACAGAAATTTTGATTGCAGAAATCAGTGGCCTCAGTTGATAGGAAATCTAGGCGGGTGTGTGAAACTTGTTGGCAGTAATACATAGTGAACCTGCATATCTTGGTTACAATCCAATGTAGCCATATCAGTTTCTCACCTCACCAATGTTACGGTCAAGTTCTACAAACACCTCGTCATCTGTTTGCACCTTCAAAACTTGTTCATTATGTTACAGCTTTAAAACTGAACATTTTCTACACAATGGAAACGATGTGCATAGTTCTATACATTTGTCTACGTGTGATGATATTGTAACTAAGGAAACATCCAAATATGGTATACAATTTTCAAACATCCCATTGGTACAAATATTTAAATAACTAGTCATACTATAACTGTATCATGAGCAATTCTCATTGTACCTTTCTAGGTCCAAACTATGTGCTGAAGACTTCTGAGACCTGGTGATTGCATTCTCTTGTTTTGCCAACTGTCAATAAGACGTATGGAGCTGAATAATAACATTTGGAACTCACTTCTGCATGGCCAATATTGTAGCACCATGTGAAAGTGCACACCAACATGGCACGGTGGTTATATCAATGTTGAACCGATACAACAAGAATTAGTGGAAAGTAGAGAATTAGGCAAAAGAAAAAAGGGAAAATAATAAATTTAATTGGGTTATGAAATAGACAAAGTAATACCAATCTCGGACAAAACAATTACCAAAATTGCATTTTTTTTACATTTTTCAAGAGCTTCTGAGATTCTTATGAATGCTCACAAATTACAAAGTACTATGTTAATAGCTATGATACACAACTTGGATATGGCACAATACTGTGAGTCGGTAGCTATGGTACAGAACTTGGACATGGCAAAGCATCACTTTTTCTGCATATCATTTATGAACAAATAAGAAAATAAAATTTCATTGCCACACTGTGTCCTAATTGGTGAAATTTTTCCATACTTTATATGCAGCTCCAGTACCTAACTATTTTGAACATGAAATAAGATTTGCAGCTGCAGCTAATATAAATTGGCTTAGTGGTCAAAGTGGAGGGATGTGAAATTGGGACATGAAACACTGCACCCCATAACATAAGTTAAAATGAATATCAATTTAGTGAGCATCTCATTGCAAAGTGCTCTTTATGAGCAGTTCCCTGTTAACATCAGTCAGTTTGTTCATTGTTATGCCTTCCCAGTCCAATTTGAACCATAAATCGGTAAATAAATCCAAATGTTAACTTGCTTGCCTGAGGAGAATGTTATCGAAAGTGTTCGTGATAAATTGACTTTCAAGTTTGTTAAACAGCTGTCAAATTAACTCATAGACCTATTGTGGAACAAGTTTTGGAGCTAGAATCTCGCAGATCGAAAACCAATGATTGAGTTTAAATAACTCACCTTTTCTCTCCTGTACTGTGTAAATCTTTGTCGATGGTTTTTTTGAAATTCAAGTACCTGGAAACATAGACAGTGAAAAAGGAATGGATGTGTATAGAGGGGGGGGGGTTGAGTTGCCCAAGAGCCTTTGCTCCTAAGGCCGGTTTTACTCCGAAAAATTCCTAATATTGACCCTTCTGAGCAAAGAAACAACACATCGGATTGTGGTTTTACTCCGAAGGGCATATCACATAGTATTAATTGTCACAGAGACCGTCCCCAGTACACAGCGTGGTAAAACGTATCCAAATTTCTTTTGCGTGAGTTATGCTGGGAGTTCTGTAGCATAGGAAACCAAGAACTGAATGGTTGACAAGAGTCATTGATTATGATGCATGAAAACATAAGACTTTGCAAGATGAAGTTGAGACAAATGTGTCATGGGCAAGAGCAAAGATTACCACAATAAATAAACGAAACAAAAATGGGTATGGGAAGAATGAAAATTTATGCAGAGAATTTAATTGTGCCTGTAATTATTATTGATATACGATGTATGCACTAAAACAACAGTTTCTAAATAAATTTTTTTAAATCAAAAACTTACAGTACCTGTAATAATTGCTTGTCACGTTTTTTAACAATGTCACCAGGATCTGTGAAAAATATTTCCACATCAGGTTTCATCTACAAACAAGTGTACTTGAAAACTAGGATTTCAACAAAATATGTCGACATCTCATAATATTACAGTGAGGACAGGCTTAAAATGTGTTTTTTCAGATGAAAGCAGACCACATCTAAATTTAATCAGCATTCTTGAAATTAAAAGAAAATGTCAATGCACTTTCTGTGTTAGTTAAATAATTACTTTTTCAAATTGGAAAAACATGATAAAACAACCAATAACAGAAGCTGCCATGCCAATATCCAACCAGGCCTAATACATTATATTTTGCATCAGATGTTTCCTGCTTTTCCTACTATGAAAAACAGCATTAAAGTGAAATTGTCTGATTATTACAGCTGTGACCTCGACTTGGCTGGGGACTATCAACATTTACATTGTGTATAACCGTTTGGGTGCTTATTGATATTCATGTCAAGTGACTTTTATAAGCCCAAGGGGACAGGGATGTGTTGCGTGGTAAACCTTATTTGTTTTTGTATTGTACTCTGCAATGTATCCATGTCAGTATAATAAACAACAAATATAATTATAAATATATCAACTTTTATTCATTGCATATTGTTATGTCGGTGGCAGCAATGGCACCCTCTTGTGTCTCATCAAAAAGGCACAGCATTCTTGGCAGAGAACAAACATCACACTTCAGACAGAATTTCACTGCAAGAATGTTCATGAGAGCTATTGACAAATTATGAATTCATCAAAATCAGAAATCCCAGTCTTTTTGCCTCAGTCAATGCAATCTATGGTGTGATTCATTGCATGGTGTTAAAGACAAGCACTTAAACAAAATATTCCATTTGTCAAGACACAGAGGTATACTTGATCTAAGCATGTGCATGGAATGCTAATGTTTTACTGAGAATCTGTATCTTACACATTCATTCCAGTGCAAAAGGCATAGATAGACCAATTGTACTACTGGAGAATAATTTGCAAGGCACTGTATTAAAAAGTGGAAAGCATACGTTCTTTATATACATGCATTTGCATGCATTGTACAACAATACTTGACGGTGATCTTGCCCGTGACCCCATCGTTCGCAGTCGCGTCTGACTGCTGACTTGTGCACACCACCAGTGTGATCTTAAAATCGCAAAGAATGCAGTGAAATTTGAATAGAGGATCGTCAGTCACAATTAAGTCACATTCAGACATTGCGTAACTCTGTCCATCACATATTCTAAGACATCCTAGTCACATTAGACTCACTATGACTATAAGTGATTTTTCAATCTTGTCCTCTTGCCATGAAGACGAAAATTCCAACAAAATTCCTACTGAACTTATAAATGCATAATTGAAATAAGTTCATTTTGTGACTTTCAGAGAAATTAGGGAAAACAGATAGTACACTTACTTTTTGAGTATGGTAAAGTTTCTGGATCAAATTTAAACAAAAATAATGGTAAAAATTGTATTTTTTTTCAGTTTTCAACACTACTGTAGTGCCAAAAACAAAATTTCATCGTGTATTTGCTGATGACAGCCATATACTATACTTAAAATTTTCAAATAATCACAGAAAATTTTCTTTTTATTACTCTTGTTGGAATTAATTTTCATAAAACAAATTTTAGAGTTCCACAATATTGATCGTGTTCCAATTTGAAGAAATTTTTACCATAGTTTAAATCCAATATAATCATCGTGTATGATAATGCAATAACAGTCTCCTCACCTTTGATGACAACTGAATTGTAGTGCATGAGACTCCACACATTCTACACTTTGGTTTGGTGCCTAAAACAAAGGGCAGGCATTGATTGAACGGGTCTGTACATGAAGAAGAGCGGAGTATTTGAGCTGACGCTCCTCTATGGCATAACTGCATGTCTAGATCAACTGGCGTTCCATTGAAGATACCCACTCAGACAGACAACTTCCCCACATTAGGAAATCCGGCCATTCACTGGTTGTTGTAGTTGGACAATGCTTCTCTTGAACCGATGTTGCCGTCTGCCCTTGACATCTCAAAAGCTGAGAGTCTATTCTAAGTTCCTATTGTGTGTTGCAGAGCAATTATCACATTATCGATGTATGCTGGACAATAGAATACTGGCTAAAATAAATGGAAATGCCAAGGACAGAACTTTTAATCTTTTAACATGCTTGGCTAATGAAATCGAACGGCTTAAGAAAAATTAGTGTAGAATCCTTCTTTCGCAGAAGAAATACTGAATTGTCCATATTGCAGCGATGAGTTTAAATATATTTATTGACAAGGTTTTAAGTTGACTTAAGTTTAAATTACATTCAGCAGAGTAGATAATTGGTGTTTATGCCCCCTGATATTGGACAAAAGAAAGAGCCTGTGGAAGTGGTGCTTCACAAAAGAAATTAAATTGATGGCTTCTGAAAACCTGGTGTCATCTGGAATATGGAATAAATGGGAGATTTTAGTTGGCCATTTTTTTCTCACATCAGCGCAAAGCTGTGTATTTAATATAATTTAGTAACAGTACACAGCTTCTTGCACAGGTGTTGCAGTTGCAGTTAGGTTAGTATGGCACTGTGCTTTCATAGTTTCATGCCGTGGCCGTGGGTAGTCCCCGCTTGGCTAGTTGCAACTGGATTGCGCACTACTCACTTTGTTCTGTACAGTTAGCACAAAAGATATGTCCACAGTTGGTTAATGAAAACTTTCTTCCATCCCCTGGTTGATGGAAACAAGTATTGCAATGCACCCAATCTGCCATTTTTAGGACAAATAAACCTCGAGACTTGACGGTCACAAATGCAGATATTTTTGTCGTCTGCAAAGTCCCCGATATGAAAAATAAACAAACCTAGCACTTTCTTTTATAAAATGTTACGTGGTGCGTATTTCATCCATAGATTATAAATTTCATGTTTTGTAAAATATTGCAACAGTTTTATTTTATATTCAAATTAGCTAATGTTGTCAAATTTCTTTCGAAAAGACTTTTGATCCATGCTATTTTTAAAATACTCTGTAGTGTTATAACGCTTCACTACAACGATGCACATTTGCATCGTTCACACATATTCCGACATCTTGACCCGCTGACTCAGTATGATCTTGACTTCTCGGACTCGTAGCTTCTGAAATCAGTCAAGTTTCCTTCTTAGTTTTCAAAGATAAAACTCACTGAACAACTTGAGATGACCGAGTCAAAGTCGAAGACCTCTGTGAGATTCCAAGTTACCAAAGCAGATGACGATGTCGGCAAAGAGACCGAGTACGGAGCAGTTTCATCAGATCGTGTTCAAATAGAATTTCCTGAACGCCAAGGTATACTTGTAACTCATTTCCGTTGCTAGTTAAAGATATTGTTCACAAACATATTATTGAAGTAGACATTTTTATCACATCCGTAGTAATTTCAGAGGTCACCAACTTGGGAATTGAACCAGTGACCCACGCCACGGCACTGATAGTGATAGCCAACCAAGCTTGTTATAATGTTATATAATTCAGTATCATTGGCATTGGACAGTCCGCATTGGCATTGGGCTAATACTATGCTGTCTATAGCCTAGGCAATTGCCCATTTGTTAGCGAGTGGTTAACAGAGGCTCATATGATTCATCGTATTAGCCCGTCGACAACACGCCACTTCTACCATCTCCTGCACACAACCTCGCTCACCACACTCCACAGACACAATGATGGAAATGTGCTCTAATTATCCACGGTCCTGGCTATCACTATAGTGACCTCCAGGGGTGATGAACAGTCTTAGCACCAATCAAGGGGAGGTTAGACAGTGCCACTGTCTCGACTGGCCTCACTCAGTAGAGACAGTGGCCATCCCATAAAAGGCTCTCCATACACCCGAAGCTTTATGCCGAATTATGCCTCACACTGATTAAATCATCAAAGTCATGTTACTAGTATTAGTAACGTTTATACATAGAGGGACAACTTTGGAAGCATTTGATGTCTGTATCTCTTTCTAGCTTGAACAAATGCTCCTGAAATCAAACTTCTTTTCACACAGTCCATCTGGCTACTGACCATTTGTTCATTGCTCGCAATGCTAAGGGTGTTTCTGAGACAGGTAGCCTAAGGATGCGCATCTTTTCTACAGAAGAGGAAGGAGTGTTGTGATACTTAGTACTAGCAGTATGTCACTTGTAGGTGTGACGTAAGCCTTTCTAAATCCCTTGCCCATGAGCAATTGCCTCTTGGCCAAACGGCAAACACTAAAAGTAAATACTCGTATCCTGAAGGTCCTGGGTACAAGTGTTGGTTCTGGTCAATTTTTCAACATGTCACCACAAGGCACTATGGAGATAGTATACTGTATGGGTCAGTTACTATAGTTTGAGCACCTGTATCATTTACCAGGATACTGGCTGCTGTGAAGTGGTATTGTGAAGTTCCTGTTCTGGGAAAGTTCAACTGATGATTTAAATTGAGGAACAATGCTATGTTTTGTGTGCAAATTGTATATGATACATCAACTATCCAAACAAAGTATGTTGACATTGTTGTGATAAACATGGCTGGCAATGGATGTTTTTTAGCATGTGGCCAGGTATAACGCGCTGGGGCATCAGGTGACTTCCTGGTTTGTTGGGCAATCAAATAAGCCCTCTCCAAATCGTTTGCTGAAGGGCAATTGCTTAGACCAGTCAGTTTCGATATTAGGCTCACCCGCCAGTGATCTCGATTTCAAGTCTGGATTCTGGTGGATTTTTAACACTGGTTAACATTTGGCTATACGGGAAATTTGCCAAAAGGTGGTGGCTTGTCCATGTGTGGTTTAATAATTTACCCTCGACAATCTGTTCATGCTGTAATAACTAATGATTTAAGTAACTCAGTTCTCATGTGGTGCTTGGAACTGGGGCACGATGCAGAGAGTAGATGTATGTATAAAAACCTGGGTGTAGGTCATTGTTTTCCTCCTGACAATACAGTGTGTCCTGAGCAATGCAGGCTGTCATGCTGTGGTGATCCACTGTTTAAAGTGATGGTTTCCTGTCAGCAGGTGTTACTCATGAGCTGCAATTGGACTGAAGACAAAACTGGGTTCTGATGATTCTGTTGCCTTTAACCCTACTTGTATTAGTGGACATCCATTAACCAACTTACACTGTGACAATGGATTTAAGTGGCTGTGGGAATTCACTGCCATCAATCCATGTATTAAATCAGACCTGATGTCATCAATGCAGTTGATGCTAGATTGTGTCACCAGAGTACTTCAGACTTCAACCTAACTTTCAAAACGTGTGAAAATTGATTGCAAACGTAAAATGGAATGAGTGAGTAATAACCGTTCTCTTGGTCCACTTAATTTAGATTGTGTTTGGTTCAGATGGAAAAAGGTTTGTTCTGTTTGACATGCCAATATGACACTCATGAACTGTTGGACGTACAGTCTTAGAGAAACTGGTTAAAGTTTGTCTAATGCAAAATTCAATGTTTTTGACAAATACAAAGTAAAAAAAAACATTGCCATTGAAACTTCAAAGACTAATCTTGATATTCGTATGCAAGAATTGGCAACATGGAATATGAATTTAATCAAAATATATTACTGCTTTTAGTTAAGCTTTCCCATTGCTGTACATCACGTACGCGTAACACGTCCATTTTCTAGTGGTGTACTATGTTTGCCATGTATTTACCTGATAAGCCAATGTAAATGTACCCGTGCCATGTTGACACAGGTTTCAGTTAAGACTATCGGGCTATTTATGAAAATCACTCCTTGAGAATGTAGCTATATCCATGTGATAATTATGTTCACTTTTTCTCATCCATTTGGAAGTCGGAATAAGACGTCTAAGACAATGCTCTCTGACTACAACACAGGTTACCTGACTCGGCAGGTGGGGTGTCACTCCTCTTAATCAGCCACCGTGGGTTACTGTTGGACCTTAAACAGTTCCAAAGAAGTACTTCTTGGGTTTTGTTTGGGCAGATGTGTTTAGTATAACGTCAACTCTCCAAATGCGACATGGCAAAATTGGTTGCCAACAAGGTTGCCAAAACAAGGCAACCTCATAGGGGAGGGAGGTTTGTGAAAGTCCCCTCCCCCCTGCTAATGGCGCATGTTGTCAAGAGCCAAGTATTAAATCAATGAGATCTTTTAAAAAGTGAAAAAACAGCAAATGCCCACCAAGTACACCCGAGATTAGCTGGATAACCTTTTCTTTTCTTTAGACAAATGAAAAATTGAGTGTCTAGTGTGCTCGGTAGCGAACAATTGTCTCCTTTCGCACCCAATATCCCTCACTGGTTTACATCCCTGGGTAATAACAGATAATTGAGACACTTTACTGGTGCGTGACTCATACAGGGGCCCTTCCAATTTTTACTTCCTATGCTAGTATTTTGAGTATGTGCTTGTACATGGTCCTGATAACCTGGGTTTTTACCAGGTCACCAAACAATATCTGAGGTCGCGACCTGCAAGCCAATCGAGTCCTGCTTGGTGAAAGTGGATTGAGCCGTAGCTTTTAATGGCTTTATAATGATATATTTTACCGGTATGTTAACTCCAGCACCAAAACTGTGTAGCTAGATTGATCCAGACTATTTCATGAAGGTTCCTTCCCTTCCTATATTGTAAGCAGGTACTTTAAAAATTCTCCAGTTTGGGACAGTCTCTAGAATTTGGGACATGAAAGTCCTGAAAAAATTGAGTACCGGTAAGCAAATTTTGAAATTTGGGACAAGGCGATTTTGGCATTCATTTTATTTCTCAAATTTCAGAAAATGTGTTTTGTTTCAATCTGCATGTTGGATAATTTTCACGTTTTTCAGGTGATTCTTAATTTGGGGGAACAAATATTGGCTGTTTCTAGAATTTGGAACAAGGTCCAACCTTGGGCAAAATCATTTATTTTTCGCTATCCCAAATTGGAGACTTTTTACCGTAACTCTCCCCAAAGTTATTTATTGCAGCTGTATCCTCAGGTCTGCCTTGGAACGAACCTTTAATCTGTAGTTTGTTGTGAGAATAATTGTTTACTGTGTGGTTTAATCTTGTATATGGAAAAACTGCAGTTTTGATTCTGGTCTGCGGCCAACTCATTTTTGAAACTGTGAAAAAAAGAAAGTGTGTTCACGTAAACAGGTTGTTGCATTTTGAAAGCTGGCTAGAACTACACCACTTCTGAGCTGTGTCAGATGAATGTTTGTCTTTGAAAAAATAAACAATTGAAAATGCAATGTCAATTTTTAAAACAACAGTAGACTAGGACAGAATTTGTTTGTTTAGCCAGAAAAGGTAAGGCAACTATTTGTACTATCATTTTTAGTCAAATTACCGTTTTCTTGTTATCTTACTTAGAGATAAATGTTCAAGTTAATTAAGTTCCATAATTAATTATGCATGTGCCACTCTGAAAGTGATGTTCGCTCGTGAATCATTCCCTGCCAGCTTTGCGTATGTTTACAACCACTTAGGACCATATTTGACATGGATACGTCATTGTGTTTGTCATCTTGTAACACATTGGACTGTTCGCTGTCCTTCTCCCAGTCTTATTCAGTATGCCTGGAACTATTGCGTGTGGCCAACATTTCTTATCACTGGATTATGAAAGGAACATGTGTGCAGAGATCTTGAAGGTAGCTGGTGAACTTGTTGTGAAGTATGTCAAACCGTCGGTCTTTCCTTTCTTTGCTCTGTTGTGAGCTGCAGCCGCTATAGTGACTCTCAAGTCTGCTAAGTTGGTGTCGCCCGTGCATGTGAACTGTCACTGTAGGGCAACCTGCCAGCAGCCAGTACAACTTCTCCGTTTTTGCGATTCGCGTTTTTGTAGTCGACAACTCCTGCCGTTTCTTGTCCTCTGCGGATGAAACATTGTCTAACTCTTGCTCAGCTGAGTTATACTTCGATCTAGGAACTAATCATTTTGGTTCCTAGGTTCAATCTGGGATTATCTGAGAATACTAGTTGAACGCAATTTTTGAAAAACAGTATACAATCGACAGATGTCCGCAATCAGTCGTCGCACAGACATAGGTGGTGGTGACTGATTGGGGCTGCGAATGCCACTTCCAGAGTGATGCATGCATAATTAATTAGAACCTGGGAGAATTTATTAAACCTTGAAAATTTATTTAGGATAAGGCCAACAAAGCATATTCGGTTCCGGTCTCTTCCTTCGATTCATTTTGAGACCTGCGCTCACCGAGTGAAAAAACTGCCCCCTCACATCATCTTCGGCCAAGGTCTCATGTTTTTTTTGAAAAGCTGCACATATGCAAGGGAAAGGAAGGTTTGAATCGCCATGGTTTGCTAAGCGATAGGTAACAAAATAAGTCCCATATCATTTCTGCTCTTCTCGGGTGGATTTTCATCTTTGAAAATGTGAGCGACTAAATATTACCCTCTACCAACTCGATTTGCAATAAAACAGAGACTGCAACCAACTATGCTTTTTGGCCTAACCATAAAATGGTAGTTTAAATGTAAATCACTCTACAAATGGTTACCTTCCCTTTTAGCTTTGCTATGTTACAATGACTGTTATTGTCCTTTTTCAGGATCTACGCCATCAGTCTAATCGTTTTCATTGTCTTTTTTTCATGCTTGATGGTGGCTGCTACCAAATAGTGGGTGACTATTTTGTTGTTTATGGTAAACTATTTTCTTCTTAACTTTAGTTTTGCTGTCCAATCAATAATTTATTAATTTAGTTTGTGATATTGTCAGTGTGAGCAGTGTAAGCACCATGCTTATTTTAACACCCCTTGTGTTTTCTGCTCTGTTTATATATTCCCTGTTTGTCATGATGTGCTGGCAAGCTGAGCTGGTTGTATAACAGAAATGTTTTTGGTGAATAAACCTTTACTTGCTTGAACTGTGAATGTTAGGTCGTTTTTTGAGAAATTTAGATGTTTTGATGCAAGTCAATGATTGATTCGTCAGTCAAGCATGCTTGCGTGGATAATGTTTGTGCCGTGTGATATCACAAGCTGTATCCTGTATGTAGCCAAAAATATTTGTTACGCTTGTCATTAACTTTGATGGTAGACTAGATTTTCTTTTAATTTTGTATGGTTCTGTGAAATGATCTTACACTAACTGGGAATGGCTGTGTAGATGTAGAATTTTCTTCCTTATTAATGATCAGCATGCATTTGCTTTTACATACAGGTAATCTTCGAAGAATTTGTCAGACTTACAACTATAGTTCATTTTTTTTTCTTTTTATGGCAACTAGTCTTAGCAAATTGTCATTAAAATGGTTTTCTACTTCACAAGTAGTTTTGCCCCGGAAAATGTCAATGTTATTTTTGTTGCTTGACATTGGCTGAATCTGTTGCTTGGTGATACCTCATAATAATTTTATTTGGATTATAGCCTGAGTGTTTTGAGTTATCACTTACTAATTTTGCCTCATCCTGTTAGGATAAGTGCTGCCATTTTTTATGAATTACTCATCACTTAATTTCCTCCGATGGCCATGTTCATCTATGAGCCTCCAAACTGTAGAACTGACCTATCTAATCATAATACCTTCATGTTTTTGTGTAGATGCAGTAGCCTTGTTCCTGCTGTTAAGCACTCAGTTGCCTAGAATTTAGAGGCGTGGCTATGGAATTTGTTTCCACCCCTTGACTAAGAGATGGAGAAATCTCAATGCATCTGCAGTAACACGCTTTAGAAGCAATGTCTCGGTGAATTAAGTTGATGGTGACATTAAATAATTGACATCCTAGGTAATTTAATTTTGGTTAGAGCACTATTGATGATTTACACGTGATGACGTAGTGCGTAGTCAATTCCAAATTAAAGGGAAATTTCATGATTTGTGTTCATTTTGACAAATGTCAGAGACTCAAATGGCTTGTTTATATTGGGTGTTCCAAACGTGATCCAATATTGAACGTGCATTATTTAAACTGAGTTAGGTATTTAATGGTATTTAATAAAATTTGATGCATTCTTCACAATTTTTTAATTCTGTCTTTTGAGTTTATTCTGTTTTGAAATTACACAAAATTGAAATTTACCCAAAACCCTCATTTTGAAAATTGGATACCATTGTATCCTGATACTCTGACAAATGTATCAAGAAGTATCAAAGTTACATTTGTCAGAGAAGTCAGTGTTGTTGATTTAGTTCTAAATAAGTTTTTTACAGCTCAGCTGCTGATAAGGCAGTTATGCAGTTATAGAGACATGTTTTGTGTCCAAGAATTAAAGTTTCATTTTTCTGTTGTGCACCTGTCAACTATGAATTCTTAACTGAAGCACTTTGGGGTTTAAGTTTAAAAACATTACCACGACCATCCAATCATGAATAAGTTAGCAACTCAAGTAAGAGGCATTGCGTTGGAACACCATATTCAAATTTGCAATTTTGGGTTTGGCCAACTACAATGAACTGAAGGGTTTTGTTGAATTGCAAATGGTTTTGATGTTCTTTTAGTAACTAAAATCAAGTCCTATCATGGTAAGGGATGCCATGAGACCGATTTTACGAGAGTAATAGGCCTAATTCAGTATTCATTTTTAGCCTGGTAAACAGGACTAAATGCAGTTTATAAGTAAACAGGAGCACTCAGTTTGGTTTGATGTGAGAAATAAATAACTGAAATTTTATTATTATTTAATTTATCTGGTTGTAAAACTAAAATGTGTACAGCCTTGTGAATGTAAAACATTTTTGGTACACCTGATATGGATGCCATTTTGAGGAAAGAAACAATGAAAATTGACAGATTCCTGATTTATACCAGAGTTTGATTTCACAATAATTCATTGCTCGAGTTTGCATCTGCCCTTCGTGAAATCTTAATTTTTGTTATATGTTTGTAAAATGTGTGGGTAATTTCTCATGTCTTGTCGCAGAATTTACCCCTGATGTTTTTAAAGTTGAAATATTTTGGCATCCTGTTATTGTTTGCATTTATTACCATAATCATTATATTATCATTGCATAAATACAAATTTTCATGAAAATTATTCCATGCGGGGTTGCTCGGGGGCTTGAATGAGCCCCTCATTTGGCGAAGTGGGCAAAAAGGTCCGCCTGTGAGAAACAAAAAGTCCGAGAAAATGAGACAAAAGTCCCCTAAACAAGCACAAACGCACAATTCACTGTGGTGCGTCTGTTTTTTTTACTCCATCGGCTATTTTGTCACCAAAAGGTCCACAATGTTAGGAATTCGAGCCGTCTAAGTTCATGAATTATGACGTTTTTTGCCTTGTGCAAGCTGTCTTGCACTGGTTCTTACTAAATGATCTTTCATAACTTGGAATAGTTTCCAATTAATCGGCTAATTCTTCCAAAATCTCATGGAAGATGTGTGAGTCACAGTGGTTGGTCAACTCCAACAAGATATCAAATGTGATTCTGCAAGATAGTCACATGATTACTCATCTTATTTTCCTTGTATGCGAAAGTGAATCGTTGCCAACCAAAGTTTAATTAGCGTGGTATCAAAAAATATTGGATCTGCTAATGAAACTCATTATTGGGACTATTGAAAATGGGGTTGTTCTATCATAGGAAAATACTGCGTATTCTGATTTGATGTTATAAATTTCATTTTTAATTAAATCAATACACTTTTCATCCTTTAATATGGAGCTGTTTAAGAGCCAGAATCCTGGGGCTCTAGAAAAATTATTGATCGGCAAAACAAAACTGTGCACGAATGGTCAGTTCTGTATCCAGGCTCAGTGTTTCCAAGCTTTCTTAATTCTTCGGAAAAAAATCTAGTAGTCCATTTTTTTATTGAATTGTTAACACGAGAGCTTAAAGTCTTTTACGTCAGTATTCTTTTATGAGCCTCTGAGGATCGAACCCCGTTTTGGCCTATTAACAGATAAGAAAAATGACTCGTATCAATTTCACTGGAACAAAATTCTCTGTAACCCTCGACAACCCTCAAAAGTTTGGAGGGAAATTTGAAAACTGCTTTCAAAGTTTGCTGAAAGGGCAAGCATGACCTCCACTTTTAGCGAATTACACGGCAAGTGTGGAAAATGACCACCCACCAAGGACTTTGATGTCCAATTTGTGAAATAGGGAGTATGAGTTTTTAGTTGATTCCTGCTTTTATCTTTCTCGATTGACGCCAATGATGCATTAGTACATTTTATAATCTTATACTAAATTCCAGTCCCCATGTAATTTCAAACATTTGGTATCTGAGGCTTCTGTACTCATTGCTATGTCGAGGTTGCAGTCTGTGACTCGGTTGTGCCCGGGAGACCGTGTCACTTACCGTAAACGTTCGGGTTAACGCCCATGCTCAGTTAACCGCCCACCTCCTACTTTAGGTGGATTTTCGATTTAACCGCCCACTGCTCGGTTAACCGCCCTCCCCCGATTTTTTGGATTCGCCAATTTAACCGCCCAGGGCGTTAACCCGAACGATTACGGTAATCCCGCCTATGTGGAATCTATGACTGGAGCGTGATGGTTACAGTATAAATTCTCCAGTTTGGTACTGTCTCTAAGAATTGGGACGCAGAAATTCAAACAGAAATTCAATTTTCTTGATTCTTTAGATCGGGACGCAGTCCATTTTTGCATTCGTCATATTAGTAAAAATAATTTCAAAGACTATTCTGTTTTGACAGAGTCTGAAAATAGACATGGCAGTTGATAAAATCTTCAAAAATAGCTGCCAACGCTACCTTTTCAAGCACCCTAATCGTGTGTAAGATCGAGATGAGTCGTCATTTGTCATTGTTTTGTAATTCTTGAATTTTGAAATGAACAGTGTTGCATATTTCTAAAATTTTGTTATGAGCTTTAATATTGAGCAAAATAATTAATGTTTTACCGTCCCAAGGTGGAGAATCATTCAGAAGTTCCTAACGATGGCTTTACAAAGAGCAGAGACAGTTAATGTAGCCCACGATACAAGCTAAGAGTTTACCATAGGCAGACACTGAGAAATAGCTACGAATTATTATGATTTCAGCTTCTGGTTTCAGGGATGCTTGGTATTGGACAGCTTGAATTTTTTAATAAAACGGTGTCCCGTTGTAACATTTGGCTAAATGTAGGAAAATCCTAGATTTCTCCTTTAACAGATTTTTAGAATTATCGATCAAAGATAACTTGATAACTCATTAAGACCTTTAGATCTTTTTACGATAATTGCCTTTGATATAATTTGCTGCCTTATAATCATTAGCTTGCTGAGAATACAAGGTGAAGGGATTGAATTGTGAGAAGCAGACTGATATGCGGTTAGGTAGGGTACTGTGTGTGTGTAGATAGTGCTGTCTAGTGCATGACTGGTTCTAGGTTAAATGTCATTGCTTATTGTTAAGAATAGTGTTGTAGAGACTAGACATAGGATAGAAACGGATAGTTGTGGGGTTGAAAAGGCTTGAACGGTCAAATAGTAAAATCTCATTAATTTAGGACTCAGTATGGCAAACAAGTGAAATTTCCTATTTTTTCAAGTCAGACAATGTTTTCAGAAATAGTGGGCATTCGGAACAGTGTATGACGCCTTTGAAAATGTAAAAAGAAAAATTTGGGCAATCATTTCATCCGAAATATGTGAGATTTTAATGTAATCACATTTAAAGGTGCCAGCTAACACCCAACTTTGGCATCTGAAACACCTAATTCTGAATTGAACCTTAAGTAGCAAACATCGGATATACTAGGTAATCCTAAGTAATCTGGTCCCTCTTGATGGTTCTGATAATTAAAGGCTCTTAATAGAATTAGAGCTGAAAGCACTTCATGAGCAAGACATCATCTGTTGGCTAAGTGTCCCTTGTGACTATCTGAATGCATGCATTTCTAGTAGTAGGACCGTTGTCACTGTAGTCCCTCTCAGTAAATTTAAAGTCTCTTGGGTCAAATGCAATGTGCAAGAATAGTCACATTGGCCAATATGAAATGGCATGTATTTCATTCACAGACGTTTTGCGTGAATGTTTGAGTTGAATATCCCACAGCAGTAGAGTGGTAATTTGAAGGTATTGTAATTTTTTAGGTCTCTTAGGGGAGATACTGAGTGACAGTATTAATTTATGATCAGTCACAATTCTGAGAAAAGTTTTTTTTTTTTGAACCCGTTGATGCTACTAGAACGTTCAAAATAGGCCTGTAGAGGAATTTGAATGGATGTTTTTGACATGAATACTTTGACTCTTGGAATACTTAACTGGCATTTCCATAGATTTGGTGAAGCAGTGCATCATCCAATCTTTTTTACTTAAAATCTCACCAATTTAGGAGACATTATGGCTGACAATTGAAGTTTTGTGTATTCGTTTTTTAATAAAATGCATGTTTTACCAATTAAATGCTACACCATTTTTAAAGGTCTATGCCATCAGTCAATGTTTTTGAGAAATTTTGAATGTTTAAGGCAATGTTTGAAGCTTTTAAAAATTGAAAGAAGATTAATTTTTTCAATTATTTTTGTCCGAAGTTGGTGGGAGTTTACAGTATCATGTTGTTCAATGATTCGGTAGAAACAGACTCAAGTGAGAAAGCAGCATTTTGAATTTGAATGAAAGCGTAGAAGTTTTGACTAGAGGCTTAGGGTAATGGTGTTGGGAGCGCATTGAACAAGTAATCCTGGATACAGGATTCATAAATAATTAAGGCAGCTTCTACTTAAATGTAGTGGTAATCTGAAGGTTACGTATGATTACTGTTATGGCTTTGGCGAGGGTTAGACACATTTATTACAAGTGTGGAATGGACGATTCACCAAGATGTAAGACAATTTTCTTTATTTTCACACCATTCACACAATAAACATTTATGGTTTGTTTCTCAAGTCTAAATTTCTGGGCGAATGGTGTTATAAGGATGGCAGATGTAGGTCGGCGTATGTTCACTGTAGGATGTGGTTGTTACATCCTGGACAAAAGGTGAAGTAAGGCGATTTAACATGAAGGAGCAATACTGTGATTAATAGCATCTGCTGGTTTAGTGAAACTGCTCACCTCCCGTTTTTCAAAAGGCCAAGATATCCTTTCCCCGCTTACCACACAGGCTTTCCCATCAGCTGCATCCTTTATCTGCTAACGTAATGTTCCGTTTCTTTTCTCTTACAGCACAATGCCTATCCTGCCACCCACCTTGAGCTATGTGAAAATGAGTTAACTGCATACTTTTCAGTTGAGTTCAGAAATATGTGTTTGAGGCCCTGTCACATTCTCCAAACGTCCCAGTCCCACCCCTTTTCATTCGAGTTGTATATGAGTCTTGGGTTTAGTAAAATATGGTACGGTAAAGTTGTCTTATTTGGAACAGCACAAAATTATTTTTTTGCTCAAGGTCAGACCTAGACTGGTGATACACAAAACAGTGTCTGATGTTTGAGAACTATTATGAGCACCAAAGTTTCTTGTGTCCCAATCTTCAGAATCAAGAAAATTTAATTTGATTTCTGGTTTAATTTTGGTGTCTCAAAATATAAAAACTGTCTCTTAAAACTCTCTTAACTAGAGAACATTTACCATAGACATATCTCACTTGACTAAGTTAAGTTTACTGATGGACTGCAATAAGTACGAACTTTTATCAATAAGGTCATGAGATTGATGAGAGAGCCCCAGCTGATCAGTATCGTACTGTTGAACCAAATGATCCTGGAAATCTTAAAGATACCAACCAGGAAATAATCAGTCCAGGGGAAACAACTGCCAGTAGCACCAGTCATAAAACACCTGGAGCGCCTAGTTCAATAGTTCATGATGACGTTCATGAAGACGACAAGAATTTCAAAGGACCAGGTGAAGGTGTTAGGAGCCCAACTCGAGTGCAGAGTCCCATTGAACTGATCACTCAATGTTTTAACCCTAAAGGTATCGCTCCAACATCGCGTTCAAATGTTAAATTGTTTTCATTAACTTGATCTTCAGAGGGCTCAAATTGAAACGTGTTTTGAAATCTCTGAAAACTTTAAGAATTGCAATTATCTTCTAATGCTTTGTTTTAAGTTTGGTGCATTAACCCCTGGTATTCATTTAGTGTTTTGTTTTCAATTATTCATGTCAGTCCTTCGAATACTTCAGCTCATCTATCCTCTAAGTGGCATGTGGTCACATTTTGCGCAACACTTTAACTTTACATTCATCTTGCTATGTTGGGCAATTGATTAAGAAAGACAATCACTTTCCCCAAAAGGCTCTTAAGTTAATATGTCCCCTTAGAATTCATGCCTAATGAATTAAGGTAATTTTATCACTGTCAGCCAGGATGTAAGCGGATGCAAATCTGGTTGAAAGTGCTTGGAATTGATCTGGTAACAAGCAAGTGTGCACTAACCAGTATTGTGTACAATCCTCATTTAAAACCAATGTGAGTACACTGCACCGCTTTCACCAGGTTTTGTTAGCTGTTGTAGAGTAAAACAATCCAACTTAGAGGGTATATTTAAACATCCCATGGCACCCTCTCTTTTAAAATTCTGCCAAGTCCTCTCCAGATTATTCTAGCCTGTGCAAGGTGTTGTTTAAAAAATAAACTTAAAAAAGAACTTTGTCGTTTTTTCTGACTGTAGAAGAAAAAAAATCATTCTGGGCATCTCGCAAATATGCACTTATAAATAATAATTTATTTACCAACATCTTAAAGTATCCATGCTTTAGGTGATATTTTGCAATATAGCGTTAAATGACCAGTGAGCAGTATGGCTAAGTTTACCTTCTATGTAATTTCTGAAGGGAAATGCATATATGTATGTATATATCACCTTTAAGTGTGTGCTTTCAGTCTAGTTTTACTACTTTTTGTTCATTGATTTCAGTTTGTCACATGACTGTAATGAACCATTAAGAATTTAAATGAATGCCACCAAGGGTAATGGGAATGATTGGCCTACACATACAGTACAAGCCAAAAGAAAAGACAAAATACTCTGGCTGTTATTCTGCGTCATGATGTCCGAATGCAAACATAATTCCACGCTATGACGTTGAGTGTAAGCGGAATTGACTGTCATAGTAGCCGTCTGTCAGGTGCAGCAATTGAAATCAAGCGGAAAAGTTATTAACTATTCCTTTAGTTTGGATCTTATCAATGGTAAACAACTTTAACAGATGAAAGGCACGACAAATGTCTTTTAAGACGACCATGAATGCAAAATGCAGAACCGAATTGAAATGTTAGCGAAAAGAATCTTCCTCTTTTCAGACAAACATTGATCCTATGCATATATGTATTGCAAATCAGTTAGTATACTGGTTTTGTTCATGATTAGAATTTCGCACTGACCAAGTTGAACTTTGCCATTCAGTCTTACATCAGGGTTAAACAAAGTTGGCTAAGGGCTATCGCACAAACGCAATGCTTTGTGGTATAGTAAAACTTTCATGTCTGTCACTGTGGCACCAAAAATCTTAGTTCATGGACAATCCACAGTTATGATTGACAATAATCAAGTTGCTCACATCATGCAGTTTAGTGCTCTGTACATTACAAATTAAGTGAATTCAACATATTTTGTTATTCTATATAATGAATCATTGCGATGGTATCAGAAGATTTTCATAAGGGATTGCAGCTCTTGCGATGGTTCATGACCTATCATATTTGATCAGAATTAAACGAAAAAGAATCTGCGAGATGAATTGATTGCCAAGACACAGAAATGGTATTTTTTCTGTTTTCTTTTGGCTTGGTACTGCGGGCTGCTCTTGGTTGACTTCACTGGTTCCTCTGGGTCAACTGGCTAAGACATCTCATTGGTCTGTAGGCTGGAAGTTGTCATCGAGAACCCATCAGATATGTCTCATCACAAACAACTAACTTAAGCTTGAAGCCTGTTGTGTTGCTAGTAATGTGCTTATAAGCTACTTAGCTCTCTGCACCCTCTGCATCCAACACTCATTATACCTGCTCGTACACTGCTGAAAAATTTTAATAAAGAGGGTAAACAAAAGTCGGATATAAGGTGCCCGCAGTTTGAGAAGCAGTTTTGTCCGCTGAATAACGGGCATAAAAACTGGTTCTCAAAATGTGGGCACTTTATATCCAACTATTGCCACAAAGAGGTTCAAATAATTAATGCAATGTGTAGTGTCGTCTTTATAGATTTCTACCTTTCCAGTCTTTTCCATAATGTAGATTCAGTCATATCTGGAAAATTCATTTGAAAGTTTATGACGAGTCTTCGTTTTCATGTCACTCTTGTATTTGCACTTTGTTTTAAAAGTAGACGTGTGCAGTCGATCTTATTACTTTTTTCTTAATTTGTTCCTTGTATCCTCAAACTTTGTTTGCTGATTTCTCCACTTTCGTTTGCTGTTGTTACTGTTGTCTTTACACGTCTTTTGACTCCTTTTTACAGGCGATGACGTTAAATCTACAGAGATGGACTCTCTCACAGGGGAGCTCCATCAACGCAACTCCTCTCTGGCTACAGGTGACAAACACATGGCTTTGTATGAGGTAAGATATGTGTAATTACTCAGGTGAGCCAACGCGCTTAGAAGACAGTCAAATGATTTGACAAGCTATTACATTTTAGAGGACCATATTGTGAACGAACTGATTAATAATGTGTTTAGAAGGCTGTTAAGTGAACCAACAGGTTAATAACAGACTTCTGTAAAGTGGGTGGCAAGCTAACTATGAAATCAGAGCATTTTATTTGCTGTGTTTCCAAGCTCAACTCAAAATTAACTTTTTCTAAAGTGTTTGATTTGCTGTAAGCAGTAAAGTGATCTCAGAGAGTTCTTGCGGATTAATAACTAGGGCTCGTGTATTGGGATACTAAAATCATTGCTTGGGCTTTGAGGCGAGCAGTGGGGATGTGTTTACGGGAATGGTCGATTTGGGTAAATTCCAAGGAAACAATACGTATATCGAACCACGTCAAAGAGTGCTTTGGTTAAATATCAGGCTAAGCTTAGCCGAACTCGCTGATTGAGTTCTATCCTTGTGAATACCTTGGTTGAGCGATTTTTCGTGACGTCAATAGCAATTGGTGCGATTTTTGTCGCCAACGTCCACCCATTACCATTTTTGCCACAAACTCATGGGATGGGTGTTGGAAGATTTATTAGTTGATGAGACTTGGGCATAAAGCATAGCAAGGGAGGAGAGGTATTTTCCCACCTGAATAAGACAAGGTGCCGCTATTACTCATTTGGTACTTAAGGTAAGCGAGTTCTGTACATTGGGATCTTTGCATAAGATAGACTTTCGTAAAGACACAGATGTTACCAAGGAATTCTCAGTGGCGTGAATTGGGGCAGGATGTCAAGTGGAGCATTAGAAAATGAAAATTTGTTAAGTTGTGGGTCTGGTGTCTAGCTGCATTTAAATTGATTCAGAATAAATTGAAAATAGAGAGAGTTCATGGTATTATGTGACCTACTTTATTGCATTTGAGGCAAGAGGCCCAAAGTACAATAACAATCATACATACAAGCACAGTTAAATACAAAACATCGAGTTAAGAAATTTTTCTCTACGCACTGTGGCTAAATATACAAACTTTATCGTGTTTGCATCAGGAGTCTTCCTAATCTTGTTGAAGTATAGGACAGGGTTAAGAGTATCAAAATGTACATTCATATATTGCTGACAGAGGTCTGCATCAGCATTACACACCAACACAAAGCGCAGTTTGTCTTGTCTTCAACATAGTTCATATTACCGAAAATGCAAATTCTATAACAGTAATCTATTTTCTTTTGCCTTCCCATTTCCGCTTACAATTTGAAACCTTGAAAAATTTTGTATAATATGTAATATAAATTTGAGTGTTGCAAGGTGGCTGGCATATCTAGTAAGGTTGTGTTAGGTTATTATATCTAACTTTTTGGTGGAAATGTTTGAGGACAGGCGTAATGAGCTATATAAGCATCATCTTGACTGATTTATTGCAGGAAGAGTTTGAGAAGAGGCCCAAGGTGGCTTATGTATTATCTAAGTTGGCAAACTATAAGGCAGGCATGGCACCCAGTCAACATGAGATGGAGACTGCACAATATAAACCTAAAGTGAGTGCTGTGATTGTGTTTACATCTCAAAAAATATGGAAGTGAATACTGTGTTTTGTGTTTACATTTCAATAAATGTGGAAGTGAGTAATGTGATTTTGTTTATATTTCAATAAATGTGGAATAAACATGACTACCAAAACCTCTGGTGTTCTGTACATACTTGAAACACAATCAGAATTGTATCAGGCATACTTTTATCCCAGTCTGCTTTAATTTGTTAATGAAAATGAATAGTTTTCTTCAACATTTCCTTCTAAAACTTTGATGAACAAACCAAAACCAAGTGATGTTATCAAGACAAATACCAACAGTTATCATCATTCGTTATGGGTAAATATGCCTTTGAGGTGGTTAGATGTGTGCTATAGATATACTGAATTTTGGGTGTGTTGATTTACACAAAGCCACTTTGTGAGGAGGTTGGATTGACACTATAGAAATGATGACTTACTGAATGTAATGATTTACAGGAAGCCAAACTGGGGACTCTACTAGGTGTTTACCTGCCCACAATACAGAACATATTTGGTGTCATCCTGTTTACACGTGTCACTTGGATGGTCGGTGTCTCCGGCTCGTTTGAGTTCTTCATGATTGTTCTACTTTGCTGCTGTACGGTGAGGCCATCGTCTTGTTCTTTGAGTCGTCTAAATTATCTAATCAGAAATGAATGTCCAAAAGAAAAAGAGTAGAAATAATGTGTAAAATAACCAGTTCAATATCTGCCGCTTGTTTTCAATACAAATGATGTAAAAGACACACAAATTAAAATGTGATAATGACCGAGGTAGAACCTCGTTCATTATTACAGTTTTGGGGTCTGAAAGCTAACTTATTAACCGAGTTTGAAAGTCAGTTGTTCTTATTGTATATGATTATATTCGCTAAGTAATTCATGGAAGGAGGCTGACAGTGTGTTTTGGGCTTTGGATAATATGTTCATCACTCGTTGGGTCAATGAGCTACAAGTTTTGTATCCAAATCATTGTGGAGAGATTTTGAAAAAATCTTCCAGAGGATGCTTTGAATGGACAAAGGATCCATCGATTATATTTTAGGTAAAAATATGCTTTGTGATCGTAGAATGGTTGTTTGGTTGTTTTTAATGCAAAACAGTCATCAAACGTCATTTGGCTATGGCAATGCGATCACAAACTGTGTGTCAGCGTGTTGAGAGCACATGTGTTAAAGTGCACTCAAAGAACCTGCATTGGAGGTCAGCAAACAGTTTAGCCTTTACAACACCTTTTGTGCAATAGCGTGATGTTGGGAACTGCAGTGCCTTGATGCAGATTAGCATTCACCTTGTGGTTTATATTTTACGGAAATTTAAAATCAAATGTGATGACAGAATCCAGATGAAATAAAAAGGCTTACCACACTTTTGAGTTTAGTTACGCGCTGGTGGCGCAGTGATAAGTCGAGGCTTTCAAAATGGGAGAGCGGGTTCGAATCTCGATGAAGTAATTGTAACCTTAAGAAAAATGTTGTTACCATAGTAACGGTCAATAAATACTGCTTTATAACTCCATAATCTGTCCAAATTATATGATAACAATGTGTAAATGCATGAAATTGAAATGTTTTTAACCTCACCAGTGTGTCTGAATTTGAAATAACATGTTTTGCTCTTGGATTGTTTTCCATACATCGTTTTCTGTTGCTTACTTTATCTTATATTGTAAACATGTCAACGTGTATTTTTATTAAGTTCACGTTCATTATTTAAAATTTGCTCTTGCTTTGCTAAAATATTTTGCACATAAATACAAGTACCTAGATTTACACTTAGGTAAATACCATTACATTCCGGATATAATAACGCAATTGTTAAACCTGTGGATTTGTGTTTTTTTTATGTGATTGTACTGTGTTGATTGTCAATTTCAGACAATGCTTACGGCCATCTCCATGAGTGCTATTGCCACCAATGGAGTGGTCCCTGGGGGAGGGTCTTACTTCATGATATCTCGCTCCCTCGGCCCTGAGTTTGGAGGAGCTGTCGGCATTTTGTTCTATCTGGGCACCACCTTTGCCTCAGCCATGTACATCATTGGTGCTGTGGAAATTCTATTAGTAAGTTATATTAACTTGGTGTTTGCTTAGTAATATAGTTTTGTGTCACTTTCTCCAGAGGTGTATACTTATTCTTTGTCAATGTTAAATTTTTCAGTGAGATGTCTAAATGATTGCCTCTCCAGTGAGCAACGCTGCTTTTCGTGAACAAAACACGAACCTACAGAGACCAACTTACTGTTTTCAATCTTCAGCAATAATGCAAGTTCTTCTTAATCCCCATATCACTAATACAAAACCTAGTGTTTTAACATCAAAAATCAATCTAGGGAGGTCGATGAAGTACTACTGAAGTGTTCCTGCCTTAGCACTAATTGTATTTTGTGGGTACACGCATAACTGTTACTGTCTCCTAATGACCTAAACCCGTGTATTTCAGAAATACATGGTACCTCAAGGCTCCCTGTTTGGTGACATCACTGTGGATGCGAATGCATTCAATAACTACCGTGTCTATGGCACAATATTGTTACTGCTGCTCTCTGTCTGTGTCTTCCTCGGAGTCAAGTTTGTCAGCATATTTGCCTCTATATCCCTGGCCTGTGTGTTACTTTCCATGCTAGCTATTTACATTGGCATTTTCGTGGCCAATCCGGACTCCAGTGTCAAGTAAGTTGGCTAATGTCTTGACTGTTATCACCAACCCCAAAGGGGCTGAAGTTTGTTTGAAGTAGACTCCGGTAAAGTCTCACCAATTTAGGACAAGGGAAGATTTAAGAATTTTTTGTAAAATATTGGGAGTACGTTATAAATGTTATGTCATTTTTAGATCTTTAACACAGCTGTCATCAGGCAGTGATTCTGGGGAATTGTGGGTATTTATAACAGTGTTAGATGCATTTGCGAAAAGACCAATTTTGAAATTATTTTTGTCTGAAAATGACAAGATGTTACTGTAGAATATGTAATTTTTGAAAAAAATATTTGAGTGTTACAACAGTGCAGAGCATTGGAAACTGATTTTGTCCTGTGAATGTTAATCCCTTCCAAATGTTGTACTGAACTCAATTGTTCATATAACTCAAGTGTTCATATAACTCAAGTGTTCATATAACTCAAACATTGGAAATAATTGCATGAAACTTTCCAGAGCTGTTGGTGGGGTGAGAACAACTTTGATCTCGGGCATGCTAGAGGTTTGTTTTAGGATTGAGTCAAGGGGGCTTTGTTGGGTACACCATTTCACGAAGTGTGTGGTGCTGCCATCTGCGGTTAGTACGGTCATTGACTTCTGAATGATTTGCATCTATTTCTTGTCGTTACCCAAGGAACACTGGTCAAGCTCCAAATAAACATAGCGCCTCACTTACGAACATGGCTCACAGACCTGTAAATTCCGTTCAATGACTCACAAACTTGTGCCCTCAACAAAGCTCTGGCACCTGTAGAAATGGGTCCGGCGCATGTAAATGTAGCTTCTGCACCTGAAAACGGGGTTCTGACACCTGAAAAACATGGCTACGGCACTTGTAAACACGACGGCGGCACCTGTAAACACAGCCCCATCACCAGTAATCATGACATCGTAACTTGTAAACATGACTCCCGACACCTGTAAACACAGCTCCAACACCTGTAAACATGACTCTTGCGCCTACAAATATGACTCTGGCACTTGTAAACATGACTGTGGCATCGGTAAGCACGACTCCAGTGCTCATAAATACGGCTTTGGCATCTGTAAACACTGCCCACAGATCTTTTGCTGCCCATTCACGTGTTTGTTTGGATATGTCTCCGTCAGTCATGTTTTTTGTGACTGTGTGCACGAGTTTGTGAGTATTGAGCTAAGATTACAGGTCTGCAAGTTCATAAGTGCGTGAGCTGTGTCGTGTGGGTAGCCTGGGTTTTTGACACTTTTCATTTCACATTACATAACTCTTGTCTGTAAGAGGTCACCTTCTTATGACTTCCTGGTTCAAATGAGCTCATGCTTAAGGGTTTATGTAGTTTATGTAGTTTATTGTTTAATGTAACTTAAGTTCCCCCATAATGCAATTACACCTGTTCTGCTGTTGTAATCGGGTTTTCATGATCAAGGTTACAAGGTTGTGGGTGCAATGGGTGTAGTATGCTTATACAATGCATGGGTAGTAGAATAATATAGAAGAGTGAAGCAGCTGAAGTCTGAGAGGAACGAGTGGCCAGCTAAACCTGTTTTGTAAATAACTTTACCTCGGTCAGTCCAGTTATCTCGGGTTCACAAAGAATGCCGTTAAATCCTCTGTCAACTCAAATGCAGTATTACCAGTTATTAACCATTTTCACTAAACATCGTGCGTTCTCCTTCTCTTCCCTCATGGCCACCTGTGTACATTTATTGTGGAAAGACTCTGTCTTATTACACATGCGGTGATTATCAGGAGGGGTGGGATTTTTTGTAAAATACCATGTAGGTACTTTTGGTTGTGTAGTATTGCTTTGTTGCGTACTCATGGAGGATTTGATGTCATGTTTTTATGCTCATTGGAAACTCAGTTTTGATGATCAGTGACTTAGGTAAAGTTGTTCAAAAGACAATTTTATTGACCTCTTGTACTGCTGTTGGTCATACTTGAGTTCAAATTTGATCAACAAAATCTTACGCCAAAGTTACCACGGGACTCGAAAATGTGCGACCTTCTGGTACAATGTCCGGACTGACATTTGCAGAAAGCCAAAAAGTACACGATGATTTCAAAGTTACAGTTTGCTAGCAACAACAATTGAGCACTTATCTTTTCAAAGTCAGCCATCAGGGATGAAAATGTAGTTCCTTAGTCACTGACTGATGGATGTGTGAAGAAGCCTCAACAGTGTTGTGCATCCAGGGACACGCATGTGCTGTGAACTTTGCTCCCTTCAAATTGCAAATTAATCCAGTGTCACTGAAATGCACACAAATTTGAATTCTGTTATTATATATTCTAGCTGACTACTATCAACCTTTAGAACCGATTCAGGGGCCCATGGTGGGATGAGGAACTGACTCAGGGGCTCGTGGTGGGATGGTTCTCTTGTTAATTTCCTGTTTCAAAATGTTTGTAGTAATTAGTGATCATTTGTGGCTTAGCTTGTATCACTAAACTAACTGTGTATTTTGCAGGATTTGTGTCCTGGGAGGACAGCTGCTGTCAGACAAAGTGTTGAAGTATAATGACCAAGTGTACTGTACAAAGAATGCTACACTATATGGAACCAATGTTACCCTACCTCTGTACAATCTTTGGTGTCCACAGAATAGTAACCATACTCGAGTGTGCGACCCATTCTTTGTCAAGAGTGAGATAGAGTACAGACCAGGCATACCTGGCCTCGGCAGTGGGGTTTTCTCTGGTCAGTGGAATCTACTGTTTATTCTCATAGTGTTCATGACCAGCATCAATACCATGTATAGTAAACTTCAGGACAGTAGTATATGGCTAGATCATAGTTTACACTTCAGGGCAGTAGTATATGGCTAGATCATAGTTTACACTTCAGGACTGTAGTATATGGCTAGATCATAGTTTACACTTCAGGGCAGTAGTATATGGCTAGATCATAGTTTACACTTCAGGACTGTAGTATATGGCTAGATCATAGTTTACACTTCAGGGCAGTAGTATATGGCTAGATCATAGTTTACACTTCAGGACAATAGTATAACTATTACTGGGTCGTAGTAATGTTCAGCACACTTGCATCATCATTGCTTCTGACGTGTACTTTTAGTTGGGACAGTCATTTTCATAAATCAGGTTTAAATAATTGTTTGTCTATAAATATTCAATACAATTGTCTTTTCTTAGTGTAGTACCTTTGATATTGCGAGGCCAAGATTTTGTCAACCCGACCATTGATTTTGTGTTGCTTGTTCATTGCCTATACCTTTGGATACTTATTTGATTGTCTTGAAGTATTAAAGCGGTATGTACATGCTTCAGCTGTCCATTAAAGCTCTGTATTGAAACATCCAACACTATGCAAATGTTATGCATTATGTGAAAAATCTGCAATAAGTCTATCCTAGATGGAATGACATCCCTCGTGGGCGTGTAAATTTTTTATAACACAGCTTAATATCAAATGCATTATATAAGTCGGCTACAGGTAGAAGTCACTATGACTATGGCTAGCTTTAATTCATAAAAACGAACATGTTAATGGAGCGTATGCTACTGTGCATTGGTAAGAGGTGGGCATATGTCAGGCACAGGGGTCAGTGACTGATGGGAAACCCAAGTTATTATACAACTAGGCATGGTAGAAGTTTCATATTACATCAGGTTTTAAGCATCTAAATACCATGTTATTAAATTGTTTGCTCTTATTTTGCAGCCTATCACAGCCTGTATTCAAACTGTTATCTGTACTTGGACTGTTGTTGGTTTCAGAGAATGTGTGGAGTGAATATGCTACTGAAGGTTCTCTCTATGGCAGTGATGAGGTGGTGCAGAGTGCTAAGAGTAATGGGCTAATTGTTGCTGACATAACCACAACGTTCATGATAATGTTGGGCATATTCTTCCCCTCAGTTACAGGTAGGCTTATTACCTTGTTTGTGTCCGATGTCCAGTCTGTTTTTGTTGTCCTCTAGCAAGCAAGTGCATTCGAGGAATTCACATAATAACACTATGCAAATTGATTAAATACACGATACTTGTCGTTAGTAACAAGTATGATTCGAAATATTGTGTGTCTTTTAATCATGTCTCTTGGTAAGTCGCTTCACCAATGTTCTGTTGAGTGTAGAACTTTGTTCCGAGGATACGAACGGAACAGAATAAAGACCGTTAACTGCAACAAATGTTGTGTATTTAATCAATTGTGCCTTTCGGAAAATTTGCTCCCGAAGTACAACCAATAATAACACGAGATGAAGAAAGATGCTATATCTCTTTACAACCTTGATTATGTAAATTTGTTAATAACTACATACGGTGTTCTAGTATTCAGGTCCCTGTCAGTGTGTCTCATGACATACAGTTAAGTCCAACAGTCTTCTGCTTATAGGTATCATGGCAGGCTCCAATCGGTCTGGTGACTTGAGAGATGCTTCCAGCTCAATTCCTATTGGAACAATCTGTGCCATCGCCACCACATCTTTTGTCTGTATCCTTGTGGCTGTTCCTTATACATGCTAATTACCAGTTGACTCAACCTGGACTCGGAGTAGTTAGTGTCGAGTCTAGCTTTGAAGTCTTTGTAATTGTTGTAAATAACAGTGGGTTGATTTGGTAGTGTTTGTGCATTTGAGTTGTGTTGATATTTGACTCATTTTCCTTAACCAATTCCTAGATCTGACTTGTGTACTCTTCTTCTCTGGCTGCGTAGACGGGTTATTGTTGCGAGATAAGTATGTGGAAATTACTGAATGTTCTAATAGTACGTGCACTGAAACCTCCAATGTGTTTACTATAGTGATAATAGGAATACTGTCTCACAACAACATTACCTTTGATTTAATGCGTATTTGTCCATGTGTTTGTTTCTATCACCAAGTCCTTTGTCAGGATGCATGGTTAAAACCTGTGTCCAGCACAGTGTTGCATTGAACATGTTGGAATGTTACTTGTACTTAATACTTCTCAGTGAACTGTCTTCTGTGTTCTCTTTGTTCATATAGCCCATCATGCTCTCCTTTGTCTTTGCAGTGATGGTTGACTTTATTGTAGGTTTGGTGAGAGTATATCTGGCAGCATGGTTGTAGCTAATATTGCCTGGCCACATCCATACGTGATTATGATTGGTTCCTTCCTATCCACTCTTGGTGCTGGACTACAAAGTCTTACTGGTAAATGAGTCATAGTGTGTCAACAGTCTCAATGAGTCATAGTGTGTGAACAGACCCAATCTATAAATTGCTGTTATGACTCGTCAATGAATGCATGTTTTGCTAAGTGTACAAATGCACTGATAATCAGTAACCATGTTGCTCTTTCTATTAGAAATGTCTGCCATGGTTACGTAGTAGTTCTACATTACATGTAATTTGAGGATGCAAGGTTAAACCACATCTTAACTGCTGCACTGCATTGTGAACAACTAAACATTTCTACCTATGTTGACACTTCTTACATATTCATGCTTTTTGTGAGGCGTTGCATTCATTCACACTCCCCATGCTTGCTGCGTTACACAGCTGAGATAAACTTTGTGGATTTTTTTGCCAATGAATACTCAAGGGATTATAGTAACTGCGCGTATAGTTCAGACTATTATCTACCTACACCGTCTACGAATACTCAAGTTTCTGATTATTGTCATCTTAACAATCTTATCCAGCAAGATAATTGAAACTATTGTTTTCAAAACTACCTAGGTGCTCCGCGGTTGCTACAGGCCATTGCTAAAGACGGTGTGATTCCCTTCATCAATGTCTTTGAGGTGACCACAAAGAAAGGCGAGCCATTCCGTGCCCTTCTCCTCACGGTCTGTATCTCTGAGATTGGGATCCTCATTGGTAACCTTGACAGTGTGGCACCCATCATAACCATGTTCTTTCTCATGTGTTACGGCTTTGTCAACCTGGCTTGCTCACTCCAGTCTATCCTGAAAACCCCAAGTTGGAGACCTCGCTTCAGGTTTTACCACTGGTGAGTGTTTCGTGTATGCAAAGCTATGAGCAGTGTGTTGCGTGCACCCTGCAGCATGCTGTTTCTACACAATTACATACTGTATGATGAGTAATGCATTTTGTGTAAGTATAGGGAGATGGTGTAATTGTAATCAGGTATGCCAATGAATGGCAATTGGGCCATGTTTTCTGCCCAAGTTTTTGTGGGTACACTCAGTCTGGAGAAAAATGAACACGATTGTCTCTCTATTGATCAGTTTCAAAGAGAATTTTAAACATGTTTCCTTGTTTGAGATTTACTAAACTTGTTTTAAAACATAAAAGTCACACTGGCTTGGTATTTCCTGATTTTTGTCATTTGAAGTTCGTTATACAAAACCATAATGTAGTTTGCGTTATAAGTGTTGATTTATTATTGTAGGACTCTGTCCCTGCTGGGGTTAGGCCTGTGTATTGCGCTGATGTTTATTTCTTCCTGGTATTACGCGCTGGGAGCCATGATTATAGCCTTTGGCATCTACAAGTACATTGAATACAAAGGGTAAGATAACTGATTACCTGCCATTCACTGGTGTTTTAGTTGAACGTTGATATCTAGTGACTCAAAGTGTGATGAGTGATGAAAGAGTGATCCTTTTGGGGGTCTAGTTGGGTTAGTTGACATAGGTTTTGCGCCCTTCTTCATAGTCGACTGATTGAATTTTTTCTGGCCTCTCCCGTCATATGGTAGCCAGGTGAGACACCTATTGCCACCTCAGGAAAAATGGGTGGTGTAGACGCTAAGTCATATTCTCGTTCTCTGTTATGGAGGGCTTCCCGACCTAATTTCAACCAGCTCATGGGTTTTTCTACTCCGTTTTTATCCTCCGTGGTATCACTCATTATACTAACAGAGTGGGACACTGAACATTCATTCTACTGTTTTGTGTGAAATAGTATTCTTCCGATTTTAAATTGTTACTGATTCAGTCAAGTATATTAAGGCTATTAGTGAATGAGAATAAGGAGAGGCTGGTATTTGTTTCCAAGCAAATAATTGTGCCTTCCAAACAAAACTGCTATTTACTGTCTCCCTTGCAGAGCTGAGAAGGAATGGGGTGACGGTCTGCGTGGTTTAGCCCTGTCAGCTGCCAGATATGCACTGCTTAAGCTGGAAGACGGCCCACCTCACACCAAGAACTGGAGGCCACAGCTACTTGTTCTGTGTAAACTGAAGCCAGACTTGGATCCCAAGTACCCTGCTTTATTCGACTTTGCTAGCCAGCTTAAAGCAGGTACTCGGTTATTTTAGGTTTTTTGCATTTGATTCACGTGCTTTGTCAGACTAATGGGAAATTTTCACGAAACCAAAATATCGGTACTTTTTGAATGAAAAATGCAGTGTTTTATAGACACCCAGGATTTGTCCCATGCTGTGTTAATTAGGTCAAGCCAAAATAGCAAACCTCGAACTCTGATAAATTGAGATAACTTCAGCGAATCTTCCCATTGAAGCAAAGTATGAACTCCATTCGGTCCATGGCGTGATCATGTTTATCTAGGTATGCTAAAAGCAATAAATAAATGACATTTAATGTGTTGATCTGTAAAATGTACAACTGATCCATATCTTTATAAAGAACGATCAAGATTAAGTAATGATTCTTTGGTTCGAGATGGTAATTTGTCATGATTATTGTCATGTGGCCGTCGTGTAGTTTCCATATTCATTCATTGGCGTAATGAATAGTTGTAAGTATCAGTAGGTATTATCTATCAATTTTAAAGTGATTTTGTGTTGTGGTGTAAAATGACCTATGAGATGACTGGACACCATTTGAACATTCCCAAGACTGGAATTTGACATCACAATTCTGAAGTTGGTGCGTAAGACCAAATTTCTGTCTCATGTCTTAAGTCACTTTAATGAAATGGACCCCAGGAGTCCTTAGAAATTATCAACAGTTCTATCACCGACAGGTAGAAGGTGGCAAGAGGGTAGAGTTCACTATTAGACGTACTATTAATGACCACGAATTATAATGACCTCAACTTCTCGTTTTGGGAATACTTGAATTTTGACTTTTTTTCAAAAGTGGTTTACAGTCATTTTAATCGCCATCATCTGGCTAAACTTCTAACAATCTCAGAATTTTCTTTTTAGCACCCTGCCTATGAAATTAGCTAAGAAACAAATGAAATTAGGTGGTTTCTAGAGATGCTATACATTTGGCACTTAAAATAAAACTGATGTGGATTTCCAACTAAGAACACTGTCACAAAATTCTTTGAAAAATTGGCTTTAAAGTTATCAGTTGGTGTGAATACGCTTGGTTTATTGTTTTGGACTTGTCCCTTACCACCTGCTTTCATACGTTGATCCCAGGTAAAGGTCTGACATTGGTGGCATCTATACTAAAAGGTGACTTTCAAGACAGATACGCTGACATGTTGGCTGCCAAGCAGGTATATAATCGACTTACTTTTACCGGTAATGGTCCTGATATAACGTGGTAGCATCATCATAGTTTTACCGTTAGTAGTCGGATATAACGTAGTAGTATTTCGAGAATCTCTGAATAACGAGCATCAACTGGTTTTTAAAATGTGGGCACGTTATATCAGAGTATTGCCATTTTATCTGCTGGCTGCAATATATCACCAGCTGTTGTAGATACTTGATTAACTGCAATCAATAGTTGTTGTGAATACTATTTCTCTCCTGCCAATTGAACTGTGATCTTTTCTAAATATTTATCAGCACGCAAGGTTGAGTATTTTGAAGCATCACACTGTACTAGACACCAGTTTGTTACTCATGTCTGCTGTTTACTTTAAGTGGTTTACTAAATTTTAAACAATATTTGTCATTACAGACTTTGAATAAAGTGTTGGAGAGTCACAAAATTAAAGGACTAGTAGAGACTATAGTCTCCCGTGATGTGGTGGATGGCATAACTTACATGTAAGTAATGTGTTGTTGGTAGTTTGTTTAGTATGACATCATTTTGGAGCCAGTCAAATAAAATTAAATTTCCATAGTTATAAAGATATTTAGTATTTAGGCCAATTCTGTAAATTACTGAGCACTTTGGAAATCATATGGGCTTGGACATGGTCAATACTATCCTGCTCAACTTCCCAGGAGCATGCAATGGGTGCAACCGTTGTAGCACCCCAATCAGACCATACCTATAATTTTGTAAGCATTTCAAGTGCTAAATTACCCCCTGGTTACCCGAGTTGAAAAAAGTCCAAGATTTGCCTTTTTTTTTGGAAATGTAATGCAACTGCTTATTTCTATTTCTATTTGTTTGTTCAAATCATGTCATCATCCGAATGGTATTGTGCTATGTGGTGGACAAACATAATGTACGTATCAGCAGTAATATCACTTTGTACACTGTTGGATATCTTTACATCCTTTGTGGGAGTGCCCCCCCCACAAACATTCTCTATTTGCTGGTGTTGTTTTGTTGTGTTCTTCCATATCAAGTAGGTGACATTAACACAACTGCCTGGCCATTAACTTGGATTTGCTATTCCGGTAAACACCTACTCCCAACTTCCTAAAATTATCAAATGTTTCTAGAAACACAGGCTTAGCTTGTCACCCATCCTTTGATTTTTTGTGTATAAATATCTGTATTTTAAGTGTCTTGGTTGATAACTTAGGTGAGCACGTTATCGTGTGATGTAATGTGCTGGATGGTTGAATTCATGTCTGTGTTATTGAATAACTGTTATTTGTTGTTGACTTTACAGGATTCAGGCTGGTGGGTTGGGTGGTTTACGACCCAATACTGTAGTTGTTGGTTGGCCCTATGGATGGCGCCACAGTGCTGACGAAGAGTCTCACAGTACATTTTTAGGTGAGAGATAACACTTTTGTTTCCCAGTGTTGCCTTGGTACTTTCATTTGACTTTATGTCAGTGTACCAAAACACAGAGCTACAAGTGTGCTCATTGTGTGCTTGTTGACTCGCACTGATTTGATCAGTTAAAAGGCTGGTATACAGTTATGGTAATCAACTTTTTTGCATTACTCTTGTTGTATTGACGTATAAGATTAAGGTAAAAATTGCCGAATTTGGACAGTGAAAAATTAACTATTTTGCTCAAGGTCGGAGCTATATTTGTCGTCCTAAATTCGTGAAAACACGTTCCGAAATTTGAGAAACATGGTGCCTTCCAAAATCGCCCTTGTCCCAATTTCCAGAATCAAGAATATTCAGTTTTGGTGGGAATTTATGTGTTCCAAATTTTAGGGACTGCCAAATTGGAGAATTTATTCCGTACTAAGGCTCTGTTTTGATCGTGTATAATCTCATTTACCAAGTGCCATTCTTCCAAGCTTGGAAATATATAAAGAAACTTTAATTTGCCTTTCAGGTTTTCTGTTGCAATATCAGTTGGGAGTCCCGTTAATGATTCATCTTTTCTGCTGTCTGTTGTTAATCTTCACATTATTAATTTTCAGAAACTGTTCGCAACTGTAACCATGCTCAACAGGCACTACTTGTGGCCAAGAATATTCAACAGTTCCCGTCCTCTCAAGACAAGTGTCATGGCACGATAGATGTTTGGTGGATTGTCCGTATCCTTTACTCCTGTTACTCAACAATATTTATGTTTTCACTTCTTTGATAAGTGACTTGAGTACAATGTTGAATGACCGATAAAAATCGTTGAGATTTAAGTATTTGAATTGTGCAGTCAAGTCAATTTGAACACCAACTGTGTCTATGGCTACAGTCCTTGAACATTGACCATATTGGTAAAAAATGAACTGTTTCTGGCTATACTCCTTCAACAGTGATCGTATGGCCAAAAATGACGGCATCCAAACATTGAGAAAAGAATTTCAATCTGAGAATCTAGGAAAATGAATATCGCTCCACTAAAGGGAGGTTGGTGCAGGACATTTATCCAGGGGATTAACCATTGAAGGAATATTGACTGCCATTTAAACTGAATTATCATTAGTTTTTACTGAAGTAACTGTAGTGGTCATGTCAACGTAAAACTGGTGTTCAAGTTATCAATGCAAAGATAAAATACAGGTGGATAAGATTATGTTTCAATTGTTACCTTGTCACATTCTGAATGCACTTATTAGTACAGAAAAATTTCATTATTGATTTTTCCAATAAGTTGTTATCCTTTCATAAACTGTGTGACTGTAGTGGAGAATGCTACGGAACATGACCTTTTTATTCTACACTTTGTAGTCAGTCACCTGATGAAGATTGTGTGTAACTTTAACACTAATATATGAATGTCCGTAACATGGGAAATTTGCATTTGGTTTTGTAAAATTTTATTTTTGGTGAGAAGTTAAACGAAACGAGAATTCCTCTATTCGTCTTGTACCCTGCAGTGACGAATCCAATGACTGTTTCTTGCATCCCTCAAGTGAGGTCTCCACTGACTGTTTCCTGTATAAATGACATGCATTAGTTGGTTTCCTTGACGTGTACAGATGATGGTGGCATGCTGATGTTGCTCCCTTTTCTGCTGCAACAACACAAAGTGTGGAAGAGCTGTAAACTACGAATATTCACCGTAGCACGTATCCTTTTACTCAAAGACATCTGCTATTGTGAGATTTTACCATGAGGTTTACGACAGAATAAATTATTGCTGCATTGTGTCAGTATCAGTCTCTTGACAGTGGCACCATCTATTGGCCATTAGGACTGTTTCTCATTTATTTGGCAGTAGATGTGTTATACATTTTCTCGACAGTTATTGTTTTCAGTAGCATGCAGACTGTAGCCGCTCTACAATTTCTCACAACAGGTGGGGTGTGCAGAATAAGCAGAAAAGTGGATTATCTTATATGGAAAATTTGGAAAAGTATCTGCATCAATCATTGGGTGGATGTATTTGATTGGTCAATTCTTTGGCACTATTATGAGCATCTGTTTTTAGGATGTGTGACAATTTGAATGATACCACAAGCCAAAATGATGTTATAAACTAACAATGCACGCCACATCTTAATGGATGTTTAACTTGTAAAACAGTCCTTTGTGAATCCAGTTTATGCTTGGCTGTGATGTAAATTCAAATGCTTCTTGACACAGACCAACTGAGTTGTACTTTAGGATTAACTTTACTGTTACATCACTTTTAACACAATCAGGAAGATATCACTGTACGTAACTTCAGACACAACTACGGCTATCAACTGATGTGCAAAATTTTGGAATTAATGTGAGCCTGTTATGTACGAAATGAACAGAAAATAAATCTGTCCTTCATTGGACCATGCGCAAATGAACAGGCAGGTAAAGCAGTGATGTTGACAATTACTTTTGGGTATACAGATTAAGTGGAACATGTGAAATTGTAGAGCTGCAGGAATATGAAATGTCATCTTTATTGTAATGAGATTAATTAGCATAAATATTACATGTTGACTAACTGCAGTTGACCTACACCTTTTTGGTCAATGCAGTGTTCCTGCAAAAGCGTTGACATTATCCAGTAAAATTGAGTACCTATACTGCTCATGCTGATGGCAGTAAACTAACACCAGGTGGTGTTCTGTTCACTTACACTCAATCCGGCGGCATCACTTAACTCGTTAAACAGAGGTGGAAGATAACAGTATCCAGATGAAGAAAGACTTGGAGACATTTCTGTATCACTTAAGAATAACTGCGGAAGTGGCTGTTGTCGAAATGGTATGTTACGCTCATTTGGTATTGCGTTGTGCAGGGCTTGGTAGTTTATTGTGCAGGGCTTGGTATTGTGTTGTGCAGTGCTTGGTGTTGTGTTGTGCAGGGCTTGGTATTGTGTTGTGCAGGGCTTGGTATTGTGTTGTGCTGGGCTTGGTATTGTGTTGTTCAGGGCTTGGTACTGTGTTTTGCAGGGCTTGGTATTGTGTTGTGCAGGGCTTGGTATTGTGTTGTGCAGGGCTTGGGATTCGATTTTCCTTTTATTTGATATCCAGTTTCCGCTCCCTTGTCTCTTTTTTATCATTATTTTGACTTTATTCACACAAAAAGGTTTCTTGTTGTTAAATTTTAGAACACAATAACTTTCTATCACATAAGCCTATTTACTTTTAGGATGATACGTCAACTAGAAAATTTTCCTCAGTTTTGTCAGTGATCATTTGAAACCTTGGTTACGCCCAATCGCTTCTTGTTCAATGTCTACTAGTAAGTTCTACTGTTACCAGTAACTTCTAAAAATAGGCCCATGAACAGATATTTGTAAAATGACATTCGAAAATGTCATATGAAACTGAATACCTCGGACATAGTTTCTGAAAGGGTACATATTTACGGAAACTGTCATTGTCTTTCACACTGTGCTTATACTGTTAGTTACCAACAAGGTCACTCAATATCTCATTGAACGATAGTCATTTCAGTGAAATTGTGGTCCTAAAATGTAATGTCTTGCCAAAATAAACAAAATTTTATACATCAGCACATATTACATACTTCAGAAAATCCATCGCGTTTTCAAAACCTGCTAACAGCTACCAAAAATACAGTAATGGGCACAGTACTGGAAAATTTTCAGACTTTTGTGTGGGTATATTTTCAGAAATTCCAAGTATAGGGGATATTTTATGCTTTGATGTTCATGAACTTATGCTTACCTGATGTGGTTTATGATCTTCGTATTAACTAGTAAACTTTGCAAATGCGTACAAGGTACCCGAGAGCAGTAAACAGGTGAGCACTGTTGTTTACCATAGTTGTTTTCTTAAACTTTATATAATGATCTACCAATTGTTGTGTTGATAATAAAATGAAATTGTGATATGACTTTTCAGATGGACAGTGACATTTCTGCATATACTTATGAGCGTACTCTCATGATGGAACAACGAACCAAGCTGTTGAATGAAATGAAACTAACACAGCGTGAACAACAACTAGTGGTATGAACTTGGTCTCCATACTTTTACATGCTTTAAAGGCTAAAAAAAAAATTTAAAGTGTCAGTTGAATTTTTGCATAAAAACAAGTAAATGGGCTGCCTGAGAATGTGTTAGATAAGGCTTTGTAGGACCTCGTCAAAAAGTCTGTCTATTCCGCCAAATGTCTTTAAAACACTGAATGTTGAAAGCCTAGAGTTTTTCATCAAAGTCTCATAAAAGTGTTACTTTTTCATAACCTCTCCTGCAAAGGTGGATTTTCTCAATTCCTAACAGCGTTTAGGAAAACAGTGCCTAAAGCATAGCATCTTAAAGTTTCATTTGAATCTGATCAGCCATTTCTGAGATATCCGAATTTAGTCAATTTGGATATTTTTCGGGTCCTAGTACTAGTAGTAGTAATAGTTTTTTACTATCAAAACATAAACGGTAGTTACAAAATAATATTAAGTTACGATAGTCCAACGAAACAAACAGATTAATGAAATAGCAAACGCATGATAAAAAAAGGAGGCAACAGGAAATGACGTATAACAGATTTATACAATATAATGCCTGGCGTTGGTTAAATTTCATGACTTCAGTTTCATATAGGTTGCTATTTGTTTGTCGCATTGGCTCAGCAATGACAAAATGGATACATAACCGTACCAGTTGCTTTACTCTACTACTCTACCCTTAAGGTGCAATCTACTGGTGACGTGGCCCATGCTGCCGCTGCTGTGATAGAGCGTGGAGCCAGAGGCTCTGTTAAACGCTTGTCTGATATTGTGGACAAACCGTCACATGATACATTGAAACCACCGATGCAGCTATCGGCTGTGACTGATGTAAGTGGTGGGGCTGACTCCTTCTCTGAGAGGAACTTGTATACATTTACTGCTGGAAAGTCTAGAGAACTGTTGGACATCAAACCGTGAGTACTTATTTCGAACGTGTTTTTTCAAAAAAGTTTTTTATCATAGAAATGAACACGAAACAAAAAAGTGGTGTTCAAGTTTGCGGGATTCTGTCAAATTTACTTTAGAGGTAATGTAAATTAATTTTAGACATGCTTGGCAAATTGAAATTGAGTTGGGTATACCAAATTCATTTAGGGTATACCCAATTCAGACTATTCATCACCGGTAGTGCACTCGAATTCATTTTAGGTAAACCCAGCCCTGCATATATGTACATGTTGGGTGTTATATTAAAGAGGCACAATTGGTTTTAGGTAGAAAAATGCTTTTAAGGTATTGTTGGGGTAGATTTCTTGAAGTTATTTGCTTTTAACAGAGCTGTAACATAACAGCAAAATTGTTTTTAGAAATATTCCACTTTTCTAAAAAATGTATTATATCAAATTATGCTGAATCACGCCCAAAAACCCATCTGTGTACTTTACATCATAGCAATTATAGTGTATTCAATGATCGTGTTACTGTAACATTGTTTTCTTGTTATTGTAACATTGTTTTGTTTTTCAGAGAAAAAAGAAATGTTCGACGTATGCACACTGCAGTCAAACTTAACGAGCATATTGTTGAAAAGTCACACAACGCAGATCTTGTTATGTTAAATCTACCCGGTCCTCCAAAAAACCAAAGTGGTGATCTCAACTGTATCCTTTGTGGCCCTATTGTCTAACCTAAAGGTGCCATCTACTTAGTATGAAAAATGACACAACAGGTCTAAGTATGGGAATTCTTAACTTATTTTGCACAAAAAATAGTCACTGTTCTGTTTTTCAGTTGGTGATTACCATGTAGTAACTACTGTTAATTGAAACTTCGCAACATCTGTCCAGCAGCATAATTGATACTGAACTAAATATTTCCTTAATTTGACAAACCAAAATTTCACTTGTCTACCATATTGTGTGCTAAACGTGCAATTACAGTGTCATAGTTCCTTGATGTTGTGAAGTTTGTTGTGTTGTGTTTCCATTGTATCTTGTTTTCATCATTACTACTTGACACTCAACCGAGTTCTAGTTCAATCTAGGATTGTCTGAGAGTACTCGTGCAAAGCTGGCAGGGAATGATTCATACCCCAGACATCACTTCTGGGGTGACGCATGCGTAATTGATTAAGACCTGGGGGAACTTTATCGAGTCAAAAAATTTTCTAGGATGACCAGAAAGTCGTAATTTAATTAAAAAATGTATTTAATATGGTTGCTTTCCCATTTAACCCAGTGTCTTGGTATGGTTGGTAAATACTTCCAAGAATCCAATTGCTCATAGTATTGTTTCCACTTAAATCCAATTTCTCAAGGTACGGTTAGTAGGCACTTTTTTTACCTATAATCTCAAGTTATTGTTGGCACGTACTTCCTTTGACCTACATTTTCAAGGTATAGTTTGTATGTTCTTCCTTTGACCCTCATTTTCAAGGTATAGTTTGTATGTTCTTCCTTTGACCCACATTTTCAAGGTACAGCTTGTTGGGACTTCCTTAACCCTGCCTCAGATATGGAGTACCTGGAGGTGTTGACTGAAGGCTTAGAGAGGGTGTTGATGGTGCGAGGGGGTGGCTGTGAAGTGGTCACAATATTTTCTTAGTTTCAGATTCACCACTGTCTATATGTTTTGTGTTCACAGTTCAGGAGCTATCTTCAGTGTTCAGTTATCACTAAAAGGAGACCTGTATCTCTTTTGCAATGGTTTGATAGCGATTTGTGCAGATGTGAGTCATAACAGCTTTTTAAAATTGTAAGTCTTAATCCATCCAGGAAAGTTCATAATCAAAGATAAATTAAATCTGTTCAACTGGACTTTAAAATTATACGTACAAATAATCCTCAAGCCATCAGGAGCATACCGCTTACTCTGAGGAATGACGAGACTAATGGGGCTTCCAGCTTAGAAATTCGATCAATACTAGTGTTCTAAGCAGTAGAGAGAACAAGCCTGCCACCAGTGCATCTATTGAGTGATGGAATCGGTGCCTTAACAAAGATAGACACCTCTTTCAAACCAGTTTTTCTGCCTACTCAAAATTTCAACATAGTCATTATTGAACTTGTGACCATTCGCATGTAAGTGTCTATACATTGCTGACGAAACACCTTCCCCTGGGTTCGTCCGGTGTTGGTACAACTCTTTCCATAGGGGTTGTTGAGTTTTCTAGATGTATTGCTCAGTACAAGTGTTACCTTCTCAGCAGATGTGATAAATTGCACTGCTGATGTTATCTTCAGGTTTGTCTTTGGGATGCACTAACGAATGCCATGAATGTTGCAGAATGTTACCCGGACGGTGAGCAACATTGATCCCCTAATCAGACCCAGTATACTGTAGCTTTTCAGGCATTCCTTTAACATACGGTAACGACACCCTAGCCACCGAGCTAGTCCAATTCTCAATGCGTGACTTACTTTTAAGGGCATTATTCATCGCCCATCTGGGATACTCACAATTGGACAAGGCAAACACTCTTCAACAGTGTGCGTAGACTTCTGTACACTCTACAGTTAAGACACTTAACAGTCCAGAAACAGGAGACTGTTGTTTGACATGACGTCTTGCGAGGAATCAAAGAGGCCATCTTCATTAAGGCATTGAATCTGTCACTCAGTAGACACGGAGACTGACAGATTGTATCTCACGAAAGCACACCATAATGATCCACCCGTCGCAGTCATTCCAACATTCTTCAAGAAGTGAGCAGGACGCTCCAGAGGGTTTGAGGAGTTTTACTAAGTATCTTAGTCTAGTTGAACAGTTTCAATTTCTCATTGATAAGAACAAAGTATTGTAATATATAAAAGATTTCAGTAGAAGTCAGACTGAAACTTAAGAAAGTGTAATGTTTTATTTGCAGGATATATGTCTGTGCACACGTGCTTGTCATCTGTACATTGTTCAAGGTGCTACATTCATAAATAGTCACGTGTCAACTTAAGTAGTACTTAACCTGTGGTTTCAGGCAAAAAACAAGTTGTGATTTTGGTCGCTTACAGTTATATAATATGTCTTAGTTCATTATTCTCAGTAAAAATTCTCCAATTTTGGACGGTCTTTGGAATTTGGAACAGCAAAGATTGAGTTTTCTCCATTCTGGTACAAGGCTATTTTGGCATTTTATAAAATTTCCCAAATTTCGGACAGTGTGTTTTCAGAGTAGGTAATTTTTCCATCTTTCTGGTGATTCTTGCATTTGCGACGGCCAATATTGCCCATTTCTAGAATTTGGGACAAGCCCAGACCTTAGGCAAAATAATTAATTTTTCACCAATCCAAATTTTTATCGTACTCTGACTAGAAGTGGCATCTGGGTTTGGGAAGAAACTGACGGTCTGTTACTATTTCAAAGTTCATATAACTTCAAGTCACACCACTTGCTCTCTCTTTAGCAACAACAAATTAACTCAATTAATTTGTTTGAAGCCCTGAAATCACGTCTACTTAGACTAAGTTACATTTTGAGATCAGTTTTGTGACGGTAAGTGGCCTAAATCCAAGTGTTTTTGCCAGAAAGCACAGCTGTAATCTAATGAAACAGTAAATAAAATCAATTGCTAATTTAATAATTGAGGTCTAGTCAGACTGAACGGATGTCCTATTGCATATTCATACACCATTCATTGTATGTCAAACCTTGGAGATGGTGGTTGCTCATAAATATCTCATTTGTATTGTCATGTCTGCTTCAGTACTTCCGTGGATGAATTAAATGGGCTATATCTTGTAAAATGTTAAGTTTTATTTGCCCCTGTTGAGCTCCGTCAGTAATGCCTGCTTTAATATAAGTGATAAGAAAGGTAGGAATGTGAGTCAGTTGGACAATTCTTTTCTATGCTGTGTGGATATGGATTGTCGGTTCTATTCTATGCTGTATGGCTATGGATTGTCTATTGGACAATTGAATTGCACCTATAACATTCACTGAAACCTTAGTAAATGAATCCGTGCCATCACTTAGGTGTTTGTGAATTCAGGCTGTAATCAACTTTCAGATTGTTAGTATCATGTAGATACAATTGTTGCCTTCAATTTACCTTTCTGACAACATGCTTTTCTTGAATAAGATGTTTAGTGTACAGTATTGAGAGTTTATGTAGCCTTAGCTCTGTTTTAAGTTATAATTATGTGGTTGTCAATTATACTGCTTCAGTCAGTATCTAGTCATGTGAACAAAGTTCATGCACAACTCCTTCATTAACCCTAGCACTAGCTTCGTCTAACTAAGCTCAATTAGGAGTCAAAATCAAGCTTGAATTACCACAGTCTACGTAACCGTAACTCTGTAAGCTCCAGTATTTTCCACTAAGCTCATGCCACACTCATATTGTGTGGAGGCTTTGGGTCACAATATTGGTTAGCAGCTGTTATGCAAGTTAGGTCATTTTACGAGAACAAGTATTTTAAATATAAGGTACTTCCTATTGGCCATGACATCACTGGCCACTAGGTGGAGCTGACAGATGTCTAATGCATTTCTGTAACTGAGATGTGTAATTTATACGATGCTTTGTAAAATAGACATAATGAACTAAACTGTTGCTTTAGTTTGATTTAGTACGCAAGATTGACTGACAAATAAGTGTGTGTGTTCTGTAGTTCATATTTTCTTCCACAGTATATATCCTGATATAGATCAACATGACTGGTTGGTCCCACACTTGGCACGACCAAACAGAGATTTTAAAAACATTTTTGTCCATATCACACATCTAGCTTTATTAATCTAACATAAGCAAACAGTGCATACTTGATTCATTTCTCACTTTTCAATAAGAATTACTAAAAACCCTAATGCTTTCCTAGCCAATGGGGCAACAAAACAAAGCTACTGCAGATGTTCACAATGAAAAAGACATGCTCCTTATTGGAGGACATTTGTGACACTTTCACTTAACGGTTATGTAGGACCTTAGAAAAAAAGTCTAAATTTGGCCAACTATAGAACACCGTATCTCAAAATTGGCCAGTTGGACTCGTATGAACTTTTCAGATACTATGCTTTATGCATTGATCTCCAAAACACCATTAGGAATTGTTTCTTTGAAATGATCTACTATTGCACAAGGAGACTCATTTTTATCAAAGATTCATTTTTATGATGTAACTTGCCAAAGTAACAACCAAGAAATATATTTTGAGATTTTTTGATTATATTAAGCAAACTTTGGTCACGTTGTTGCTATGAATAGTTTTTCCTACATTTTACTAAAGATGGAGCCACGTGACAATTGCAATTTGGTAAAGTCAAAAGGCTTTCTTCAGAAAATATATACTTTCAGTTATGTTATAGTTTTATAGTTTTCTTGCAGACTTTTCAATAAGGTCATAAGTAACCTTAAAGTCTGTTATACCTAAGGAGCTGATGAATGTCATCAAAATCTTACCTGAGTAATTAATTGACAGGGGCCCATAATAATGTAGACATCACAATGAAAACCTGATTACATCATAAAGCATACATTTGAAATCAATAGGGTGCCCTGAACCAGTCAACGTAACACATGGCCACATGCTGAGTGGGCTGGCAAAATTTAAAAGATAATTCGGCTGATTTTCCATTTTCTTAACTAGCTGAAGTCCTCAATGTGACCATATAACATGCAATAAGTATTGTTCATGAAGTAAAACATCACACGTTGGATCCTACTGAACTGAAATTTTGCCTTGTTAAGCAAAATCCGACTTACCGGAATAACAGTTTAATACGGACCAAAAAATGACTTACCGGAATAACAGTTTAATACGAACCAAAAAATAATACGGAGCACGAAAAATTGATATGTTCCTGAAGGTAATGATCAACGAATACCTTCAACTGTAAATGCGAGTCGTGGGAAACATTACAAAGTAAACGAGCTCAAAAATGGACGTCCTGATATTTTGTACTACAGTACCCCTACCTCCACCGCGCAATGTTAAACAATTATAATACCAAGTGTTCAGGGAGTGGAAACGATTTCATGGGCATTGGGCATCAAGTACTTTTGGCAAGTGGAGTTCAGGGATGCGAGTATGAAGTTTGTCCTGCAGGTTTGGTGTTTATACCACAGGTTTGACGATTGCCGTTTCGGAATTTCGGATGGAATTTTGTCACAACGATGGAATAGTTTCCACTCCCTGGGATTGGTAAAACAGATACTTCTAGGAATATAAAAAGTAAATGCCTAAATTGAACAGTAAAGCAAAATATAAAATGTATATGCATTGCACAAACATGCTCATACACAGAGTGAACACAATGAAAGTTGGTTCATATTGAAACATTCAAAATAGGTTCGAAACAATGAAACCAATAAAAGACGGAATACACATTTAAAGATGCAACTTCAGTTCATTTCAAGACTATGCATTCCATACCATGCAGTCAAGATCAAAGCCAAACATAGAGACTGGGTCAAAGTCAAAAATTTCAAACAAGTATTAATGATCAAGTTTTCAGTGAACAAGGCAGCTGCAGAAATAATATACTCAACTTGGCACTACTCTATACCCTTGTCTTAAATAATATCCAGACAAAATTTAAAGTACAAGACTAGTAAACACTCGCTTACCCAAAAAACTATCTTGCATTGTTTCTTACATTTTATGTAAAAGAGATAACAATGTTCTAAAGTTACCTTTTAACGACAGAATTACAGAATTAGGGTTCAGCATTGCTGATATTCCTACGCCACCAAACAAGGACACAAGTGAGGCGAGTACACATAGGTAACCCAGTGTTCAGAGTCATCACTTGGACCTTCTAGCATGCATTGGTCATGACGCAGAATAAAACTTGTTAATTCCAATGGGAGACCTTCAGGAAGCAATGACGGCTGATAACATGGGACCAATGACTAATATCGCCAGCTGGCTGTATCAGGAGTTACTTTGTTTTCGCAGTGGGTGGTACAGGGGAAGTTTGACTTTGCAAAAAGGCCCTTGTAGAGTGTATTTGATCACAACGGAATGTTTTGAACAAAAGTTATAAAATGCCACCTCGTCCTCTAGACGACACTGGTATCCGGTTCCACACGACCAGTCGCCACATTGCTATTTAAAGTCTCCCATTAACTGCAATCTGAAGATTATTATGCAAGATAACTAGAACAGGGCAAACACATCAACACATGGAAAATGGTGTACACAGGTAAAAGATGTTTAAAGATGGTGCTGATGCGGCGATTCCCACAACCCCTATAACACAGAACTCTCCATTACCAATACAAGTTGACAAGATAAACATCACTCAATAATGCAAAGTAAGCTGCAATAACCTATGAGCCCAAAACGCCAATGTATTTCGTGTTACAATTTCGAGAATCAGAAAAAAAAACTGAGTGAGAAAGTAGCACATCCCGAGTAAGACCTCCCACAGACATCACACTCGAGGGAAGTTTCCCTTTAAGTTGCCCATTTCTGCCCATTCCCAACCGTTTCACCATCATGTTAAGGGCTCGAATGTTCCGAGATTGAATTAGGTACGAGGCATTAACATTGCATAACGCCTTTAGCAGGTTTGTATCAACATTCCCCAAGGGTCTAAATAATGAAAATTGACTTAAGAATTAAGACAGAAAATTGGTCTTACTCTTCATGCAACTATTTCTGAAAAACAATCAAATCTCACTTAAGCAAAATTGCAGTCTCTCAGAATATACACATATATAAACTGCTGGTTACTGTCTAATTTCCATAAATTATTCCTAGACTGTGATGCGCTCGTAATTACTCGACTAAGTCTTTATGAAGTGGGAGTGCAAGACCAAATTTCTGCTTTAAGTCATTTTTATAACACGAAACGCAGGACCTCTTAACCTCAAGTGATAAAACAAGACAACAAAACGGTAACTACGTTTCCGCTCTTGGATAAAAGTTATGAAACAAATTTAAAGTTCAAGCAGCTGTAGACGTGCCCAACACCCACCAAATACATTCCCCTATGAAATTGGTCTGTAAGTATTCCTAACCCAGATGATGAATGACCTCTGAGTTTAGAAAGAAGTGGCAGTTCGCCACTACTCGATATATTGATTAGTGCATAAAATGACATGCCATGAAAAACCAACTAAGCAGGCCTGATCTTCAGCAATAATGAACTCGGAGTTCTTCCCAAACCCAGTGATTGCCTCTAATCTGAATAAGGAAGAAGTTAAATGCAGATTTATAATGGTCGTGTCTCAAATTAAAACTTAAGCAGTTTTTAGACAAAAGGCAAATTTATAACAACTTTAAGTTAGAATTTGGCATGGAAAAATGTGTAGGCCTACCTCTTATTGTTCGAGTGTCCTATACATCTTAAGACTAATTAAAATAAAGCACAAAATGCAAATTCAAATCAAGATTCAACATGAGAACTAGTATTAGTATTCATGATTCGATTGTTCAAGTGCCTTGCTCAGTTGTTCAACTGCTCAGCTCTACTGTTCAATTGCTTTGCTCCACTATTCATCTTCCCAGCTCTACTATTTAAATTGCCTTGAACAGTTGCTCATACTTCCAACTCAATTGTTCAAGTGCCTTGTTCAGTTGTTCATTTTCCCAGTTCTCGTGATCAAGTGAATTGCTCAACTGTTCATCTTCACAGCTTTACTGTTCTTCCAACCAGCGAGCTACACCTCTGTTGACTAGTTCACGATTAACAATGGACGTCTGAAACAGATGGTCACACGTCAAATTAACTTATCGACCCACTTAAACACTACAATGACACTGTTGGACAGGAGACAACAATATGGCTCTCCAGTTCTGTACAGTGGATTCACTTCAACATTGGCACTGACATTGTTGGATGGACAACAACATGTTTCCACAGTTATTTCTAAATTCAATATCAAAATCTCCATTAGTGAAGAAAACAATATATAATGCAGAACATAGTAAAAAAGGACAAACATACACTAAAAGGCTTTGATTACTAACAAGAGAAGACCGAGTTCAAACGAGAATGTACTACATTGCTATTACACTATAAAGCAGTGCACACATTGAGTCAACTAGTCCATCCAGAATATCACTGGAGGTATTCCTAAATTTTGCATCAGTTTGAACATAACCTCAGTGAGGGAGCACCCTAATCTAATCATTCTTAGACTATGCCTTTTACCTCAGCCGCAGATCTGCTTTAATGATTTGATATTGTGTTTGCTCAAGCTAAACAATGCTAGCCTCACATATACCAAGATCCCCAGCACATGTAAGTCAGACTAGCTTGACATATACGATGGTCAAAGCATACTAAGGAAAACTATTTTTTACAGACAAATCACTGGAAAGTTTTGAAGTAAAAAAGCAAGGCGCTTTGACTTCCCTTCAACACATTTTAAAATGACATTGCTTGGACTTCATAGTGACTTATAATGTAACATTACCAGTTTGGAAACACATGGTAAGACGAAAATGTAGCCGAGGAGAGCCAACAAAAGCTGAAATGTGATTCAGGTTAAATGTAAACTAATAACAAAAAAGTATTGATTTAACCTGTATCGAGAGTAAAATTGAGTTTGATTAGTCTACAACTATGGTTTCACCAACTTTCAGGGTTTGTCCATATTGCTCGTTTCATTTTCAATGACCATTTCAAGTTTCAATTATCAGCAGAATTTGATCTATGGCTCAGGAAAAAATGAAGCAAGAATTTTTCCTCAGGCACTGCCATTTTGTCCTTAAATATTCACGGGAGGTGTCAGGCTTCGTTGAAGTTAAGGAAAAAGTTAAGGAAATTTTTAAATAGATTAGGAAATTTTCAGGACTGAAGTAAAAACTTCAAGGACATTGTCAAGAGATAAGGAAAAACATCACAACATAAGAAAAAAACCTCAAGTTGAGTAAATCTCAGAATACAGCCCCCACGAACTTTATACGCAATTAAGTATACAGACTTGAGCCAAGGAAAATGATAACGTGAAAGTCAGGCAATTGAACTCCAAGTTGGAATTTTTATGATTATGCTCCTGTAGTGACCTCTTTCATCATTGAGTAAGCCACTAGAACTCACCCGGCCTCCAATAACGTTATAGAGCTGCAAGTAAGGTATCCCGTCCTCAGCATATCCGGAGATTTGACACTTGAGTACATAGCCCTGGGTCAACTCTTCAACAATGGCAGCTGATTCTAGGCTGAACTCACTTTCACCTGGAAAAAGTTTTAATTCAAAATTTACAAAGACCACGATAAACATAATGTAGAATTTCAGTCTTCTAGTTGTGGGAACAATTTAAATTAAAAATCTAATCTAATTCTGGACTTAAGATTTCAGGAGATAGCAACACTTCATTCACATTATGAGGAGTACAGCAGGCCACTGACAGGTCATGTGACAGATGACATACGATTAAGTCATAGCAAGTTAAAGTAGACACGATAAGAGGTCATCATAGGTCAACACAAACTGACTACTAGGTGGTTCGAGCGTCATACCTTGCAGATGAGACACATTAGCCAGATAGCCTTCCACAGCTTGGAATGGCAGTGACATGAAGTCACTACGTATCTGTTTGAGTTGACTGGCTGCTACAAGCGTGTAGCCTCCATAATCAACGTATCGGACGTAACACTCATCCGTTTCCTCTAATGTGTTGACAACTTGGGCCCGATACCAGCCGTTCATCATAGGCGCAGCACAGATCACACCCACTGTAAGGATCGGAGGTAATAAATAACCACGCCCCTTTTGTCCAACACACACACACACACACACAAACACACAAGAAAAATAATTCAGTCATATGCACACCGACTGTGCCATCAAGATGCGCGTATTATGAAAGTTCAAATCATAGACGGATAAAATATTACTAGACAATAAGTAAATTAAACTGTTCAACTTATCAGAATGATGAAACATCGTGTACTACAGGTTACAAAACCTAAGTAATGAGGAACCAGTCTTACTAAGTTCTTGCCCAGACCAGGGGTTTGTTTCATGAAATATGAGATAAGACTGAAGCCAGAAATTTGTTTTACACTTCCACTTCAAAATAACTGAATAAAGACTTAGCAATGTGACCAGTAGCACCTCACAACCTCGACACAAGTTCTACACATTACCTCAGTAACTACAAGTATGGATATATTCTCAGAGATTTTGTATTTTTCGTAAAGCGAGATACAAATATTTTTGTTAAATACTTATGTGGAGTGAAAGACAAAATGCAGGACTTAAGGACACTTTTCGTGAAACAGAGCCCTGTACTTAGGTGAACCCCTGAAGTGACTAGGTGAACCCCTCAAGTGACTCACCCTCAATAGGCCGCGGAAGCTGAGGAACAATGACATCTTGTAGCTGAGAGTAACAGGTAAGCATACATTGATTCAGCCTCTCCAATGAAGGGAAGGTTGGGTGCGTCATTTGCTGTACAAATAAATGACCACCACTGACGATACTAGAGACGATGACATCAACAGAGACACCTTCTGGCAGACTTAACTGAAACAAGACCATTAAGTAGAACCATAAAACACATGCTTCACTTCCATTCTCAGTATAGCTTCTTGACTTCTGCACAAGAAAATGCTTTTGAGTATAAAGTGAACCGTCATGTAGACTGCCTTTGCCAGTCATGTCAATTTGATGTTGAGCACATCCAGACAAAGTAACATAGTATTAAAATGCTAAAGCATAACACAGATTTTCCTGAACAAGAATTCAAAGTTGGCTCTAGTAGATACAGTTAGTAAGGGAGTCTACAGAAGTCCTTAATTGTTCACTAAAACAGGGCTTCTCCGGTTGCTATATCCTATTTCCCGAACAGTGCATCATGTTTTGACGTTGCAATCATGCATTGCATTAATTCACAAAAACAATTATCACGGTTACACGTTATCATTTTCAGCAAAAAATTAAAAGGCACGTATACCATTATGTATAACATAATGTTTAATGACAAAGAGATGCAAATTGTGACACAGCCATGTAGACAGTTGTAAAATATACATTTTATTAGTTTATGTTTACATGTAACTGTTTGTGTGTAATGAGCATTCTAAGTATATAAGTAAGGTATACCCTATATAATTAAAGTATACTCTACATAATTAAAGTATACTCTGCCTACCTGCATCGTCTCATTCGGGATCATCATCTGATTTTGATTCTTCACCTTTCTATTAACGTCCACATCGGAGCCAAACCTGCTCTGTATCAACCGGACAGCTTCATCCACGGCACACTGAGATCCTAGTGAAATTAAATCAAACCAATACATTAAGTGCACTGAACACAATTAAAATTTATGCCATCTACATGTATGATCGGCAACATGAGAAAAATGTCTGGACGAAAACACATGTTGTCACGTGACGTTTGTTTTGAAGTTGTCTGCGTTTGTTAGTAAGCGAGAGCGTGCGTGCCACCAGAGTTCATTTGCCAGAGCAGAGACTGTCTTTTGGCCAGAGCCACGCAATCTAACGAACTAGATGTGCATTGTATCTAAAGAAATTTGCACAAGCAGTAGGCCTAAAGCAGGCCTACAAAGAAACTTGGATTCCTGTTGAAAGCGGGAAATATCTACAAAGCAATCCCGTAGACAAGTACACTACTTCTGTTCTGAAAGGCCAGACCCTTGGTCCTCGCAATATCAGCAGAACTTTTGTGTTCGTTTTGAGGCATGGCGGAAGTTTGAAGTGTATAGTCACGGCTAAATACCAACATTACAGCGAGGCGGAGGCTCGTGCATGGACTAGAACAGTTTTCAAGGGATGGGAATAGTACAGTACTCATTGTCTTGCCAGTGGCCACACCGAGAAATGTTGTGCTGTAGCGTATTGCTTAATCATATGGCTGGACCAATATACGGAAAAAGCCCTTGCACATGGAAATCTCATGACTGCACCAAACAGACTGTATAAATATATGATCAATTTAGCTGAAAATTGCAGCGTTATTTTTTTTTTGCTAATAACGATAACAAGGACAATCATTTTAATTTAAGGCGAGATTTTGAATCTGGTAGGCAGAAAGGGCGGGCCTGACTTTAAGACACAGAAGACGGCGTGGAATTTTAATTAAAACGCAGTTACTGTGTTGGATGACGTATCCTCTTGCGAAGCCAGCCAGCTAGCTGTAGGAAGACCATTGTCAAAATACAGTTAAGTACCACTTTGTTGAGCTTCGATAGTCCTCGAAATTGCACGGAGCCCGGGTAGTTCTAGTATCTACATGTAGAGCTAAAGACTGGCGGGGGGTGCATGCAAAATCTAGGAGTCAACCACCGCTCACCTTGCCCGTTACAGTCGTTTAAATGAAGAACAATCTAATAAACATCATTTTCTTGGGTCATTCTCTGTCTTTTGTAACAAAGAAAAGTATGTCGTTTTGAAAACAGTACGCTCATGACACGCTTACACGCCATTTCCTAAAGTTTTACGATACATCTCTCCGGAGATGACAACAAAATTTATTCTGAAATTTGGTTTGCTGGTACTAAAATACTGAAGTGAAACCAGTTGCAATAACTTGTTGTGATGTGTACGCAACCTCGTAAAAAAACAACAGTTGATTGAAGAATCAGCAAACAAAGAAACTGGCCAATGGGTGATGCAATATTTCATGGTGCCGAAAGTCGACACAAAGATAGTGCCGCAATTTCAGCAGCTGAATAATAGTGTACTCAAGGAAGAATGTAATTTTTAATGACACTAACTTTGTGTCCGATTTTATCTAGTCGGTCCTTTACCCACATCGGCGCATAGCTGTATATTAGTATATAGCTTTGCGCCAAGGCTACGTCTTGTGTTGCTGGGAATTCATAGATGTTGAAAGTTTCTTGGTAGGAATTCTGCATTTTCTAAAAACGATACTGGTCCTAATAGATGGTAACATCAACCCAAGAAATGATCATTTTTATTGATGTTGACAGCTAGTTTGTGGTGACCAATGCAAAACGGCCAGGCGACTGAACTTTGGGCCGGGCGAGTAGATTTTCTGGCTCACTCGCACAGCTGCCAAGCGGAGTTTTGAAACCTGGGTATATCCCTGCGTTACGGGCAAGTACAAGAACAGGGAACCTATAAGGGCAAGTACGGATGAACAGATGTTACAACTGTATTTACCATTACACTACCGAATTACCTCAACCAGGCGACAAGAACTAATAAAGAAATGGGATCAGCACAAAAATGGACAAAAGCCAAGGAAAAACAATCGTGTGTTGCCATTAACTTAAAACCTCATAAACAAAAAAATCTTTTACCTTTGACAGTACACTTCTGATAGGACTGCGTATACGGCAGCTCACTCAGCGAGATGTTAGCTCCCGATTTATTCTTCATCTCCGTAATATTCCGACCCTTTCTTCCTATGAGAAGGCCGCAGAGATCAGAAGGGAACTCAAATTCTTGTAGAACAATAGGCTCTATTTCACTGATGACGCTATCTACTGCGCTAGTGTCATTGGAGTCATCAATCTGACCGATACTAATGCCTTTACCACTGTCGCATGAAACCTGGTACAAACATAAACAACAAAATTACAATTGTGGACAAGGTAATCAATACCCTCACTGAAGGGGACAGCACGCTGAAGAGCATTTGTTTACACAGATGTCAGGAAAATACAGTCGAATCTTTGAAAATACGCATTTGCTACAACACTTTGCAAGTTTACTTTTTTGAAAATTTAGTCAAAATAATCTTTGAAATACATAAGTTACGCACAGAACAACATATCCCAACAATTCCAAGAAAATGCGACCAAATTGCAAATGTTGACAGCACGCATTATAACACTTCATAAGGACAATTCAGAAAAAAATGTCGATTGCGGGACTATTTTTTCTACCTGCCTCCAAAGGTGTCCAGCTACACTTGAAAGATACATATCGTAACGTGACTAAATTAATCAGGTTTCACCGAGATTTGCAGAAAATCTTTCAGCAAGCAGGATGTGTCACTGCCTAGAGGAAGCCCTGTTCAATGCAGCGAGTGCAATGAAAATAGTTTATATTCAGTCATTCTATGTGACCTGCACGGCTCAAGCTGACTCTGAAGCCACACAAGACTGTTTTTAACACTTAAAATGTTTTCAACTGCTTGGCCTTGCTTCAAATTTCAAGTGAGAAGTAAAATATGCGGCGCCCTTAATCCAACAAATAATGACAGTTACCTCACTGTGATCCGAGTGTGACGAAGTACTGCCTAAATCATCAACAGGACTGGCCAGCTGACCACTGACCACACTGGCTCCAGTAACCTCAAGGGATGGAAGGCTTTCATTGGAAGTCTCCCGACTGTCATTTGTTTCAACACAGCTTGTATGGCTCACTTTGGGATCAGAATTCTCATCATCTACAGCGCTACCCACAGGAGCAAAATCCGCTTGCTGGAGTTCCGTCGATGAATTGTTAGCACGACTCCTTAGTGAACTAGCACTTACTACTTTGATTTTATGGGATGAACTCGCAACTTTTTCTGCACTTTGCTTTATGTCTGTTTCTGCATTAGCAGTGAATGAGGAACTATGACGGTCATTTGAACTAGAATCCGGAAAACTGTCTTTCAGTACTGGTGTTTTATCCTGAATCAGAGACGTTTGAGACACGCATAACTCTTCCACAACAGCTTCACCCAAATCAGCAAGCTCTTGTTGTGTAGATTCCACATAGGAACCAGTATTTTGGGCAACTAAAGTCTCCTGATCCTCATGTGCAGCAGTCACCCCAGCAGCAGTCGCTGCAGTAGCAGTCACCGCAGTAACGTCGTCACCAGTGCCATCTTCTGGATTTTGCTCTAGCTTACATTGATCAGACGCATCGCCATCATCTAGTGCACCTTCACATTCTGTACTTGTTGCTGAAAGGACTTTTTCTGTGTTGTCTGTCGATTCCACATTTCTAGTACTACCAGTATTCTCTCGCTTACGTCTCTGAAACCAGACTAGTCCCAACAGAGCCAACAACGTTGTCACGGCTACAGCCCCAACTGTTCGAATGTTCACACCCATAATTACCTGCAATAGAAATTGAAGAATGATGGAATAACCGATCTAGTGCTTACTTTGTTACTTGACTATCTGGATCATCCAGATGTATATATGTGAGTTACGCAGGCTTTCTAACTAACAATAGAAAAAAGTCCCTTCTTCCAGGCGTGTTGTTAGCATGCAATGTTGGCATTAACATTGTCCTCACACAGAGGTCTCCACGGCAAGACCTAATTTGGCCGAGCCAAAATCACTACCTTAAATAAAGCTGGCATTAACAAACCTTAGGATTTAAACAATCAATTCGTTTTATCAAGGGTACTTAGGAGGTGAAAAAGAGTAAGTGGTCGAAGTAAGATAGTTGCGAAACTGGGGTGTCCTGTTACGTAGTCCCACCCGACAGTCTCCATTACGGACATCAGTTTTAAGTATCTATAGATGTCGCCAGTAGTTTCTATTATGGCTGTTGGCACAATTCTCCTTTTGTTTAGACATTTGCAAAGTTTGCAAGTAGTTGATTTCTTAGTTAGATTTTCAAATTTAATGTCCTGTTATAGGTGTTGAAATGATGTCCGAGCAACATTGTTAAAACGTATGAAGAAAATTTTTACAGGTTTTTTACGTATGGCAAAATAAATGTAATAAATCTTGAAAAGAGGCTGCCTAAATTAGGGCTGTTCCAGGAAAATCTGTGTGGGAGGGGGGAAGGCAACTGAAATAAAAATTTATGGGTGGTTGCGTTTGATTTAAATTCAAAATGGGTGGTGGTCGTACTTCAAAAAAATAAAAATTTACAGGTCGTTGTTGTTTCATTGGGCCATAAATGTTTGATGGTGGGAAATTTTAGTAAATTTTATAAACAATCCGCACAGAATCAAAAACTGAAACAAAAATGCAACTTGCAAAAAGCTCCTACTTTGTCACTCCCTCCGATCTCCTCATTGGCATGCCCATAACACCATTTAACCACAGGTGCTCGAATTTCTCGATGGCTAATAACCATATAAGAGACATATGTTTTCTTAGTAATGAATGACGTTAGTGGTGATGGAGGAACAGACAAACTCAAGCGCCTGTGCAGTCAACCACAAGAACAAAAAAATTACGGGTGGTTGCATTTCAAACTTATAAAAAATTACGGGTGGTAGGCTGAAGAAATAAATGAAAAATATGGGTGGTGGGTGTGAAAAAAGGTGCCTTCACCCCTCCCATACAGATTTTACTGGAACAGCCCTTACAAAACCCTTTAACTTCGAGACTTTTTTAAATTTTAAAATTGCTTTTTTGAGAATGCATTTACTAGTTAATACAGATGTATTAATGTTTCAACAGGGTGAGCAAACGAATATGGCGGAAATTCAGCAAGAGCGAAATTTTGCCATTTTTCATGATTTTCACAAGCTCATATCTATTAGCATACTAAGTCGATGGTGAATTTTTCAATTTTTGTTGTTCTTGTTCGTGCAAAATATAATAATTTGTGGTTTGATGTCTATGCCATGTTGATAACCTACTTGCAAAGGACTCACCAACTTGTTTTAAGAACACTGTGAGCTATGGATTCCCAAATATAGTTGTCTAAACTTGCCATTTTCTGTGGCCTGAAATTTCTGGGTGCGGTTTGCCATTTTTGAGGCTCTCAAATTCAAATAATTCGAGAACGCCGAACCGATTTGAAAAATTCAAAAGTTGTATAAACGGCATGTCTAAAGCTACACTCTTTTCAAGTGTTTCTAATGAAATTTGTATTTGGGTTTGCTCACCCTAGTTTCAGTGACATTTCTAGGAAATCCTGAAAGCTTCAGAGCTGTATGTGCATCATTTTTTGAACGTAGAATGAAAAACGCAGCTTCACAAACCTTTCAATTGCTTTTTCCCTAATTTCAACACCGTTAGCTCGTTAGTCTTAAAATACAAGATAGTACCAATAAGTTAAAGCCCATTTTTAGAAATTTATATACTATATTGCTACAAATAATTCAAGCTTGAACTCTACTTTGACCCCAATTCTGAAACTTAGATGCTGAATTCTAGAAAAAGGGCCGTTCTGGGCAACAAAAATGGCTTTAGCATCAAAACTACTAGGTCGTTTATAAAAATTCAAAAATTAGCAAATTCTACTCAACGAAAGCTTTTGCTTGAACACATTTTCATGCGATTTTGTTAAACTTGAAATTTTGATTTGCTCACCCCACCTCTATGTGCAAAAGATGTTTATGGCACTATCTGTTTGATGGTTCAGTGTGAGACATGATACTTGATAGGCTAAAAACGTATGGAGGGCTTATGTGACTACCCTCTCTGCTGTGGCCAGAGTCGGTAGTGTCTATCGTCATTTGTTGAATAAGCAACTCTAAGCTGGCAAATGCATTTGCAGTGCACCCATAAATCCCATGTCACAAAAATTCGGCAATTGTCATCTAGAATGAGCTGGGATTACACTCTTTATCTCCGACGTTAAAGCCTGTGATGATATACACTGAGACGAATCGGTCACACTGTGGGACCAACAACAAACACTCAACAACAACGTGATGCTGTCGATTTTTTTTGAAACTGCCCTCCGCTGACGCCACAGATGTAAAGACGTCTATGACTCACCTACGAGCACGCATCGTCAAGAATTTCAAAAAGCATTCGAGAGGAGAAGATACTTTGCAATACGGGACGAGCAATACTATATTATTTCACAAATACTTCGTCTTCCAACACGTGCGCTTCCATTTTTCTCTTGCACCAATATTTGCAATCACGCGTGGATGTTCGAGATTTTGACATCGATTGCGTAGTAATCTTTCTTATGTGTTTGAGCAACATAATCATTAAAATATCCAATTCAGCTTCAAATCTAATAACTTATCTTCATGAATAACAAAAATGAAAATTAAAAATGGAGCTCTGTCGCGAATAGCACGTTGCTTATTGAATTTATCTTATTGGGCGGATTAATAAATAGTGGCAAATAGGTTTAAACCTAAACAAAGTGTTTATGCAAGACAAACACAAAACATCGAAACAAGTCAGGTTTGTCTGCCAGTAGCGTCGAAACGTTTGAGGCACATTTTTTCTTGCGACTTCGACCATGTGTTTCTGAATGGGAACAGGAGTCTGTTGCATTAATTATGACTTAATATTAATCTATTCTTTCTTCATCATGCATTCGTAATCGTATGCGAGTCTGATGAGCGATGACTATTGACTGATGTCGGTGATTGGCCTCAACACCCGTGTCGCTCGGTTTGCCTTTGAGAGGGTGCTTTGCGTCATCATTTGCAATGATGGAATCAGTGGATGAATTCGAGTACAGCAAAAAAGATTTGATAGGGCATGGTGCTTTTGCTGTAGTGTTCAAAGGACGCCACAAAAAGGTAACTGAAGTGAAGTGAAGGGAAATGTAGACTTATTATTAAATTTAGATTTTGGGGCTGGGTATACTCCACCCCTATGCCTATGGCAATGAGCTATACCAGGAGGTATATCTCATGGCTCTGCCATTGTCTGAACTGGGTCAGCAAAGCTGATGGCTCAGACGTTGGCATCCTGTAGGGCAGACCTAGCCTGGAAACTTATTGGCAAATTAGTAATTACGTCTCACACTGGGCTGTCGGTCTATAATTGTTATATGACTATAAGTACCTTCCTGCATACAGGGCCCTCAATCCCTCGATTTTGAGGCCAAATATCAGCCCCATTCCCCTCTGANTTTGAGCAATGATCTTCTCAAAGATTTTGGACAGGGTGTTAAGTAATGTTATTGGGCGATAATTTGAAATTTCAGTTTTGGAGCCTTTTTTGTGTATGGGGACCATAATTCCATGTTTCCAAGAAGACGGATAAATGCCTAGCTGAAGAAGTTTGTTAAACAGATTGGTCAGGGGCATGGTAATTTCGTTCCCCTCTTGATGTCCAAAAATTCCCATCAAGTGATTGAAAAATTCCCCATGAGGTTCTAATCACTTGTAACTCACACAGGTGACAATTTGAAACAGCTCACAATGTTAATTTGGCTAATTGAGGCAGAACCTATGAGGCCTTTGCAACAGGGGGGGGTGCTATTTATGGTGATTGGGAGGTAGAATTTTTCACTTACCTTGAAATATTTCCCTCTAAGAAGGCACAGGCACATTTCTCCTTGGAGGAACTTACAGGGGCCCTGGCATAGCAGCCATAGAGGTTATTGGTACCTAATTTGAAGTCGTCGATGTTGGTAAATCTGTCTGACCCAAACTAATACTTCTTTCCCCTTGTATTTCGCGCCTAGGCTGATATAAGGGCAATTTATGCAGTCAGTTGACACACGTTGCCCATGCGTCACTCTAATTCACTCACAATTTTTGCAATGGTCGAATCTGTTAATTACTCTCGTTTATTTTCCGGGTAATAATAATTAAATCATGATACAGGTGGACGTTCGTGGTGATGGACATTCATTGTTCAAAACAAAAACAGCGACATCGTGAATAAAATCCCCGATAGTGACTATAAATGAAAACTGTAGGAACTGAGGGGATGTAAAGAGCATATATGCTGTACCAGTTCATGACTCAAAAAAATTTCCACAGTGGATACAAAAAGCCACAGAAGTAATCCGCGTAGTCGTAGTAAACGAGGGACGATGCTGGCCGGCTGCTCACTTGGTGGCATCTGAACTCCGTGCTCAGTTTTTCTGCCTAATCTTGAATTCATCATACAATAATCACTTAATTGAGTCTTCTACTTACCTCTATTATCAGCAGGTGCTGCTGTTTCAAGGGACTAAGCATTTTTCACCTTTAGACGAATCATTCAGAATGAATCTAGTTGATGCCATGTTGTTATCATCCACGGCCTCTTACGGTCATTCTATTAAATCAAACTATGGCTCTACTTTCACTGCTTTGTCCTCCCTATTTTCTGTCCAATCCTTTGCACTTTTCTGGATCCATTCTCATCTGGAGGCGTATCCCTGCCAATGCATAAGGAGTCAAATCTTGGATTTTTATTTACCATCAAACAACATAAGTCAGATATAAAACCTTTAAGAGTCCTTAATTTTTAAACATTTTCTCAAGTCTTTATGATTTACTGTTGATTTCTACATTGTTAAAAGAAAATTCTAAATTGCAGACACTGCTCCTTTGGTCTTACTCAATAAGAAAGGTGTGCTGAAGTTAATGCAAAATTTACCCTTGTTCTAAAAAGAGTCCATGTTCTAAACTGCAAAAAAAAACATTATAGGCATGAAGATGATGGCGGATGAAGGTGCATGTGCCCCGTTATTGAAATCAAATGAAATCACTCCAAAAAATCCAATATTTGGATACAATTTTATAACGCAGTTTGACATTTACATGAAGTACTTTTCAAAGTCTCGTCTTCAACTTCAACTAAACATGGTCATTATTATTTGAAGGGTTTCAGTCTTAAGTTTTGTTTTTCACTATCCACTGTGGGCAGATTATGCCCATCCATGTGTACTATGTGGAACCCTCTGTTCATCAATTGAAGGTACCGACAAAAACTCCCTGTTGTTCTTTTTCTGTGCAGCACACCCCTCCCACCCCCATCAAAAGTGGTGTAGAATTACGACATTTGAGTGGCAACCCAATGGAGAAGGCCTATGGTGTTCCACAAAACTTGTAAATGACTGAAATTTCCTGTTATTTTTATTTTTCAGAAACATGATTTCATTGTTGCCATTAAAGCTGTGACAAAAAAGAACCTTGCCAAGTCACAGAACTTGCTGAGCAAAGAAATTAAAATTCTAAAGGTGAGTTGGATTTGTTGATACACAACCTTGCCAAGTCACAGAACTTGCTGAGCAAAAAAAAGAAATTTTGCCGGGTATGGAATATCTGGAATGCGGCATAAAATGTTTTATACCATTTTCGTGCAAATGAGCATTACATTTGCATTAGAGTGTTGATTTTGAAAACTGTTTATCTTTGTTATGAATGCCATATTGAGAGATAATTGTGACTATAATAATATGATTGATATCATTTGTGAACTTACAGTCAGCTGTATGTGGTTTGACTTTCAGGAGTTGTCCAGTCTTCATCATGATAATGTGGTTGCCCTCTTGGACTGCAAGGTATGATATTATATCAGAACGTATCTCAACAGCATTAGTGTTTGAAAACTGCCTTATAATAACATTTGCTCTCATTCAAAATGCTTGTAATTTCTGTTATGACTACTTTTTGTTGGAGAAGGATGACAAATTTACAGTTTTGGAGATACCTCAAAATTGAACTGAAGGTACATTAGATTTGTGGGATATAAGCTGATAATTTTTTTCATAAAATTTGCACCGTTTTCATTTGAAAGGTACAAATGATATTATATTTTATCTTTGTTGCAAAGCTATTTTATGTGTACACATATACATATGTGGGTGCATATTGCCGTCATCTTTGTGTGGGCGTCCATATGTCTGGGCATCCATCTGTCTGTGCGTCCAGCATCCACTGCTGTATCTCTTAAACCCCTTGCCAAGTCTTAATGAGATTCAGTAAGTGTGTTGCTAATTAGCTGATGACATGGTGACGACCTTTGGACTGATTGGACTACCCCTGTGCAATTTTAAGGTTTAATGTTGCCTCTATAACTTCAAAGCTCTTTGATGGGTTTCATGAAATTTTGTAATGTGTATATTAAGGAGAAAATAATGCCTTTCTATTTTCGGATGGTTTTGAAGTGTTTTGCACCAACTAGAAGCTATTTTTTATTATTTTCAAGTCCGTTTTTGTGGTTCACTTCTCAATCTGCTTAACTGCTCAAAGGATCACGCAGATTCGTTCTTATGTTGATTTTTTTGCTTTTTCAGTTCTCAGCTGTATTTTCTTAATGTCTTACAGGATCTTGTGAATTATGGGAAGTTAGTGTTTTCCTATGAATGTGACAATGAATGACAACAATTTTTTGAGGGTCCTGATCACTGCTGTGCCCCATGTGGCAATTTTATTTTCTTACATTTAGAACTCTTTGACAGAATTTCATTAAATTTGACAAACAAGTTTCTATTTAAGTAATGGAAATGCATTCTTATATTTGGACAGATTCCTGTGCCACCCAGTGACCATTTTGTTATTCACCCCGTTCATTTTTGGTGTCCACTGCCTTATCTGTTAAACTGCTCAAAGGATAATTATGAAAATTGGCAGATATGTTCCCGCTGAGAAGACCATAGCTGACGTTGGTTTTCAGATGAATTTGACTACTGTGGTGCCCCCTAGTGGCAATTATTTTGCAGCTGTATCTCGTCATTCTGTTGCGCTGTTTTTATGAAGTTTGGCAAGTGTTTTTCTATGAATTTGACAACAAATGACAACGAAACACTCAAAAAAACGTTGTTTTAAAAATGCTTGGAGCTGCTCTAAATCCACCTTCCATGGCAAAAAACTTTTGATGTAGATCATATACCGAACGAAATCAGTCTCACACAGTTGTTTAGTCACATTCAAGGTTATTTCAGGACTTCAATAGAATTGTCAGTTAGTCATTACTAAATGTGATTCTGTCCTCTGTAGAAGTTGGCTTGTCATGGCGTATCAGGTTATTCTTCAAGCACAGTCTTGTTATTCTCCGAGCACAGTCTTGGTGAATAACGAACTGTCAGTTCTTTACAAATCCAGACATCTTTTCTCATGTAAGTAAGAAGAAGTCGAGAACAATTTTATTGCGGCAAGTAGTTTAAATGTCAAGTTCACTTCTTGGGCGGAATTCGAGTTTATTGCCACTTTAAATTCAGTATGGCAATTATGCCACAGGCTGAGAAAGGGTGATGTGTGACCTGTATTAATATGTGATGCAAGGCACTTGGGATTATTTCCAATAGTACTGCTGCAGCCTCTCAGTTAATATCCTATCTATGTGTCATACGGCAACCTTGTTAACTTTGATAAAGAATTTGTGACTTGTAGTGCGGAGCTTTGAGTTCTAATTGTGGGTGCACCAGTGTTTTTTGAGTTGTCTGTGACATTCACACTATTCATTATTGATATCTCAGTTCCTTTCCTGTATTCCAGGAGACTGCTCATCATGTCTACCTCATCATGGAGGTATGTTACCTTTGGAAAATAATTTAGTGACAACCATTTGTGTTAAGAGATGTCCAACTATAGAACTACACTTGTGTCAGTTGTGGTAAAAAGCAAGTGCTTCCTAAGAATATGTTTTCTTTTTGTTTTCCATTGAACATTAAAATTCAGTCATTTCTTCATGATTAAATGTTGTTTAAAGCCTATGTCCATCCATAAGTAGACTACAGCCCACAGTGGTTCAAGAAGGTAGGTCCAATTTGAAATCACTATTATCTTGAAATCGCCATACCACATGCTGGTGAGAGGTTCGTAGAGCAGGGGTAATTTTAGGAGTGTACCTCACACCATTGGCGCATAATAATTAGGCGTGTTAAAATTGTGCTGTAACCACGGCTCATTTTATCCTCAATAATACGGATTTCAAAGCATGTATATAGATTCCTTGCCATCATCATACTGTCAAATTACCACCGCTGTGCTCTGGGATATTCAGCCAAATGATTCAATCAAAATGTCTCAGGGACCAGTTGTGCTAACCAAGGTGGGAAATTGGGTCAAGCGAAAGTCTTGCAGTGTTTATGACCTATTTCCTATTAACTTCGCTTCTTTTTTTTCAAAACGCCAGGTCTGGTTACCTGTTTATCTTCTATTTCAGTATTGTGATGGCGGTGACCTAGCTGATTATCTGCAAGGTATTGGTTTGTACTAAACAGGACGCATTAACTTACTAGGATAACCAAAGCCATACTCACTTGTTACTTGAGTGGGTGTGTCACCTATCTGGCTGATAATTTGGTTCCCGGACCTGCCCATCAATGCTTCTATTACGCTGAATTTGTCAGTTCTGAACATTGATGTGAGCATTGAGATCAGTGGGGAGTTAGTCCCACTGAACAATGACAGTATTGTTCCCTGCATAATGGTAACTAGGAAATGTGAGGAGTTAAGTGGTTTGCCATCAGTATTTTCTAATGACGTAAAGGTGCCATAAAGTTGGTTGTTGATGGTGATCTGCAAACTCTGCTCATGTATTTTCTACCAAATTTGTTTCAGTGAAAGGAACGCTGAGTGAAGACACAATTGCCCTTTTCTTGAAACAAATAGGTGAGTTACTAGGTGTTTAAGATGTTGACTTCAGGTATGGGCACCCTGCTTAAAGCTCCGCGAGTATGGGATGAAGACCACCGGTTGACTCACTGATCTCGTGGAGATCACAAACTGGTTGAACAAAAGCCCTTGTATGTACCAAAATGCTTAACTTGCAGAAAGCCCACTTGGTAGAATTTCTTGTGGTTAAACAAATTCAGTGGAGACGCTGCTGTTAGCTTTGTCTGCTGGTAAAGATTCAAGTTGGCGAAAAATGACAACGAAACTGCAAATTTGCCATTTTCTACCAAAAATTACGAATTCATGTCTTCTCTAGTTCCGCAGCGGAAACGAGATTCCGAGTGTTCTTGCCCTCCAGATTCCAAAATTTTATGCTAAAATGCCTCATCTTTACGCACACAAAATATAGCTACTGTTGCTACGTACTTGTTTATTTTTTTGTAATTTGTGAAGTAGTACAGACAGTATGAGCGATTATATATCAAGCTGTCCAACTGAAAGAACAGTAACTGTTGTGTTTTCAATCAAGATTTTATCTATTACATACTTTGGATTGTTGTATGTTGATAGAGTCTTGTGATAATTGCTAAATCAGTGCTAATGTAATTCTAGTGATCTGGTTGGTGGTAATCTTTGCCTTGTTTACATTGTGTGCAGTGCATAGCTGTTTACTTCTAGCTGGTGCAATGGAAGCGCTTAACGCCAAGGGAATCGTACACAGAGACCTTAAACCTCAGAACCTGCTTTTGTGTAACTCAGGAAAGCCAAACCCACCGACTAATGAAATAATTCTTAAAATTGGTGAGTTATGAATGCTTCATCAAAAATTTTAGCTGATAAATCTGTTGACATGATGAACATGTGCTTTGATTATTTGTTTTTTAGTGATCTTCCAAGTAGGGATGAAAAGAAAAGTCCCAGCCCACTTGTCTTTGCCAATTCATGATGTCAAAAACACTAATGTATTATGGCCACTATAAAAGTAGTTTAAATGTACCTTCCTCAAATTGGATGTGATTTTTTGGGCTTGAATGATCTACAAGCCATTATTTCTGAAGACTGGACTCGATAAATTGTTGTTTGTAGGTTGTTAGTTTATGCGCTGAAAGCTATATCATTACAACAACATGTCATTAAGAGACTGATTGAATGGGAGGGTTATTCTTATCTCGGCCACAGTGTTTATTACATCAGTCTCAAGTTCTTAAACAGACTAAACAAATAGTGTTTCTGAGCCCCAGTAAAACCTCAAGGTTATTCTTCAGACAAATGAACTACTTCAAGTTGGTTATAAGTCGTTATGTGCGTGTCAACACGATGGGAGTACAAGAGACTTCTTCCAAGTGAAAATACTAGATAACCGGGGAGGGGGTTACATGACTAAACACTAGATTGAGCTACTTGATAGCTGGGAGGCTTCTTCCATGATTGAACTACGACCAAAGGGGGGGGGCTACTTCCATGGTTGAACACTTTATTGAGCAATTAGATAGCCAAGGACTTCTTCCGGTACTGAACACTGGATAAGTCTACTAGATTTCCAAGGGGTGGGGCAGCACTTCTTCCGTGATTGAATACCAGATGGTACAACAGATAGCCAGAGGTGGGCTTCTTCTATGAATGAACACTAGATGGAGCTACTAGTTTGGTCTTGAGACTGACTGTCCAAGTGGTACTTAGGGCAAGGCATGCTATGCTCACAAAAATAACAATTCCCGAATCACTGACTCAGTGAATACGAAACAAACTTTTGAATGTGAACTGAGTAGAATTGGATATAACACTTCAGCATTGAATTCCAAGTAACCTACAATGATAGGCTTAAACTAATTACAATTCAATTTGTTTTGTATGCTTCATATCACTTTTGAGTAGAATGTCAATTTCTTGTTCTGTTGTTGCTATGCAGAATACAGGACATGTATAAGAAGACTTATTTCCGTGCAAAAATCCAAAGTTAGCTTTTCCTACTTCATTCAATGTTTTTTTTTTGAATATTCAATTCAGTTCAATAACTGGTTTGATGAATTGTAGTCCAAAGTAATATAGAACTCTTCAGTTGTTGAAATTGTGTAATTCATCTGAAAGCTTAAGACTTGGCTCCAATGTGGCCCTATGCAAGGTGAATTAAAATTAGGATGAACTAAAGCAATAAACAACATGTAAGTTCATATTATACTTTCCATTTGCAGCTGATTTTGGCTTTGCCAGGTTCCTTCAAGATGGCGTCATGGCAGCCACTTTGTGTGGGTCTCCTATGTATATGGTAAGGGATGTTTTCCGAGTTTTACATATATGGCTAGCATTAGTGTGTTGGTAAATGTTTGTTGAATTCTTAAAGTTGCACATCACCTCAATATGTGTTGGTGAGAATGGTGTGCACAATGCTACCTCAGCCATAGGATTTCACTTTTTGTATGAACTTTGTATGTTTGTCTTCTAAGTCTGAATTGGCAAAAATGTTTAAAATTGCAAGTGTCACTCATTGCTAGCCATTCGTAATTGGATATGCAGTGTGAGGTCTTGGGGTTTATTTTGCTGGGCCACCTGTCACTGAATACTTGTTTTCTTTACTATAAGTCAATCCCTGTATGCAAAGCCTTCTTAATTATTGATACTTTTATTGCAAAGCTGGATCATGCATTTATGTTGGTGGCTGTTGGCTTTATGAAAATAAACTAATATTTCCTTCAAAGAGCTGGTAAGCCCTGGTATTTACTGTGGCAAAACAAAGAACAACTTGTAAACAATTTTTTTTGCATACTGGAGCATTTCAGGAGACAATATCAATTACTAGGGGAAAACTTGATTAATGTTTGGGTATTGCATGACTTAGTCTTTGGCATACTTTAACTTGGTAATTTGTTAAAAAGTACACTCAGTTATATGTTTGGTATTTAGGCACCAGAGGTGATCATGTCTCTACAGTATGATGCCAAGGCAGATTTGTGGAGTATTGGCACTATAGTGTTCCAATGCCTGACAGGCAAAGCGCCCTTCCAGGCTCAGACGCCCCAGCAACTCAAGCAGTTTTACGAGAAAAACTCTGACCTAGCTCCCAACATCCCGTCTGGAACATCTGCGGAATTGAAAGACTTGCTGTATAGAATGCTGAAACGAAACGCTAGGGATAGGATTGATTTTGGTATGTTTGTTACACAAACTCTGCATAAACTATGCGTGTTGTCAAATGGTTGTACCGTGACTTTCCTGTCACAAAGTGTTCTGTTTAATGTTGTTCGGTAAATCAGTTACTTCTTGTGCTGTTGCAGCCATCCTGCAGTTTCTCAAACTCTTTTCAAGGACTATTGGTTGAAGTTCTGCTGTGGTATAATAAATACCTTGATCTTGTTCCAGACTTAAGGTTGGACCTTAGAAAAATGTCCAGTTTCGGCCAAATTTGGAGCATTGTATCTGAGAAATGGGTGATCGGATTTACATGAAAATTTCAGATACACTGTTCTCCAAAATGCATTTAAGATGTTCCACTTTTGCATGAGGGGCTGCCAAAATAGGACTTGCGTGATTTCTATGAAAAAAATTTAAAGTTGCTTCCAGAACAAACACAAAACCATAATTTAGAAAGCTGTACTAGCAATTGTGAGATTGTATCTTGAGCATTTATATCAAGCAAAATTTAGACATGTTATTGGTCCTGTTGTTTTGCTATGAATGTGCTCTTTTTGCTAAATTTTCCTTTAAAAAAGATGTCACGTGATCTAATTAGTGGCAGATTGGTATAAAGTCAGAAATCAACTTCTATGGATTTGTACTTTCAAAAAATATACTTTTGCCGATTCAAATTCTATTAGTCCCTTATAGTGATTTTTGGTCCTCTTCTAAATCATGTTTGTCTATGTGATTTACAGATACTTTCTTCAATCATCCGTTCCTAAATAGTCCCCCCAGAGCCAGTACTGCCCCAGTCTCTGTGCCTGGCAAATGTGCCAGCCGTGGTCGTTTGTCTTCAGGAAGTAGTCCTAAGTTGAAAGAAGTGTCTGCATCACCACTTTCTGGCAACATGCCAAGAACAGCCTCGGTAAGTCACAGTTTTGCCAACTAGCTTATGTGCATTTGTGTCGTTTGTCTCATAATAAATAGATTCATCGGGACGTCCGATGTATGAGTAAATACATTTTATTCTTTGCATCTACAGATTGAAAAAAGTAGCAGAAATTTCCGACTTCTCAGATATCGTAGCTGAAGCCTTTGTCAATGTGATGTTTTGTCACCAGGTTTCGTTGGGTGTAATACAAAGCATGAAATGTATTTACTCATTGTCTCATGCTTGTTGCAGTTTAGCTGTTGACTAATTTTCCACATTTGTGAATTGATGACATCTCAAGACGTGTTACATCAACTCTTTGGTACTCAGTTTGTGTTATTTCTGGACACGTCTTGGCTTTTTGAAATTTAATCATCATTTATCAGCCTTCTTACTATAAGTTGTGCTGTATGTATTTGCATGTTGCAGTTCATGACACATTCTCTGATTTATGTGTGTAGGGCAGCACACTTCAGAAACTCAAAGGTCAGCCAGACACGGACGGTTCTCCTCGGCAACTGTCGGGTTTTGTCAAATTTGACGCCAAAATAGCTGGAGACAAGTCGAGACAATGTGCCAGTCCTACTGATGACTTTGTCATTGTACCAAGCAATATATCAATGGACCCTGTAAGTGACAGTCCACAGTCACAGAAGAGTCGGATGTCTATGGATCTTGAGCTCAGGTGAGATGTGTGTTATGTTAGGTAAGGTGCAGATGGCTCTGTCCGGGAAACAGAAACTAAATCACTGTTTTCGTTGCATCACAAAAACACACTAAACAATTCAAATTTACTGGATTCACAATTATAAAGAATGTGATTAAATGTGATTAATTTAGCAATGCATTCACCTGGAGCTTGTTTTAACATAAGTTGTGTGGTCTGTCTTGTCTAAGATGTTCAAAACTTCGATTTTTGGTGACACGCACACACACTTCATTCACATGGTTTCTAAAAGTGTTCATTAAATATGAATGTGAACAACGACTGTAATAATGTTTTGAGGTGGCTCATTATGTTAAGCTCTGTATTAGTTGTTCATAACAATGAACCATTGGATATTTAATACAGGGGTTGGAATTTTCCTCTTACAAGAGGATTTCCTCTTTTTGGTTTTGATTTCCTCTCATTTGATTTTCAGATTCCTCCTTTTGTCTCTTTATATTTAGTATTTTAACTTCACTCAATCCAAAAAACGTTTCTTGCAGTTTAGTTTTTGTAGAACGATACGTTACCTGGAAAGCTTTCCTCTTTTTTCTCATGGGTCATTCTAAGCCCTGTTAAAAACAAAATTAGAATGACTGCACAGTACAGTTAGTATCAGGATAATGTAGTCTTTAAATGTTCACATCACATGAAGAGTTACGCTTTTGTTCATTTCCTTCCAATCAGCAAGGAGAGCCCCCAGAGAGCTGTGATGGACGTATCCAATGAAGTCGTTGTCTACAGGAAACCTCAAACTAGTCCCAGTCGACCGTCAGTATTACACATTAGTCCCAATACTTCCCCGTCATCTCAGCCGATTCCTGTCCCATCTCAGATACAAGCTTACGAAAAGATGCAGAGAAGTAACCAACAGAGTCCAATTTCTCGCCAAGGGACCAAATCTTCACCAGCGTTGTGTAAGGTGGGTGCTCATCTGTCTTTCTTTTCGTCTTCCAATTTCTATTTGAGCAGTGAGTTGTAACTGTTTGTGATTGTCAGTCACCTTTGTTAGTCTAGTGAATGTAAAAAAATTAAAATGGCACTCGAAAAAGCTTTGTTTGTTCTGGTCTTTGCTTTTTTGAAAATCCATCTAAGATGAACAAAAATGATGCGAGATTTATTTTTTTACTCGTCACTGGCAAATCGAGCCTTTTTTACTTTTGCTTAGTACATGCCTTTGTGCAGCATTTCAAAAAAACAGGAAACCTTGGCTGAATTTGATGTGGGTGGGCGTACTCCTTTTGTAGGTGAGTGCAGATCTCAAAATAACTCTGGGTGCACACCTTACAATGCAAAATTTGACGTAGAAGTAAGTTTAACTTACAGAATCAGTAACTTTATAAAGACCAATTTTTGTGATTTGTTCTTTTGTAGAATGAGAGCAGCAGTCGAGCAGTGGCCATACCTCGCAAATCATCCAATACTTCTATGGACTCGGACTATTCTGGTAATGTTCGCTTTACTGTTGGCACTCCGCCATCCAATAGCTTCAAGCGCAATAGCTTTGGCACGCCACCTAAACAGTTCACTCCACCATCACCTGCCCGTAGGAGCACTGGTGAGTTGACTGTTGCTTTTCTAGCTTGTTGCTACTGCTTAATGTTGCCAAATCTTTACCTTACATTGTTGACAAGGCTTGTTTTAATGAAGTCATTGGTCTAATCTTCATTGCTTCTTACACACTTGCTGTACTTCCATTTTGCTTTGGCAGATTTTGTAATTTTGTTTTAATACAAGATTTAAACATTCTGACAGACTTAAAGTGTATGATGTCTTGTCTTTCTCTTGATACTAATTTAAAAGTTTGTGAGGGTATATTTTTGGGGAAAATGGAGGCTTAGCAATATATACTGTTTGTTAGGCATGACTCGTGACTGGGAAAGCAAGAAGAGAACTGATGAATATTTTGCTGTATGTTATTGTTTTGCACAGTTAAAAAAAAATTTAGTTTACTTTGGCTTTCGTATTTGTGGGTCTGTTTTCTTTAACTGACATTGGAAGGCTTGTAGAAAAAAACTGTAATGCCTCCTGTTGGCCAAGGTTTTTGTTTGCAGTTACGAAGTGTTATTGCGTTCATGTCTATTTCAGGTTAGTATGTTTGATAAAATGAAATATCATGTTCTACTGGTACTTCAAGTGGTCTGCTGTTCATAAAGTTAGTCCTGTTTCTTACTGAGAGTATAACATTTTGTTTGTGGAATTACATTGCATTGCCATTGCAGGACATTGTGCAAGTCCAGCCAGCTTGCCTGCCATAACGGATTCTCCTCTCAGACTTATGTCCCAGCGAAACACCCAAGTCACTGCCCCTATCAACACTCCTTTTGGTTCCGCACGGGTCAGGAGGCTATCAGAGACTGGACCAGTCCATGGGTATCACTGTTGTAGTGAAGGTTTGTGCTCAGTATTCCAATCATTGTTCACCCACATTGCACATGCTGTACAGGGGCTAATTTTTGTACTTGATTCTTTATGGTGATCATGACTTGTCAGTGACAAGTCATGATCACCATTAAGTCATTACCAGTTGTGACGATTCTGTTGCCTTGTTGGCAAACTGGTCATAAACATTATGCAGCTGTAGTAGTTGTCCTAAAACATGATCCAGTTATAGTAATTCCGTTGAAAACTGGTCCTAAGCATAACCGGTTTTACTAATTCTGTTGGCAAACAAAAAAACAGTATTCAATGCACCTTGTGTGATCAAAGTAGCTCTCCATTAAAATGAATCCTAATCCAGTAGATTGTATGATCAGAGTTGCCCTCTCTGTATTAAAATAATTTCTAATCCATAATCTGGGGACTGAACTCATAATTGGAAATAAAGTGACTACAGTTTTCCCTTTGTGTGATCTCGTTCGATCAACTGTCTGGTAGAAGACCTGCCAGTCACATTAGTTCCTGGCATTTGGTTTACTGGGAATGATGTCACTGGGAATGATGTCACTGGGAATGATGTCACTGGGAATGATGTCACTGGGAATGATGTCACAAGAGTGTTGTACTGTGTTGCAGGTGTCTAGAAGGGTTTTTGTCTTTAGTGTATATATGGTTAATTTGTGAATGGTAAATATTTGCATTATGCCGTTAAGGATTTTGTGAGCTTGTAACTTCCTATGGATGGTATCTGGTATCAGTTATGGTGTCGACACATTTTACTAATCTCTGCATATGGCTTGTCTTGATTTAGGCGATGTTTTCACCATGAATTCTCCACCGAGTTTGCGGTCAAGCACACTACCAGACAATTTAGCCCATTGCGTAACTGGTGATAGATCAGCAGATGTGAGTGAGGCAAGACCATTTGGAGCTTCCTCTCCTCCGACACCAATACCATCTGGTAAGTTCTTTTGGTTTCTAAATTACGTAATACGTGGCAACATTCTTCGCCTGTTGAAATGAAATGGATGAAACATGCTTAAAAGTGCAACCTGCCATATTGGATAAAATGTAGTTTTAAAGGATGGACCATTTACTGCAAGTTACTATAAACCTTTTCCTGGTTTGCTGAAAAATATGGCTCATGAGTCACTGCAATAAGAAAGTCAGGTGAAATGAAATATTCTGGGAACAATGCGTGTAATCAAAATCAGTTTTTGTACTATGCAGTTTCTTTTTGGGTTGGTTGTTCTTAGAAAATGACATTATTTGTCATTCAACTCTTTTTTTGAAAAAATATGTGAAATACAAATTATTTGCTTAATAAGTTATCGCTCTTCTGAGACCTGCAAAGTTTTAGCTTTACAGTAGACCAATTTAATTATCTTTGAATTATTTTGTCAGTGGACAATTTTTTGTCTTTCAGAAAATGTTTTGAATGACTAAAATCGTTCAAATTACTTAGAAAGTAACCACACACTTGAGTAATTTTGGCTTTGTACTGATTTTCAGGCAAGCCTGTTGTACCTTTTGCTGTGACTAGGCCTCGATCAGAGTCTGGCAGCCATGAGAGACATTCTTCTATTGGATTCATTGAAAACCCATCACCTAACTCTGTGCCTTATGCACAGTCTCCACCTAACATGGAAGGTCCCATTGTGTTTGAGGCTCCTGAACTTGCAGAAGAAACCCTGATGGATGTAAGATATGATTCAGCTGACGCCAGCTTATGTCATCTATTGTTTCTGTCGTGTTGAAGTTCTTTCTTTCATAGTGCAAGTGTTGTTCATTGTGAATCAACTTACTTTTGTTGTGTGGTCTTCGTTAGAAATGAAAAATGGGTAATTATGCAAAACCCTTTTCTCAAAATAATTAGTAAAAAAAAGAACGGGGGCTAAATATCAGGGAAAAGTGACTGTCCAGAAATGTCTCCAGGTAGTTGGATTTTATCACTCGGACATCTTTACTGAACAAGGCTGATTTGTGATGGCCTAGGCAAAGCACTTGAATGCTGATGAACATCACATCCATTTGTTGTACTAGCTTGGTGGTTATTTGTTTAACGAAGCCGTGTCCCTGTGTAAATAGCTGCAGGATTTCTAACTTCGTACTCATGCTTCACTGATTACTGAATGAGCAGTTGTATTAAATTTGTGTTTTAGCAAGAACATAATGAGACGGTGAGCAAGCTGAACTTTGTGTTGTTGTTATCCGAGTGTATCATTGATCTGGCCCAGAGCCGCAGTACTCCCATCACACAACCAATGCAACAGAAAGAGACAGACTGCTTTGCTCCTTCATTTGTCAGTGAAAGTCAAAGGTAAGGTAGCCGCTGTACTAATCTCATTAGTTTGATTTCTACATTATTAAGGACCTGTTTTCTTTTATTAGTTTAAAACATGATGCATGGTAAAAATTCTTCAATTTGGGACAGTCTCTACAATTAGGGACATGGAAACTCCTGCAAAAATTGAATTTTCTTCATTCTGTAATTTGGGACAAATGCGATTTTGGCATTCACTTTCATTCTCAAATTGCAGACTGTGTTTTCGATCTACAGAGCGGGTGATTTTGCCATCTTTCAGGTGATTCTTGAATTTGTGAAGGCCAGTAATGCTTTTTTGATAACTTATTAATAACTAATACTTTCCAGGCATTTATCGTAAACTTCAGGGCTTGGAATTTTCCGTGGAAACGCAGATTTCCGCTTTTTTCAAATGTTCTGTCCGCGCATTTTATTATATTTCCGCGTAAAAAAATCGGATTTGATATAAAATTTCCTTTCTTACTGCGGCGTTGCCGACGCCTTCACCTCGAAAAGCGGAAGTTGCTCTTTGTGTTTCGGAGGAATGTAAATTGTCAACATTGCCGGGGCGTCTGGGATAGCGTGGTGGGATTTTCAATGGCATCTCATGTGATTGTAAACCGAGGCGACAAATACTACGGCTCTGCAGCCAAAATGTGTGGCGGTGGGAGTGGAGGAGTGGATGGACGAGATAAAAAGACGCAGGCGCATGCTACTGATGGTGGTAACTTTTTTTTTTTTAGTCCTGCCGATTTTTGTCGACGAAAGGTTCACATCGCTTGTTTTGGGCCATAATAGTTTCCGCGTTTTTTGTCATTGGTCATTCCAAGCCCTGAAACTTGGCGAGTCACTATCTCGGACCATGTCCAGTGTTTGTTGGAAAATGTTAACATGGTGCTTACTGTTCTCCTCATTTTTAATGCTATAGTCTTCAGTGAGTTTATTCACTTATATTTAGCTTTATGTAAGGTTGACATGTAATTCCATGTGGTTAGTGTTTGTTCTCCAGGAACCTGGAACAGCTGGTGCTGTATGTGCGAGCTCTTCAGATGCTCTCATCCTCCCTCGAATTGTCTAGAGATGAAATCAGAGCAGGTCGTCTCCAGCCTTCAAACTCTGTAAGAAGTGGTAAGTTCAAATCAGAGTAAGTCGTCTCCAGCCCTTAAACTCTGTAAGAAGTGTGAAGTTCAAATCAGAGCAGGTCATTTCCTGCCGTCATACTTTGTAAGAATTTGAGTTCAAATTAGAGTGGGTCGTCTCCACCCCACAAACTCTGTAAGAAGTGGTAAGTTCAAATCAAATTAGGTTGGATGCAAGGAGCTTGTTCTAATTGATGGTTTAGAATGACATCTTTTAGACGTTTGGGACCCATATGAATAATTAAAATTCCAAGATTAAAAACAATAATAATAGTTATGCCAGATTTACGTATAGTTTTAAATTACTGAACACTTAGAAAACCATTACCGTGCTATGTATCTGGCCAGTGTTAATTCTTCTGGACTCCCTGGTAGCATGTTTTGTGTGCAACCATTGTTGCTGCGCAACGATTAATCCAAGCACATAATTTTGTATAAAGTTTCTAAAATGTCGTCACTGTTGCCTGAATGGCAAAAAATCCAAAACCTGTGAAATTTTTGAAAATGTGATGTTTCCATACATTTCTATTTCTATTTGGGGGTCCACATCACACCACAATAATGACATTATGTACTTGTTCCAGCAACTATTGTGTACAGTACTTTGGTCAAAAGGTTACATACCAAAAGCTTCACACAAAAGCATCACTCTCATTTTGCTGTTTCTCACCAGTTTTGTTGCTTCGTTTCAGTTGTCAAGGAGTTGCACAGCTGTTACCATGGTTGCCTAGAGATGTGTAAACATTTGAAGGAGTGTGGCCTGCATCATGTTAACAGTAGTTCAGCCCAACTGTTGAGTGTCACTGCTGACAGGCTTATTTACAACCATGCCATTCACCTGTGTCAGACAGCCTTACTAGATGAAATGTTTGGAAATAGACAAGAGGTAGCTATACTTATGTGTTTGTGTTCACATTATGTGAAATTGGAAAAATACTCCAGGCGTGACGTGCGATTTGCCAGTTTTTTTTTTTAGTTAAGCCTTGATTGGTGACAGGCCTTGAGTTCTCACATGTTTTATTATTGAGTAACTGACGATGTTAATGTTGCATCCTCTGCTAAGTGTCTGCCTACTTCTTTGAAGTCCCACGCAGCACTTTCTTTGAAATAATTATTTTGATTCTTGCTTTGATTTTGTTTTTTGATACAGCGAGTTGGTGTTCCTAAATGTACCTGGCAGAAGAGGGGAGTGAATGGAGTTCATTGATGGCTTCATGGGGAACATCTGCCATCGCTGGCTTAATTAATTCTAGTTCACGTTTGAGCTTGTAACAGTTCTTGTTCTTTACATGTAAGTCTTATGTTTTGTTCTACGCAGTGTTTTTTACTTTTTCATTTCAGTGCTTCCGACGGTACCAGAGTGCGCAGGTCCTCTTTCACAGTTTGGCACAACAAGCGGACAATATGAGAGATAAAGAACTACTCAATAAATGTAACTATGTTGTCGTAATTACTCTACTTTAAGGGGTTCAGTTTGTGTGCAGCGTGTGTGCTCTAAGCGAAAATGTAATCCGTTTTAATTGTCGTTGGTTGTACCTTTTTACCAAATAATCAAAAACATGTATGTCTCGTGTTGTCTCGCGCAAAGTTCAAAAAGTTCTCGACAACAATCAAATAACTCACCCGCAAAGTCTGTGCTCTGTTCCATATTGATTCCACATGTCATTGTTGCTTCTCAGTATTCATACAATGACACGGGATTTTAAAATTAGGTTTGGTTTATAAGTGATTATGTTTACTTATTTCTTGGTAAAAAGTTTTCACGAAGATCGTTGCTCTTTCTCTTTGTTTTTTGTTTCTACGTTTGCACACTATAGATCACATTTTCTATCCGATTGACACGAAATTTACAAACTTGTTTCATCATTAGTTCTAGACCTATTGTTTTTGGTTGTGGACATAAGATGGCGCTTTGGCGATCATTTTTCACTTTGCAGAGCCACAGCAAAGCTATTGCCATAGTCTCATTGTCTCTTTTTCAAGTCAACTTACCATTCTCGAGCTATTATCCGATCCCTGCTTTTTTATTTGATTGATTTTTGGATGCCATATTTCTGGCATTGTGTGACAAATCTTTCCGAGTGGATTTTTTCTCGTTAAGATCTAGTGCCTACTGTAGACTGAATCTCAATATTTGTACAGAAATTGTTACCTATGACCTGCAAATATTTTTTACCAAGAATACGGTGATCTCCCCTTCTGAACTGAGATGATCACTGTGATTGACAACATTCCATCGTTCCCGCCACACTGAACATGAAATAAATCCTGGTGAGAACACTGATCATCCAGTATCATCATAATCTTCATTTTTCATTTAATTAGTACAGTTGAGCACTTTCACATGTTCCTTTGTTGCTTAATCATTGCTAGGGCTGTTGGGATTGTATTGAATGTTAAATATCTTAGTGTTAGTGTCACCGTTGACTACTACATGAGTGGCAGAAGTTCTCCTAACATGCTACATCATCTAGTTATTTTAGTTTACTGGATACTATGTTGTCATTGTAGATAGAGAATCGGTCGAAAAACGTCTAGTGACCCTCCAAGGATATGTGTATGGGAGTGAGAGCTGATTCGTTGAAGTTATTTGGATTTGTCTACGGGTGTGAGAGCTGATTCGTTGAAGTTATTTGGATTTGTCTACGGGTGTGAGAGAAGATTGGTTGAAGTTATTTGATAAGGAGTGTAAACACAGTATGGACATGTGATGTGATGAGATGATCTTGTCCTCTGTCACTGTGTTAATCTGGTGCTGTGTGCACTTGTTAGTCGACTAAGTATTTAATGTTGTGACACATACATTTACCATACAGTAGGTGTTAGTCTGTAGCGGAATACACAACGTGCATTTGCTAGGCAGTTTGAGATTTTTCTGTTCCTTGCATTGACTGCGTCACAGTTTCTTAATTGCGTGCATTTAAGAATTTCCAGTTCTTAAAGCTTGCGTTTACTTACGAATTTGTCCCTCTGTTATCTTAAGGAACTAATCAATTGCTGTAAATTTTGCGCATTCTCAATATTATGGTTCAACAAAATAATTCTCTTTTGAATGTTTAAGTTGCAATTTATTTTATTTATTGTCTTTGAGCTAGGAAGTCATAAGGATTGTTGTGCAAGCGTTTTTGCTTTGTTTTTTTTGTCTGTGAGTAATGTTAGGACTATTGTTACGCCTGGTGCTTTTTGTACTGCTTGATTGAAAGAAAGGAATTTTTTGTAAGTGTAATAGCCATGAACACACTGGATAGAGTAGCATACTTCAAATGACATATTGGTCAAGCTGAACACAAGCTCAGTGGTGGGTGCTGTTATGTTCAGATTCACACCAGTCCTTAACACAAGGTCATTGTTGGCTACATAATGTCATGGTCAGATTCACACCTGAACACAAGGTCATTGGTGGCTACGTAGTGTCGTGGTCAGATTCAAACCAAACTGTGTGCTGTTGTTACTTTTGCAATGCACTTAATTGGACTTCAAGTTTTGCGTAAATTTAGCTTACTGTAAAACAGCACATCTCAGAGATGACTCGTGAGCTTGGTATGGGTTTTCAATGGATGTCTTCGCTGTTTTCCAAAATGTTTTAAGGAGTTGGTTTTTTCAAGTGTTTTGAGTTTGCATGGAAATTTCAGACTTCTATGATCTTAATAAGAACATATTTTTACTGAATTTTACTAAAATAACACTTTCCCTTAACCCAAGTAATAATGCTTTTATTTGATGTTTAATTAATTAAAATCTTCAACCTTTTTATTTCAGAAAACATGATTTTATATCGTCGAATTCTAATAGCATTGTAGATATTTATGCAAATAAATACATAGACTTGCTCATTATCTTGAAAGTTTTCACAATTTTCTATGAATTGGTTTTAAATCAAGAACAAAAAGAAGTTTTAGAAAACTGAGATTACTTCTCCAGGGCACGACACATGTTGGATATACGAAAATTTTTGACTGGAGCAAATGTTTGTTGAAGGCTGACAATGGTTGGATAGCGATAGAGAGGCAGTCACTTGATGCTATATGCATGAAGAGACATAAGAACATTATATAGTCACATAATGTATGTGTGGATGATGAAATTATTTATTATGTGTTAGTAAATGTAATTTAATGACTGCAGATGACGGGCGTCTGGTGACAAAAAGATGAGATTGTTTTATTTGCACTCTGCGTGCATTCATTGTACGTTTTGTGAAACAAAGAAATTCCTTTCTTATATTTATTAGTGTAGATATCGTGTACTATAATGAATACTCCACCCAAACTCAGGATTTGCTGAACTGTTGTCTGTAACGATGTGATGGTTGATATAGAAACTTTATCCGAAGTGTGTTCATTTCACTTACTTCAACATGTGGTTATAATGTAACATTTGTTGTAAAGTATTTGTGGTGTGATTGAGAAGGTGTTGCTGCACTGGATACTACTGACAATAGTGAACCCTGTCAATGGTCTCAGCCATGCTTGTTCATCACTTGCATTGTGGACTATCTGTAAGTCTTCACCAAAGTGAACTTTTTCGTTTAAATATTTTGTCAAAAATGGAGGTGGCCATTAACATGGTTCTCACTGTGTTACTGTCATCTGTGATTATTTAGATGTTTAAAAGAGCAAATGTTTGCTAGAAGTGAGATCAGGTCAAGTATTGTTCCAGTGTTTACTTTCACCCCACCCTATCAGTTGTATTGGGCTCATGTAAGTAAATTACCAAAAGAGAGAAAGCTTGTGCTGAAATGTTTGGAAGCATTACCAGTATCTCACTATCTCTGACGGCATGGGGCTGTGTCCAGGTGGCCATCGGGCTGTGTCCAGATGGCCATTGGGCTGGGTTCAGGTGACCATCGGGCTATGTCCACATGGCCATTGGGCTGTGTCCAAATGGCCATTGGGCTGTGTGTGTCCACATGGTCCGTTACTGTTGGAACTGGGGTGCATTCCAAAGGTGTGAGAAACTTGCTTAAAATCAAGATCACACCTGTCCACTGAAAAGTGTGTATTTCGTGAGTATGCACCGGACATTTCTAGCATACCGTAACACAAAATGACAACCACTGAAATGATTGGTCTGTCAGTCTGGAATGTTGAATTATGGGATAGAATTAATAAATTATGAAATATTTCTTGTTGCAAGTGCTCCACTAATAGTTTGGATTTTTAAAAGGAGTGCAACCCTGGAATACATTACAGGTATGTTAGGTATTGAATGCAGTCCTAGAATTCATTATAACTATGTTACCTGTAGTAGGTATCCAGCTTACTAATTATAGTGACAAGTGTTACTATGTTGTCAAATAAGAGTTTTATGACCCTGTATGCTATAGTCATTGTAGTATTTGGCTGATTTATTAAGTGTTTGAATGTCTTCAAATTTGATCCTTATATTATCTTATCATGTGGCTTTGCGTCATGATATTTATCACCCATTGGTGTCAGTTCATGAACTGTTTTGATGATTAATTAGTAATTGAATGTTCATTCAGATTAACTTTAATTGATGGCACATCTGGGTTGCGAACTCCTCCTTTTGTCAACACATGTCACAATCTGAGCAAGACATGTTGAGATCTGTGAGCTAAACTCTAATCGAAGTCATGTTCTCTTCTAAGTCGGTTTCTTTTGTTTTATGAGGGATCTGTGGAACACCCTGATGTGGCTATCAGTAATAGCACTGCCTGAATTCGATACAGTGTTACATGAATTTAAATAGGACTACTGTTACATTGGTATGTGGCCCCAGTTATGCGGACAGTGTGTGCCTGGTGTAATGGTGAAGCATAAATTGAACAGCATTCACCATGCTATTTTTGAAGTGACATGTATAGCTATATGGGCCAAGTGATGAGACTAGGCAACACTAGGCCCACAAACTAGGAGCTGACTCTCATTAGGGGGACTTGCATTGTTCTGTGTCTTGGTTTTAGGACTTCGTTAGTATGTTGACTTGGTTCATTCTTGTCCGGAAGAGTTCTTACATTGGTGGCCTCTGCAGGTGGCATCTACGGACAGGTACTGGCGTTCCGATCGGTGCTTTTCACACTCAGGTTACCTCGGTGGCTAAGAGTTAGGCGAATTAGGCGAAAAAATGCGGAAGGAGTTCGTTTTTGCAACATGACTTTAATTTAGGTGTAAAGGTTGTTTCAATGTTAAGTTTTGATCTAATATGTAAGGATTGTGTTGGAGTGTAAAAGATCTTAGTACCAAGGGATCATGTTTTGGAGAAAAAACTCGAAATGGTGACTTTTTTGTGGAAGCTCCCAGTGTATGAATCCATTTTAATTGTACGTGACTCGGAGCGAAACTTCATCTTGCCGACTCAATAAAATAGTGGGAACTAAGCCTATGTACAGCCGTAGACCAGTCTGTGGTATGACTTCATAGGAGTCATTATTATAATTGTCTCAAAATGTTACATTGCCCCATTCACTTTGACAGAAATGTTAATGTCACAGAGTATATCATGTAGAATGTTTTAAGTTTTGTTAATAAATAATTTATTAAAATGGAGCAGTCGTTCAATTGCCTCACCTCATTGAATTCTGAGTGATTCAGTGCGCGCCACTGGCAAATTTATCTGGTGGTGGCGTGGCAATGGGGGGGAGTGGTGTCCTATGCAACAACAATGAATTTGCGGAGTAGGCGAGCTCGTTCGACGCAATGTTAGTCAATTCCCGTTTTGCGTCATCGTGTACATAACTTCATATTATGCTGTGGAAAGTGAAGCCGTCTTGGAGGCCAAAGTAAAAACTAATCACCCTCCGTTACAAGGCTGCAATGCATTTGACACTTAAATGTTAATGAGGCATGCGAAAAATCACGCTGTGAACTGTGATGAAGGGCGGAATGCATTGTTTTTAAAACCTAAAAAGAGGCCCACTTTTAAAATGGCGACTGCGTGAATCAGGTGTTATTAAACATACTTCATGCAAATATATCTCCTGTATATTACACCAATAACTGTTACTACTGAATGCAATGCGTACTGTTATGTGCCACCTTTGTGTCAAATTTTTATACTCTTGGCTTTGACAAATATCTACAAAACTACACATTTTAACTAAGTAAGAGTATATATTTTTTAAAGTAGAAAGCCTGTCAAATTTGATTTATGCCATACTTCCAGTAATTGGGTCACGCAATCGTATGTTTTTTATTGAAATAAAACAACGGTGTCAAAAACATGGGTAAATTTTCTTTGATATAAATGCTCAAAATATCAGAAAGGTTAATACAGTTTTCTAAATTATCATTTAGTTTTCGCTTTATGCATTTTTTATAAAAATCATCAAAGTCCGACTTTTGACGGACGTACTCTCGCGCAAAAACGAGACATTTTAAAAACAATTAACGACGTGTTGGAGAATAGTGCACAACCATTGTCATTTATACGCCTTTGAAATTGCAACGGCTCATTACTCAAGCAGAGCGTCAGTGCACGAAGTGGAAATTAGTGATTAATGTTTCTAAAACAAAAATCCTAGTTTTTCTAAAGGGTAGAAAATTAGTAATTAAGTGGAATTTAAACGGTGAAACGTTTGTGTGGAAAAACTATAGTATAAATACCTAGGGATTCATTTTTCTTCATCTGGATCTTGGTGCAAAACTCAAAAACATTTGCGTCTAGAACACTCTTAGCTTTAAAAAGACGTACGTCACAATTTGTCGATGTGCCACCTATCACATTGTTACATGGTTTTGACTCTAAAACACAACCCATATTACAATATGGTTGGGTAATTTTGGGTTTTCACCCTGCTGAAGGGTGGATAATAAATTCTATAAGTTTGTATTAGTTTGGGGAGAAATACACCAAATGGTACCGTAAGAGGTGACCTTGGTAGACATTCTTTGAGATCGTTAAGATACTTTAAAATTGTAAAAGATTGGATGAAGTTGTTAAAACTGGTTGACTCGCGATGAATAAAAATTTGCTGTATTTTTAAGATGATCTCGCGGAAAAAGGATACAGTTCTTGGTTGTTAAATGTCAAAAACATGTCATATAGAATCGGGTTTGGGTTTTGTATCGGATTGTCACGGTGATGGTGACGAGTTTTTTTGATGGAATTTAAGCAGATATCTTTAAATATTGATTCTCAGCTATGGCATGAAAAAGTGTCATCTTTTAGAAAACTTGACTGTTACAGGCATTATAAAAATAATCTTACAATGGTAGAGTATGTTAAATGTTTTAAAAAGCATTTATATGTTGTTGCTAAATTTAGATGTGTAAAACTTTCAATGAAAATCGAAAGTGTTTAGGAACTCCAAGAGAAAAGCGCTTTTGTACACTATGGTCTAAAAGAGTAATTGAAGATGAAATTAGTTTTTTGAGAGCAAAGAACGATATTTTTCCAAGTCTTGTAAATTTTTTAAATATTATGTCTGAACATAACGTTTGGCAAATAACCAGTTGTTTATTATGTTCTTTTGCTGCATGAGAAAGGCCTACACCTTGCAAAAGTATTATTTTTATGGTTGTACCTTATGATAGCGCGCCATATTCGGGCAGTGAATGGTATGTACATGTATAAGGGCCGGTGGCCTTACTACTGTCAATAAAGTTATATTAATTGAGTCATGTGACCATGTATTTTCAGTAAAAATTTAACAAAAAATGAAAGGTATATTGACTGCAAAACAACGGTATCAAGAACACGGTCAAATTGTATTTGACATAAATGCTAAAGATGAGATTTCAAAAACGCTGTTGCATTTTTTTAAAATAATTTTGTTTGTTTGATGTAAAAGATCCACATGAATCCGATCAATCAATTTTCGATTTTTTCTTGTGACGGTCCCATATATATATATATATCCGTTTCAAGTCGATGGAAGTGATGGTGAAAGACACTTTCAACTGAAAGGAATAGAATGTCTAAGCAAAATCATTTGTAATTATGGTATTGCTGTACTAACTTGGCCTTACAGCCCGCAAACCGGCCTTCAGCAATTGAAAACACTATGTCGCGGAGCTATGACACATTGCATGAGCTTCCTGTCACTGGTAGTAGCCGAGGGCTACGATTTTTCCGGGCCGGGTCTATCATATTGACAAGTTGCCCGGGCGTGATCAAAATTTGCTGAGAGACACCCTATTGCGGGTGCCAATTAGTCTGCTAATTAATTCCCACCCCCTTAATTTTGGGACGGGTAGATTTTTCTGCCTCACCCCCACGAAATAGAAATTTATGAGCCGAGACCCCGCCCGGGTCCCGCAAAACTTACTGAAAAAGTACCGCATACCCGCAATTTTGGTAATCACCTGCGGGCACCTTGTCAGCGTGGCCCGGCCATGGGCTCAGTGATCTCTACGGCTCCGGCCGCCGGGAACCGCTACTAGTCAGTTCTCATTGAACTCGCGAGCAGTACGTCATGATAGTTTTTTAAATCCTAAACAATGTTTTTGACAGCACATCTTTTTCAAATCCATGAAACAATTCATAAGCTGGCGTCTCATTGACTCCGCTTATGTACTGACTTAAGAAGCTTATACAAGCAGAATGAAATAATAGTCAGAATTTTCTACCCTGGGATTTTTTGTTATTTGACAGTTTCTTTATTCATTTCTATCTCCTCTTGTTTCTCGTTGTTATTGTTCCCGCCACCGCCCACGCCTCCGGCGTTCGCCCCACCGTGATACACCAGTGGCGCAGCAAACGAAAACGAACAGAATGGGAATTATCTCCCCGTTGCAATGTATTGTTTTTGTATTTACCATGACATCATATTCATACGCAGAACTGTTTTTTGCATTTCGCAACATTCTGTAAATTTTATGCGACCCTTGAATACTACTGTCTATAAACCACCAATTAACAATTAAAGAAAAGATAAATTTCCAATCTGACCTCAACTATCATTGCAAATCCAAAATTTGTACCCAAATTTTTATACTCCACTTGCCAGGCGCAAGAATATTTTTATGTGAGTGATTACGCAAACTATTCAAGATGGCGATATCCGTCACACAACTTAGACATTCGTTAAGTAGGTAATAAACCTCGCGTTTCAAAATGAATCCAATATGATCACGACACTTTAGAGGGCCGACATCGCAGGCGATACATAGGGTAAGTCACCAGTGACAAAGTGGTTGTTTGTTAGCTTTGCTGCAATCTGCTTCTTCAGTCCTGTGCAATGGTGTTTTAAAACGAGTTCATCATTAATCATTTCTTCCAAATCAAAATATTGTAAGAACTTTGAAGAATGTGTGAACTTATCTTACTGTCATCAAGTCTTGCTCTTGGTTTATTATTTGCGCCAATTTGAAAGTTATAAAGCATTTTTGACTAGCCAGCCAGCTAGCTGTAAGTTTAACGTCAAAATTCAGAGCCAGCAGAGGCAGAGCGCAGAACCGCAGTGTCTCTTGTAGACGGTCATAGACCACGAAATTTAACACCCAGGTAGTTCTGCTTGTCATCTTGTGGTTTAATTAATTTGAACAAGTAGAGCTAATGACCGGTGGGGGTGCATGCAAAGGGAGTCAAGTGATGCTTTGCCTATTATAGCTGTTAAAGTGAAAACCTATGTCATTTTCTTCAGTCGCATAATCCCCTGGCTTCTGTTGCAAAGAAAAGTTTGTTGTTGAATTGATGAAAACAGTATTCTCGTGACATGCGCATGCGCCATTTGCTTAATTTTTGTGATGTCTTTCGGGTGACTAACAAAAGTCTGATGTTTGTACTAGTATGCTGGCTGGTGGATACAGAACATAGGCTGAGGGTCGATGAGGGCAAATCCAAAGACACGGGGAAGTGTTGCTAAGGGGAAATTCCATCATGCTAGTAGTGTTGCTGAGATCTTAAGCCAGAATACGCACCTTTTCCGCAGTCTATTAAGCGAGTTATGAGGGAATGACTTATTTTTCCACATGTGGCATAGGTAGGTCACCTCGCTGCATCATAGAACGTTGATTGGCTAACATGCAGTGCTTTGATCCAATAACAATGAAACTGCCGATGTTATGTGCTGTAGGGACTTTTCGTACTGCAAATATGTTTTTATGATGCTTGCAAACAACTTTCTAAAGTTAAAAATATCGGCGTGACACATTTTCTCCTATCTAAGGTAATTTTATTTAACAAATTGGTTGCGCAACTTTTTAACAATTACCTCTTTCTTGACTGTAAAAATAAAAAAAAATAAATAAAACAGGTTTCCAAAGGCAAGTCGGGCTGGTTTTTAGTCATGGGTGAGCTCCTACACCCTTATGTCATAACTTTTCTCAACTGTCTTCTGTTCACTTAAATCTAATTGATTCACCTGCACTGGAACATGCGTCACACTCTTAGGTGCATATAGTAATCACAAGTCTTCCATTTCAGGCCACCATCACCATGACCAGCGACTCTTTCCCACAGAAGAGCCGCAAGAATGGGTGGTCTTGTCCTCCTCATCCATTCCAGTTCATCGCATGGATATTCTTCATCTTCTTTGGAATCATCTACTTCACCACAATAGTTCCTGGCATTCCCACAGCATGGCAGCCAGCTGGTTACATTGTATCCTTTTGAAAGGTGAAACATTGTATGATGGTGGTGATTATTCTGTGTACATATTGTGGAGTTTGAAACATTGAAAACTACTCTACCACATCCCGCAGATCATATGGTAAAAATTCTCTTGTAAGCGAAATCAAACTTCGAGCAGAAATTTTCTTGATGTTCATTACATTTTTTCTGATCTAAGTAGACACAAACTACAGATGAGAATTAGATTGAAGCTGAATTTCTGCCATAGTTTTCCACTGTAGTAGAATGCAGTATCAATCGACAAATAAGTCTCAACAGTGCTGTGACATTTGTACATAGCGCAAGATTATTGGCAGCCATTTGCAAGGCCAAATCAATCTATTTCAACAGTGCTACAGTTCGCATGTACTGACATAGCACTAGATAATTGGGCAGTCCTGGATTACGTGTCTCGACTCATTGATGTCGGGAAGGCGAAGAATTTCAGATCACGCATCCACGGGTATTTGTCCAGTTTATCAAACTTTTCATGTTGGAGTTGCAGCCCACAACACAGCAGTAATACTTCATTGGCATTAGAAGGACGAATGGAGTAATGCGACTGAAAAAAAACTTGTAAAGAATCAGACAACAACAAACAACATGTGAAACTCTCGTGGATGGAAAACGAGGCAGCAAATATGACTGACGGATATTTACGGCATTGTGTGTAAATATAGCGAGATTCGAGTGTCGCTGTAATCCAGGACAACCCTATTGATGTCAGCAGCCATTTATAAGGCCTGGCCAGAAACTGTGATAAGCCATAAATGCTACATAAAATACATTTTGCTGATGGTCACTATAATGTAATCTGTTTGCACTGTGTCAAAGGTGTGGTGTCTACAATGTCTTATATTTGACATGGACTCACCTGCTATAAAGACAGGAAAATTACCTCAAAGCGCTCAGGATTTAAAAGAGCTGATAGTGTATTGGCCGATTAACTCTCAGAGTGTTTATTTAAGTTGAAAGACTCAAAAAATCATGTGGTGGGCATTGAGTCGAGTCTGGGGGCTTAAGAGTGAAAATTGGGTGGGCGTTACCTAACTGCAAATTTACCTCAGGGAGTTGTGCTTCGTGTGCCACAGTACCAGAAAAATCCGCAGAATGCAGGTAATGTGCTGGTTGAGGGTTACACACATACATAACTGCAAAGATGAGGTATTTTAAGGAAGTAAATATTCGGTTGGGCATAAAATGGGCATTTAAAAGGTAAAATTTTGAAAATAGAGCGCCAACCTAAAGATGGGCGTTATTTGGGACACATGTCTTATTGCTCAGTTCTGAGTGACTAATTCCATAATGTAGAGCAAGATTTTCAACTACCAGTATGCACCACTGTGGTATTTTGATATTTTGTTACAATTTGTTTATTCTTTACATTGCATGACAATTTGAGTTGTCCATTAAGTAGTGTAGAATGCTGCTTATTATCATCATTATGATATCCTGACATAACATTCAGTCTCTTGGTGTAGCGTTCGCCATTCATTTCATCGTTCATATCGCCTCGTGTACCATCAACCCTGCGGACGATAATGTCCGTGCAAAGACCAGCCAGAAACCAATGCCTGTGTTTGACCGCACAAAGCACAATCACGTAATCGAGGACCAATTCTGCTACTTGTGTGAAGTGGATGTGTAAGTTTTCCGTCCTTTGCTGTCTCAACCCCTTCATTTAGTGTGCTGCGTTCACCAATTGCTAAGTCTTCCTACTTCAAAGTTCCCAGTCTTGCTGCTGTTTTTGTTTTTTTTTCTTCCGTGTGCATCAAAAGAAAACAGACAAATACGGTTTCCCATTCTTAATGATCAATTCTGCCTGTATTGACTAGATAACCTAATAGTAGGTCATTGGAGGAGATCTGAGACGCAACATAATTCGTACAAGGAACTCGATTTTGCAACTAAAAATTCATGTCAATTTTTTTGATGGGAGTCTTGACGTTTAACTGGTACGAGAAGTGGTTGTTCAGTCAGTCCAGTCGGTTCATCTCTTTTTCTAAAAAAAATCACCTATGCCTGTGCAGGGTTTACGTCACTAGTCATTGACTGATCATGCAAGTGACCAATCTGTATGATTTGAGGCTATACATGCTTGTGTTGACTTTGATAGTAAGTGGTCCAGATAATGTTCATACTTCAAAATTTCTTGTAGTTAATGGACCGGATAGCGTTCATACTTCAAAGTTTCCTGTAGTAAATGGCCTTTATATTATTGATACTTCAAATTTTGATGTAATAAGTGGCCCAGATAGTGTTCATACTTCAAAAGTTTCTGTAGTAAGTGACCTGGGTAGTGTTCAAACGTCAAATTTTCCTGTAGTTAATGGCTCGGGTAGTGTTCATACTTCAAATTTTCCTGCTCTTTCCTTTCAGTGGTCCCCGGTCCAAACACTGCAGTGCGTGTAACAAGTGTGTGTCAGACTTTGACCACCACTGTAAGTGGCTCAACAACTGTGTTGGGGGAAGGAACTACAGGTAAGCTTGTTTAAAGTTCCAATTTCACTCTGTTTGACTCACTTTGCTAATCATTTTGAGACCTGTGCTCACCGACTGAAAGAAATCGTCCACCCACATCAATTTTGGCCAAGGCCTTGTGTTTTCTTAAAACTTCGTAAGGGCACTTTATGTTAAGCAATACTTAAAATGCCCTAATTTGCCAAGAGATGGGCGAAAGACTAGAAATCCCTCTGATCATTCATGACTGTCTCAGATGGATTTCCTTTTTGAAAAAGTCAGCAACTCAGTTTTCAGGCAAAAGAGAGACCAGCACCAACAGCGCTGTCTGTGCTCTTACCCATGTTATTGCTGTGGACAGATAACTGCCCCAAAACTCTAGTTGTGTTGACACATTTTCCCCTCTATGTTGTCAGGTTATTCATCGCCACTCTAGCTACTGCTGGTATCGGCTGTCTTGTTATCATAGCTTTGTGCATCTTACAAGTAGTGGCGTACTATACCGACCAACAATCTGGTGCTCTTTTACAACAATACCATGGTAAGTTATTAGGGTTGTACATGACAATGAGCAACCAAATAGAAAAGAAAGCGGTGATTATGAACGGTGTGTGTCAAATATTTGGTAACGTTTTTGAAGTGATAAATAACTTTGTTTTTGACTTTCCAGTTGATGTTAGAAGTATTAACACATTAATGGTGGAAAATGTTGGTCATGATCTCTTCAAGTTGTGGAGAAAAACGTCTATGTTTTTATAAATATGGCGCCTGGCCCAGGGGTCATTTTAAGTTGGTTTTATCAAACTGTTGTAATAAGCAAAATAGGAATCAATCAAATATGTGGCTTATGTTGAAGTGACGTCTCACAAACGTCATATTTTATTTGAAGTTTTCAAAACTTGATTGTTGCTAAGTTTTGCATGTAGTGCCCACACTCATCACAGTTTGTTCAAGTAACTTCACACTTGTCTTGGTGTTAGGTCTCCTATGAAGAGTTCAGGCTCTATAGCCTTGTTTGATTTCAGTCATAGTGTTTTTGATTGTGGATTTTGATTGTGTTTTGTTTCATTTATGAATGTGATAACATTAGAGCAAGCTATGCAGGAACTAGAGACAACAGTGACGCCGTGTTGGATATTTTATGCCACCTCATTCTGCGCTATTTGTTCTAGATTTAATCTGCCAACTTAAGAAAGTGTCAATATTTGCTCAAGAGCTTAGCAGTGTTTTTTCACTCTCTTTATTCTTTTCATGAAGACAATCTTACAAGAAGCCTTCAGTCATCGTCCATGACGACCGTGTCCCCTGGAAACAGCACATCTTTGCAGGGACGTAGAAGAAGGGCTGTGACGCAGCCTGCAGTTTATCCGTCCACATGTGAGTTCAAGTTACTATAAGTCGAACTCACCACTCCAATTTAACATTCAAAAATTTTGCAAGAGGTCCTAATGTGAAAAAACAAAGTTTTTAGTCCATAATCAATAAGATTTCACAAATTACATAATTATAGTTATCAATCTTTCTATTATGTTATTACTTATAATTCAACTTTCACATCAACAACTAACCTTGCATCAACTTGCTTGAACTTCTAGTATGTCGACGACAATGTCCAAGGTCCAATGTGACCAAAGTGATTGTCTGGCTCAATTGAAGCTCTCATGTTGTGATAAGCACTCAACTGGAATTTCTTGAAATTTCCAATTTAAACACCCATCTCTGGGCAAGAACCCACTCCCTGATTTTTAGGCTCACCAGTTTAAGCTCCTAGGGCATAATCTTGGAATGAAATCCTGACCTTACAAATAGCATATCTGCAGTACTTGCAGTGCAAGTGTTTTGCTGTATTGAAATGACTATGTGAGTAATAAGATTGCAGATGTTTGACGTGGTTTTTCTTTGGCATGATTTCGGGAAACCGCGTGGCTACCTTTGTTAAATTAAACGTCATCTAACCATATGCACCACTCTGATTAAGAACTCTTTGCAGCCTTTTCTTAATTGGCAATGTTTAATCCTGTGTATTACTAATTCAAAGGATTACTAGAGACCATCCATGGCAGATGTAGTTTTGTTCTGTTATAGTCATTTTGTTTATGAATGTTTTCGTATTGTAGATTTATTCCACGTGCTCTACCAGCCAGTACCAGATGAGGTGTGGTTGGCCATTATCATCCTGACTGCCATCTTGGCATTGGTGGCGCTGTGTCTGCTGGTGCATCTCTTGTCCTTTCATATTTACCTCAGTAAGTTGGGCACTGATTTAAACTTAGCCAGTATTGAATATGCAAGGTGGCTGATTATGTAACTGATTTTGGATTGAAACGAAGATCTAATGTCCGCAGTCTTTTACTTGAGCAAGTTTCTCACCAATGACAATGTAGAAGTATACCCTCACCAGCCATCAGGTTCGTTGGGCTGGTTGTTAACTCTCGTATGATGTGTGAGCAGATTAGAGTGTTTCAACTTGTGTACGGGCTCGCAGGGTACTCACTTCCCAGCCATGGCTTGTGCTCATTTTTACAGATGAGTCAATTAGATCAAGGCAAGTAAAAAGACAGAAGCTGTACCTTGGTTTCATTTGTTTACCTCGAGCTGTAGTCTTGATAGTTAATACCCTGCTGCAATTGACCTGTTTAGCACACATCACGGCCAACAACTGAAGTTCTATTTTGTCAAATTTCTCCGTAGAAAACTGTGATTAAAAATTGTTTAGTCTATTACTAGCGTGGTTTTTGCACTGTGAGGTTTTGAAGTCTTTTTCAATTATTTTTGTGCGTAACAACTGGAGAATTACCATATATTGAATGTCGACTGTTCAACTGTTTTGTGATGACTAGTAATGGAGTGGGAAATTTTGTCCTAGAGTGCCATCTGTCATATTTTACCATAGTATTGTCAAAGTGTTTAAAGAACATTTTCAAACCATTACTTCATTCCTAGTCAATTATGTGCCATTAAGATGATACTAAATTCTGTTTGGCTGTGGATGTTGTTCAGTAGTGAGATAAAGTTGATATTTATTAATTAATCGCGCCTTCGTCGTGTATTGTAATTTTCGTGTGTGGTGTTATGCCCGTCGGTCACTACTCCAGTAATCCAGCTCATAACAATTGTTTTACAGTGTGCAAAAATTTGAGTACTTACGATTATATTATGCAAGAGCGGACAAAAATGGAGGAAGAGGCCAGAGATGCCAAGTATAGCTCAAATGAATCGATGAAAGACAGTCAGCCGCAGTGCTGTTGTTGTGGCAAGGTCTGTTCAGTGTGTGACCATTCACAGACTCCTCTACATCTCTCTGTGCCAACTCTAGTCCCTGCTCATATTTCACCATGTTTCTTCTGTCAGCTTACGGTTTTTACTATATGAAGGTGCCATGAATCCAGTTGGTTCTCTGCATGCTTTTGTCAATCTCGTCTCGTCTTCACCTGCACTGCTTATTGCCTACCACTCTTTAGCTATCTCTTTCTTAACTTGTTGCTTGTAGCGGTACGTGAAACTTCAACGGTTTCATTTGCACGCCAAGGCAGAGGTCTGTGTTGTGGGTGGTGCACTTGTTTTCATTCATGCTGTCACTCGAACAGCGTACAACCGACTGTCAACACTGCTCAGAAGGAACCACGGACACTTGTGGACAATGAAGTTTCCATAGGTTCTCCTTTACTTCACGTTTTTGTTATTGTGATTTACATTTAGTTAGTTTTGATATCCTTCTGGGATTAAGTTTAATTTGAGTCTTGGATTAAGTTCATTCTGCACATAATATCTATTGTTCTGGCAGTGCCATTCAATCACTTTTGTCTGAAGAAATTCACATTAAGGTAATTGTCTATCTTCTTTACTGAGGATTGAATTTCTGTACTAACTTTTTAAGAATGAATTATAGTAATTCCAAAAACTATATATTTGTAGGTCACAGAAATTGGCAGGTGTTTGTGATCACATTTTTTTTTCTTAACCGTGATTTTTCACAGACATCTCCATATTTTCGCACAAGAGTTACAAGCTGCGTTTCTTTATTCCCGAGCTACTAAAGCTTGTCTGGAATTTTCTTTTAATTCGACAAAAATCAAATTTCCATTTTTTTCAAGGAATGTTGACGCCTTCATTTTTGACAGTTGAGTTCTTGGGCTAAAACTCCTCAGCTCTCTCTTTTCTAAGAGCTTCAAATCTTTTTGCAACTTTGCGATTGGCGAGTAGGTTACTTGCCCACTCCTAAACTAGATTCTGCTAAATTTCACGTAAGATAACTACAGTTTAATGACATTATCGATCACCAGGAGGTTCATTTTATCAATTCTCAGACAAAAGTTTTTAAAATTTTCTAGAAATTTATGCAAATCACTTATCTGTCGAATTGTGTTTAATCCTATGGCCTCTAGACTGTCTATTGTTGAAGTTTAATGGTCTAAAATTCAAACTGATCTCGATTCAGGATCCAAATTTAAAATGTTAGGTGTGAAACTAGGCTGGCGGGTATGTTTTTCAACCAAAGCCCTTCATTGACCATTGATAGTGTTTTTGTACCAGAAATCTTGATTACCTGGCAAAGATTTGACATCATGATTTTAAAATCTCGTACTACTGTGTCTTCGTTATTGTCTCGTGACCACGTTTTTAAGTCAAATTTTCATGTGGAAGTAACTAAGGTACATTCATAGCAAAACAGGGAAATTTCATCCTTGGTAACGAAGTTGGCCAATTATCTTCAGCTTTTCTATTGTTTACTGTGTCAGCTTTCATAGAAATGTTGAAAATTGATGAAGGTTATGTGGGACCTTATTGACAAGTTCGTTTACTTAGCCAAATATTTACGGATATATTTTGTATATTTCCTAATAAAGTACAAACAGCGCTTGTGGAATTTATGTTTGACTTGATACCGAACTGTCATTAGTTGGGTCATATGATCATGTCTTTTAGTAAACAGGAACACATTGGTATCAATAACATGACTAAATTTCATTTGATATACTTGTATTGAAGATGAAATCTCAGCAATGTTGATATAGTTTTCTAAATTATTTTATTTTTGTTTCATGCATCTTTCAACTTTTTTCATAAAAATCTTACAAGTTTATATTTTCGATAGTCATTCATACAACAGTGGAGCATTATAAAAACAATCCCTAGAATCATTTTGTAGAACAGTGTATGAAGCATATTATCAGTAAGTTTTAAGTGAATCTGATTAATAACCGTGTCTGAGATATAATGTTCCAAAAGTTTGCCAAATTTGACCATTTTTCTGGGGTCCTACATAACCTTAAATATCACCCTTAATAGTATATCTTTGAATTAATCCTTTTTTTTCGATTCTACAGTGCCTGACTCTATTGTGAAAAGTGACAGTGAGGTTGTTTAATAACATCCTATTTTTATTTATTCATTTCTGCTAGTTACTAAAGCAACTGTTTTGTTTTTTATTCAGTTATTAAAGTGAAGAAGTCAGATGGTTGTAATTATGATAATCAAGTTGTGTTTTTAAATGAAGATGAAAATGAGTATTTTTGTTGTTTTTTGTTAATGAACTGGTAATGAAAACGGGCGTGTTCATTGTGTTTGTAAAATCTATAACTGATTAGTTCTCAACGTTTTTCCGAATTATGCGGTGTGTTAGATGGCTTCTTTCCTTGTTCTTAGCCTATGTTAATGGTGTGCAGCACAAACTCATAACACTGCTTAATATTACAGAAGTCAAAGGTGCTGCCTACATCTGAAGGTGAAGTGGAACAAGAGAAAAGATTGTCTGAGTAAGTAACGCTGACAAAATGATAGAAAACATCCGGTCGCTGTGTGCATAACATGCCTCTCACATGTTATGTGTGAACTGTAATTTCCTATAGTCCTTTGAACTAAAATAAAATGAACACTGAACAAGTTCGTTCATTCGTTCATTTGTTTTCACAGTGAACTACCCGACACTGTTGTAAGTGAGCGACGTTTTGTACAAAAAATCTAAGTTGTAGACAATTGAGTGTGTTGGTCGTTTGATCACAGGTTGTGGAGTAGCGTCTAGTGTGGTAAGCAGCAGCAGTAGCACCTAGCTTTGTGCCCAGCTTTCAGCTGCCACTACTTGCAGGCCTCGTCTGTCTGTACATAGCTTCTCCCTCAAGAAAACGCTATACGGAATCGGACATGTCTGTTGAAAGAACTGACAGAAGTGCTGAAGTTCCTTGTCTCTTTAAAGAGCCGAGGTGATCAAAATTATCGGTGGATGGATTTTCAAAACTCGTACTGTTGACATTTTTTCTCTTGATTGGGATATTGCCTCTTCTGTTAAATGCGGTGAGAGAAATCGATTTAAGCTTCAGACACTATAAATAATTTGATTATGGATGCATTTTTATAATGCATTTTCCTCATTGATATTTTCAGTGATGACGATGTTAAACCCATTCATACCATTAGTAATGGTAAACTGCATGACAATAGTAACCATGGAAACAACATGGAAATGGAAGAAGTTGGTAGCAAGTTAGGGAGAAGACAAAAAAATGGAAGAAGCAACGTTGACCACGACCTGGTAAGTGTTTTTTTTTCTATCTGCCACTCAAAAGAAATGACCTGTTGTGGATTTATTACCATTATGAAAATTATGATTATTTATTGTGTTTTATTATACTGTCATTTCTGTACAGTGAGTGTTGCGGTTTTCAACTGGTCCGGCCTGTTATTGTGGCATGGCTGAAATCCTGATAAACTTTTCTTCTTGTCAGTTTCGCAGCACTCAGAATGAAATGTCTGACTCGCCTAACTATGGATGATTTCTTTAGTTTGTTGATGTCTTACATCACGTCTTGTAATACTGGTTTTATTGCTGTAGAGAGCAGAATCTACATGTCTAGAAGAGCCTCGTAAAAAGAAAAAGAAGAAGAAGAAAGTGCAGCGAAGACATTCAGTGGAGAGTGTGAAAAGTAATGGGGAACCTTGCTCAAAAACCTTAATACACCAAGTGGCCATATCGTCGAGGCCTGGCGAGGGCAGTGAAGTCGACAGAGGGGGTGCCGGTGAACAGGTGAAGGACATCACGGAATTGGTGCAGGACAGCGATTCTGACTGTGTTATTGTGTCGAGCCAGCCTCAGAAAAGACCCAAGAAAAACACTAAGATGCAGCAAAATGTAGAAAATACGTTAGCCAGTAATAATCACCAGTCTGCAGTTCTCAAAGAGTATAAGCCTTTGCTCAAACGCAGAGGCAAGACTGGCCAAACTGCTAAACAAAATGTTAAAAAGCCAACTGGGGCAGCCTCTGAGGACAGTCAGCCATTCTTTGAGAGCCGTGAGCCGCCTCGTACTGACAAGGAGTCACCAGTTCTCAAACCAAAACCACGGCGGAAAAAGTCTAGTCCTCAGCCAAATGCAAAGCACTTTACTCTTGAGCCATCTACAGCCAAAAGTCAGCAGTGGTCCTTACATTCCGCCACGCCAGGTACAAAACTATAACTATTAATGTAGCATTAAGAATATGCAGTGTATCCAAGAAAGTCCATGAAGATAAAATTGCAAAGATGTTACCAGTATCCTTATTTTGTGTCTTCATTATTCAGTTAACAGAAACTCTAATTCTTAGTTTTTCTATTACTTTTAAGAGTCAATGGCATGTTACAGAATGTGGCATGTTTCATAATGCAGTTGACATTCTGTTGTTTGGGTATTGTCTGTTCGTCACACTATTCAGTGTCAGCCTTTCTTTCTAACGAACATAATTATATGCGACTTTAAAGATGTATTTGCATGCTCTTAACTATGCTAATGTACAACAGGAACTAAACGACAATGCTATTTGAACATCATCTATGCTAAATAATGTTCAGTGTATTCATTGACAACTTGTACATGTAAAAACAAAAAATTCTGCTAATAGGTGACCTTTGAACTAATGACATGCCTTGGAGGCTCGCATAGCGCGCATCATACGGTGTTATTCCCCAACACCTTGTCACGATACTTACTGGACAGAGTTGAGTGATTTACGGTGGATCGTTTTTGACATTAGGCGGTTTTCAACCTACTTCATATTCACATCGTCGGAATACCTTGCATTTCTAACTAATTTGACCAAGTAATCACAGAGATAAGGAATTAGTGTGCAAGTTCCACTTTAGGAAATGACACCTGCACTTTGTTGATACGAAAAACACTCCTGCTAAGGTTATGTAGGACTTAATAATAATTTCCAATTTTGGCCAACTTCAGATCGGATTCACAAAAACTTTACGATATACACTATTTTCCAAAACGTATGTATACTTTTACTGTCACAGTTGGCCTCATTCAAACAAATGCCAACCAATATCGTGGTTTTTTGCCACTTTTTGAGCATGCATTTCCTCCTGTGTTGAGTGCTGACTTGTTACTAGACTAGTGTACAAAGTGAGACCAGGCTGCTGGAACAACTTGTTGTTTGCGCTATTAGGAACTGTTTTGAAAATGGTCCACTTCTGCATGATGAGCTATCAAAAACTAGCACCTATATGGTTTTCGTGAATTTTTTAAAGTTAAGTAAAACAAAAAAGAAACAGTAATTCAGAGAACTGTAGCAACGTTTTTGTGATTTCACTTTGAGTATTCATATCATACAGAATTTTGTCATGTTATCGATCCTGTTGTTTTTCTATGAGACAGTGTACCTTTCTTTTTTGCTAAATTTTCCTAAAAAGCAAGGTCTTGTTAGCGACTGATTGATATAAAGTCAAATATTAAATTCTACTGATTTTTTGCTTTCAGAAAATGTATGCTTTTGTTGTCAGTTAAATGCTATAGTTTTTAGATATTTGACTAAATGTACAGACTTGACGATATGGTCCGACATAACCTTAATGTTAAACAGTTTATTTTTCTAGCTGCTAATTCTGCCATTTGAGGATTAAAAACCCTGATACTGACATGTATTATAAATTTTTGCCCTTAACTTTGCAGAGCCTGTAGAAGAGTACACTCCTCGGGGTCATTCAGTACGCATCAACATGCCACCTCCACTTACGCATCCTCTGGCCGTTACCATGGGTACGATGAGTGGCGACGTGCAGGCTTCGCAGCCAGTTCCTGACTATCACTCTGACTCGGCTGAATCGCTGTGTGAGGTACCTTTAGAGCGTACACGTGCAGGCAGTTTGTACGGCTCCCCCAGGCAGCCTGCGGTGGCTTTCAATCACCAGGGATACATAGACAGTAGCTCACGAACACTGCAAGCTAGACAAGCAGAGATGAATGTTTCCAAAGTTCACGTGCCTCGTCTTGACTTATCTACGATAGTACGGGATGGCGACAGAGGGACATCGTCTGGCAGACAGCAGAGCTCCCCGAGTTATGCTTAGTGAAGAACTTGGTGTTTTCTGTTATTCTGGGTAGCTGTTAAATGTCTTCACGTCAAAGAGTTGAGTTTTTTCGCTGGACAGTGCTTGTGAATACTTGAATGTTGGTTTTTATTCAGATCTGGCAGATTTTCCATAAATATCTCCCATTTTTGCAGATCTCCATTCACTGTGATAATCTGGTCTGTTTGTCTGAAAGATTATCGTTGTTAGATAATAATTTAAAAATTTTATTTGCTATATGTTAAAACCATTAAATTTTGTATTCAGAGGCTCTCTGAAAGTTGATTATAGCATGTTATAAAGATTTGTTAATTTGAACTCTTATTTACATTTTAAACGTCGTTCAAATTTAATTTGTGATTCATGTTGTCTTCCTCTATAGATATGTCAGTAGTTGTGAGGGAGATTTCAGTGTAATTAGTCTGCACATTTCATTCTGTGTAAACACTTGCAGGGCTCAACATAAGCGAGCATATGCTCGAAAATATGAGTGGAAAAAGTTAAACATTAGTAGGAAATTAACTTTAACCAGTGCGGAGCAGTGTCTGAATTGCGAGGCTAGTGAAATGGTTGAAAATATGAGTGGAAAAAGTAAAAATACATGTAAAAAATTGGCCTCACTTAAACGAACGCCAACCAACGTCCTGCTTTTTTTCTTTTTTATCGCCACTTTTTTACGAGTCCAAATCCGGAAAAGCGAGCGCAGAATATGGCGCCACTCGTAGTTTTGAGCAGGCATTTCCTCCTGTGTTGAGTGCTGACTTGTTACTAGACTAGTGTACAAAGTGAGACCAGGCTGCTGGAACAACTTGTTGCTCACCACTAAGCTAATTACCTGCACCCCTTACTTGTATACGAAACTCGCACAGTACAAATGTAATGGAACAAAATACCATTTTCTGTCGTGACGGCTAATTCTGTTTACAGCGAAAATTATTGATTACAACTAGTAGTGTGGCAAAATTCTAATTACAAAATGGCTGCCACCTTACTAACTTTCCTGTTAATTCCTCTTTAATCTTGGTCACAAGGCAAGACTACTCCGACAATAAATTCGGCTTCCACTCAGTTGTCATGACAAGGAATTCCTGGTCACTTTGACTGAATACTTTTGACTTGTATTGCACTTTTGAATGATTTGGGTTAACTTGTATAGAAGCGCACAATAACGAAGTCACTTTTATGGTGAATGTTGACTTGGCTGTGAACGACATGTTATGCTCGGGACGTCTGATTGTTGTTGTCTGCAATTGATAACTACTAAAAATTAAATAATATCACTTCAATTTACTATATATTTTGTTTCATCAAATAAAATTATGAATTTTAAACAAAACATTTTCGTGACATTAAGTGATAGCTAAAACTATTGGTTGATGTTGGTTAGTCTTGTACAAATCACCATCATATATGTACATGTATCCTTGCCTTCAGTCAACAAGAGACTGTTCTGGTCAGCATTCAGTCGTGGCGTGGTAAAGCATGGGTTTCTACCTATCACGTTTGCTGCCTGGTCAACATTCAGAGGTGGTTCAGTAATCCAACAGAATATACGCTGCACTTTCTATTTAAATTGTTTTAGTTATCCCATCGTTCTTGCACTGTGAATTCTGTCTGTCTGTTTTATTTATGGTCATAGTTTTAAATTGTTATGTTTGCTTATGACCTGTCGAGGAAAAGGTGATAATCTGACCATGTTCTTATTCAGGACAATATCTTTTTTGTTTGCCTATATTTAAGTGTTTTAACGTTTCATACATGACTCGCAAATTTGCAGGAAAATAATTCGTTTTGCATTGTCCAAAATTTTGACTGTACAAGGTGTACGCAATGTGTTACTGTTACATGATCACCTGAAGCGGGCATATTTTAATCTTAAAATTTAAGGCTTAAAATTTTTGTTTTTCACAAATTTAAATTTGTTCATTAACATTCCACCTTTAACTGTCTGATGTTATGTACATATGTTTTGTTGTTGTGATGTTGTTTTGATGTGTTGTTACGTCTTCAAGTGTGTTTATTGCTCATTTTAAAATATTTAAATATTTTTACTAAATATTTTTTAGTGTTGAGCTAACGTGTATCCAAGAACGTTTATTTTGTAACATTGGTTTAACCAAAATATGATTCAGTTTGGAAGCTGTTCTCGCAGGATATGTTTGATAAATTCATGCGACCTGTCCGCTATGTAGACGTGTACTTGCAGGGTACAAATATGATAGCCGTGTTTTGCCTTTTTGTCGACAGGAACAATCTGTTAAATAAATCTATTCTTTTAGTATAATTGAGTGGACACCATCTTATAAGTTAAACAGCAAGTTAGCTCATTAAAAATGCCAGATGCGTTATGCAACTGTCTGGCGTTGTGGTGCGCCCTAGCGTATCCTCAACTCTCCATCTTCAAATGCTGTGCTCAGTTGATTAGCTGTACTATTCAGGGGTTTATGACTTAGGTGTGTATGAAATGAGCAAGAGCATTTGATCAGTGTCTAGCAATATTACAAATTGTTGGGTTTACTGGTATGTGACATTTTCTGTAGTATGGAGAGAAGCAGACTTAAATTTCATCATTTTGTCAATTCCTGAGCAACTTGTAATATGTGAATTACATCAACAATCGCCGCAAAATTCATGTTCATTCAACGTTTCGTCTATTCATGAGACATCACGATAATAGATACAATAAGACAAGGAAGTGTCGAATACCAGTCAAGTCACATCCATGTAGTGAAATGAGAGTAGCAAAGAATAGATACAGGGAATAGTAAGTAGGTAATCACCATAGATGTAGGGTCAACATGCAGAGCTCAGTGACTCTACAACTTTGGTGATGACCTACTTACTATTCCCAGTATCTATTCTTTGCTACTCTCATTTCACTACATGGATGTGACTTGAATGGTATTCGACACTACCTGCCTTATTGTATATAGGCCTGTTAACCTGATGTCTTATGAATAGACGAAACATTGAATGAACATGAACTTTTTTATTTATGCGGCAATTGTCCATTATTTCATCTTGTAATATGTGGTGCTTAATATTTAGACAGGACATGATGAAACATTTAAAATTTGTTTCCTTTGTTTCTTAGTGATTAAAAAGGTAATTCCCCATTTCTTTACCTGTTTTGGAATTTTATTTAGAATTTTAGGGTTTCTAGATTTACCTGCTAGAGTCTATGGATTGCTTCTACAACTACGCACATTCAGAGACAGAACTTAGGTTATTCCAAGTAGAACCAAGCCATTTTGAATCGAGCGTACTGTTGCTTATGCATATGTAGTTACTGGGTATGGTTTTATGTGCAAAGCAAAAAATGTCATACGTTTGGAATACAAACTAAATGTTTTATTATTTCCACTACACTACACACTGGTACAATTGTTAAATTTACTAACAAAATCAATATCAGGGCTGAGGCTAGTTTGGTCAAAATGGTGATAATAATACAGATAATTGTACGTCACCAACACAAACTTTTTTACAATTTTGTGATTCAAAGAAAACTTTAAAATGATTGCTTCGACCATCACCTTCTCAAACCCAGGGTTCATTTACCTGCAACTAAAATGCTTACTCCCTACAAGATAGTAGAGAGTGTACAGAGACCCACCTTGAACACTAAATACAGCATCAACAGAACAACCTAGTCTAAATGATTATTAAATACAGAGTGAGTAAAACTTGCATAGGTCGGAGATGCGTACATTGATTTTTGCTAACTTAAAAGATCCACAGTATGGTTGGTCTAGTCTGTGCACTTGATACTTCAGTTAAGCCAAATTTCGACTTACTCCGACAAATCTCTTGGTCTGGCTGGATCCAACTTATGTAGTTATACAGTAGGCACACAATGCCAAACAAGTATTTACAATTGCAAAATATCAAGACACATAAGTCTAACCCGTTAAAATGGCCAACATTTGATCTCTCGGAAACAATTTCCAACTAATATGTACACTGCTGTTTTAGTCAATTTGTTCACCGGAAGAACTGCTGCATGAACTCGGCCCTTCAAAATGCTAAAACAGCCCGAGGTATATCCGCACAATATTTCAAACATTTTGAAGTAGGCACGCTTGAGTGGACTAGGACCACAAGACTGGCCGATACTAACAACACCATCTTTCATCATTTGGTACTTCTGACTCATGACTAAAACTATCATAACAGTATCGGATTAGATTAAATATGTACATCACATAGGTTAAAAAGTAAAACAGTAATATCAACACATACCCACTTCTACTACATGTATAAGTATGCCAAGGCATACGAGAAAACCGTAACAACTACTAAGTAAGGAATGAATAAAAACCAGCCTTCTTAAAATTCCCAGAATGCTAAATACTTTTTTCAAGAAGACCACTACATTCGAGATTAAAACATTACATTAGGAACCACATTAACAGTACTTAGTGAAAGTATTCTGAATAACTACACAGGAAGATAGAACCACAGGAAACTCCCCAGAATATCTTATCTGGAGATTAACAAGACAACAACTTTACAAGTATTCACATAACCTGAGATAATAGAGTAATGCGATAGACTGGTGTAGACAATACAGCTGGATGCTCAAGTTTTAATAGAAAACTATTAAAGCAGCTATAATTCATTAAAAACCTATTTTACAAAAGACCCAACTGGTATTCTCAGCTCATAAGAACTGTGCACAAAATTTAATTACGTGTCAACTGAGAAATCCAGGTAAAAAAATCGGCTTCAAAATTTTGATAACTGCTTTAAAAGATTCCAATCTGCATCCGATGACATGCACAGGGGTAAAAAAATGACATAAAATGTTATAATAATCAAATAATAATGGTGCTCGATAAAAGCCAACAGTAGACTGCTGCAGTAATTGACTTACACTGACCCTAGCAGCAGAATCCTACAACTTTTAAATGCATTAAACAGTCGAATGATAAAAATGACTTAATGACTGATCATGATAACTATGTCCCCAGTATTAGCACCAAGGAGACAACTCCCCGAACCAATTTGCATACTTGCACGAAAACAGTGCATGAGACAATTTTTGAAAAATACAAGCAAAACAAAGGATAACTAACAGATTGAAGACACCGAAGAACGGAGGTGACTTAACCCATGTGGGGGCGCCTACGTATGTCTTTTTTCATGGCCACAGTTTTAATGAGATTAATGACGTCAGTGTTGGCCAACATACCCAGATGAGTTGCTTTAGACACAGTATGATGATGAACTGGATGTGTTTGTTGTCCAGTCCAACGCAGACAACCCAACAAACTACGCAGGTTGACAGTACCATCACCGTCACCATTGATGGTCGTGGGATATTGGTCAGGCCATTGCGCCGCTGTCCAGTGGAACACCGCTGGTGTCGACACGTTGACACCGTGAGTGCAGTACACCTCCACACCAGGTGGCTCTAGCTTCTTTGTCAGCTGCTCCGTGTCCTGTCTCATCATCCAGCCATCGTTAAAGTTGATGTCAGCAAAGAACTGCTTATAGTCTCTGGCTGTATAGTTTCGTTTCGGCCCGTAGACCAAGATCTCATCTTCACCCCAAAAATCGCTAGAGGGCATGAGCCACGCAGAGCTGGGAAACGATCGCTGCATCGGTCGGATAGTGAGATAGTTGAGGACAAATACACCCAAGTTGTCACCTGCAGCAAAATGTATACAACGCTGATGCCAGCCAGACTTCTTAGAGTAACCCTTTTCACACAGACAATGGCGTGAAGTGTTTGAAGGATTGTTGAGAAGTACAAAAGCTTAAATCCCCAAAATAAAGTTAGGAGTACATGACAACTTACTAGAAAACGGCCTTGTTTAACAAGAGATAATCAGGGTAAGTGTGACTTCCAAGCTATCAAAATAATGAGCATGGACAATTACCGTAGTCGACAACAGCAAGTGTCGTAATATTCTGCAATAAAGTCAGAATCATGATAATAACTTAAACAGAAAAACAAAACATTGAATGAACTACCTAGAGATAAATTAACGTGAGCTAGCATTCCTTACAAAAACTTCAAAGCAGATTCACTTTCAAAAGGTTACGAACATGTCACTACCTGACGTGAACAGCCTCATGATCTTAGCAGCGCCACCCCATGGACCGGCAAGCGTGACGAAGGACTTGACGAACTTGTCCTTCCATTGTTGACTCATCTGATTCAGAAAGTACAGTGTGTATGGGTTGCCCATACTGTGCGCTACGAGCACCACGCGCATGTTCTTATTTTGATAATACGTCTGCTCAATCAACTTCTTGAAGCTCACCAGGAACTCTTGCTGTTCATCTGAAAAATAAAAAGTTTATTTAGCTCATCAACTGGACAATATAGGTTTACTTTAGCTTGGTACTGTTCAGTGGATTTATAAAATGTTTGACATTTGCAACAACATTAATTTATAGTTGACGTTTCCATTGAATACACTTGAATACACTATGAACATAATTGTGTGATTGACTTGAAGCTTTGACTAGAGCATTTGTCTTACTTAGAAAGACTTAATAAAACCATGATTTCAAGTGAACATGCTCCCATCTGAACTCAGTGAATGTGAGCAGAGACTCGCTAAAATCAGTCACAGCATACTGACATCACAAGGCGAGTGGCTATTACCTTTCCTTAAACGTACACAAAAGTCAATGTCAACACACTTAACAACTTTTATACATTGCTTAGTGTACAACTCACTTGGTGCTTTTCTGAAGTCATACGGTGCACCCCTGATTGACACACCCCTTTTATACCCAGCTGCTACAAGTGCATCAGTGATTGGTCCAAAGTATGAGGCTGGAAATGATAAAAATACGTTACATGATATATGTTGGAATATGGGCAGTAATTTGGTAGAGGCATTACCAGAGTGAAGTATTTTCATGAGATCACTTTTTCAAAAAGCTAATTAAATGACCTTTTTGCACCTACATTAAATTAATTTTTTCTCCATTGTAGACACCGGTAATAATGAAAGGGTCCTACATGGAGACTCAACAAATTTCAATTTTTAAGTTCACCAAGTTCCCGGTACTCAATGTCAAACAAGTCAAGCCCAGCCTTGAAAACACATAAGGCTTTCTGAATTTCATTATGATACCTACTTGAGTATCAAGTCAAGTTTGGATATATTGATACTTACTACCATACATATGACTTGGATCCAACCATTCCACACCTGTTGTGGCACCAAAATTGTGAATTTTGATGTCAACTCCATCATTGTCTCTGGTTATTCTTTTTTCTGAGTCATAAACCAGTCTGAAAGTATACTACACGTGGACTACTCGGCTCCAAAGAGTTGTATTAAAGACACATCTTAAATTATTCCACCATTCAGAAAGATCACAAAACATTTATTTAGGTCATCACTCTAATTTACTTAGTCAAATAAGATAAGATTGTTAGTACGGAACATAGAACAGGATATGATGGTGATGGTGAACCTGACGCAGAAATAAAAAACACATCCAGGTCCCACCCAAGCTAATCATAAGATCATTTACCACAAACCACTTCCAAAAGGAAACGTTTACATTGCCAAGAGTCTGTAAGGCACAGATAAGTTTGTGAGGCATAGACAGCGACAGGGTTGTGAGCAGAAAATGTAGCCTACCTCATATTATCCACAAAGCAGTCGAGTACATAAGGTGTAAGAAGTTCCAAGTTGAGCCACAATGAGAAGTAATCAGTGGAGTGTTTACTACAGAAGTAGTGTACAGCTGATGTCTTGTTTAACTTGGCATCCAGCTGGCTGCCTCCATCTCCAGGCACTATAATAATGATAGAAAGGTAAGGATTAAACAATGCTGCTCATATTATCTACTGGGTAATAGTCGGAAACATGGGTCCCTGATTTGAGAACCAGTTACTGCAACTCAATAATGCCCATTATTCAGTGGTAGTAACTGGTTCTCAAATCAATTTAAAATCAGGAACCCACCTATTTGACTATTACTGCTTATCTACTAAGTTGTTGCTGGAACCAAACCTTACTGTAAAGTGTAATAAAACATATTAACTTAACAGAGAGACAAGACCATATATGGGCATGGTTCTCATACGTCTCACAGTGAAACCTCGCACTCCACAGACCACAGCTCAGCCACGCCAGGAAGTGCAGCCAAAGAACCGATATTCCGAAATGATTCTCCGTTAAAATGGAGGTCAGTAGTGCCGAAAAAGCACAGGTGCGTATAGTTCACTCTGACAAACAGAGACAGTGCACAACAACTCGCAGTGTCCGAACGTAGTCAGCAACACTAACGAAAAAATAGAAAACACAGGAAACAACAGGTCCATCAACACTCTATATTTTTGTAGTACAAAGCAGCAAGGCAACAATTGCTTTATATATAATCCTGACTCGAAGAGACAAAGCAAAAGGAGACAATAACTCCAAAAACAACGAGATAAGAAAAAAACAAATTGAAACAGCATCAGAATCCACATGGTAAAGATTCATCAGATCTGCGCACACATCTCCTATTTAATCTAGTACTGAAGTTAGCAGTGAGTTAGAATTCATGTTTCTTATAGGCTTATTCCTGACCAGCTTTGAACCTGTGCCCTTTGGGCACATCTGATGATAAAAAGTGTGCCTTTCCAAGTTGTGCCTAGCAGACTTAGCATAATAAAAGGGGTAACACATGAAACAGAGACCCCAAGGGGAATCAAAATAAGAACAGAGTCATGTTTTACCGACTGGCTGCAAGTTGACTAGAATCTTGCATTTTTGGAAAAGTGACACGTTTTAAAAGAGGCGCCCGGGAGGCACACTGTGGCAATGTACTCACGCCTTTTATTTTTTTACGCACTAATGAAGCAAAGGCACGTTCCAGGAATATCCCTGATGAGTCATAGGGAAATTCGTCTGCCCGTGGAGTAGACAATGACCCTTGTCACTGCGCCAATTACCGGTACTCCCGGATGAACGGCAGTTGCCGATTTGTCATGCAATTACGAAATCATGACAGATCGACAATTGCCGTTCATCTGTAACTCATCGGATAATTCCGTATCGTCCTTGTGCTTCAATTAGTAACACGGGAGTTGCTCCGGATGGGTTTTTTGGGAAAATTTTTGTGCTATGACAGCGAATTTCTTGCGAACTGGGTGAAGCAGGACACTGTAAATGGTATTTGGAGAAAGAACAATTCGATTCCTCATGGTTTGTTGAACCTGTTTTGTGTAAATTCATTGAGTTTTGTGTTTGCTATGGACGGTTGAAGTGAAGCACCCGTGGAATTTCTAGTCCGGAGTACCACACCTTGTAGTATTATATGGTGTATTGGGGACGATCAGAAGCTGAGGACGCCTGTGGTCTATCCGTGGGATGGCTTACGACGTCGTGGGGATGTGTGGATGACGTCAGCCCACATAGGCCCTACATGTATTGCGCAAAACAGAATGATCGAGAGTTTAGTAATACCCCTCTGTGATGATGTGTGGATAGTTAAAACTATCACATATGCTTTTATCAAATGCCAACCCACTAAGCGCTGGTAGGCCTACCTTCCGCCGAGGTAGATCAGCATAAGGAACAAGGAAACTGTAACTGTAAGCAACGCGTGATGTTCGTCGTCACGGTTAGCTTAGCCTTAACTCAAACTGTTACCCAGGCCATATCTATGATGTCCAAAGGTTACTTCGGAACACAGAAGTACCCTCCACGTGAAATTTAAATAATGTTACCTACCAAGTACGACGGGGTTGAGTTTTGGAACAGATTCCACGCAAAAAACAGCTAAAATACACAGAATTAAAAGAGGAAGTTGGAGGTAGCCAAACCTCGTCTCCATTTTTGCGAATCGTTCTGATGAGGGCAAATAAAATGAGCGCTGTGATTGGTTGCGATGGGAGGTTAGAAAACGTATGAGAGCTGGTTCTCTGCTCAAACGCTAGATAGCGCGACATTCCGTAGACCTGCGGAGGGCTGCTTACTCAACTTGCATTGCATCATAGACTTTGTAACTCCGGTCCGGTGCAAGTCGGTGACTTGTGGTTGTTGATTGATCGGTTAGAGCGATGGACGAAGCAAAGACATGCACAGCCATACAGATCTACCCTGAGACAACAGCACCGGGATCTTATCTTTTTACTAGAAATGGAAATCGAATTTTTCATACGTTATTCTATATTGAATTCGAATTCAAACTGAAAATAGTAGTCTTTTTTCTGTGCCCGAGTACTGCACGGTTGATTGTATAATTCTATTTCAGTTTGGCCCTTGACTGCGGTCCTCAGTTAAAATTCGAATCAGTCTGAACTCGAAATCTCGAGTTTCTGCTCGAGTTTCCGAACCTGAAGGCACTCCTAAATCACAACAGATGATAATTAGTCAGACAAATCACTGGCAGCATTCATTAATTTTGCGTCATAATCAATTGAAATAGGGCTCTTGAAAAATATGAGCACTCATGACGTAATTAAAATGTCCCTTTCTTATTTCCTTAAGTTTTTTGGTTTGGTGCCGCGATACAACGTGTAATCACATATAAAATAATACAATTCTTGGCCTTCAGTTAGTCTGTGTAGGAACCGACTGTAACGGAGAATTGACCTCACGCGGAGGAGCAAACGACGCGGGACTCATAATTATATAATCAACCGATGCAAAAATAAAACACTTTCACCCGATTCCGGCCTATCAGAGTTAAAACCAGAGTCCCGTCACAACTAAAACACATTTTGTCTCATATGGTTCATAGGGTCATGGCAAAAATGAACGCTAAGCTGACTGTACAAAGAAATGTCGAAGTGGGACCCGCTGTAATACAATACGAGTCGGATTTACTCGGTTACGGCTTACGTTATGGCCAATTCACAGCTAGTCGCGATGGCAGGTCGGGACACGTACAGAACACTAGAATTTATTGCTGCCATAACCAGTTAAAAATCATTTTGAGCGGGAATCATTTCATTGTTTTTATCCACGCGCCATCCTGGTTCTGAGCTTGTGACGCTCGGCAGACGTGCTCGCGACCGAAAGGGAACATTTTCGCCAGCATTTAAATGAACACGTCAAAGCACCGCTTCCACTCTCTATATGAATTTAATTGTACGACCGTCGATCAATGGCCCCTCTCCCCTGTGTATGTATTTTTGTATATTTTGAAGTAAGCGAATTGCGGACTACGAAAGTGCTAACGAAAACGCAGCAGTTCTGGGGTATCTTAGTCAATCCTCGATCGAAGTGCCGACGCTTTTGCGCCTCCGAGATCATGCACGTTATGCACTCCAAGAAGTTTGGGTAGGAACATCAGACTTGGTAAGCGTTGGGTACGGGAGGAACTTAGCCCGCGAGGTAAGTTTGGGGTTAGGAACATTGAATGTTTGGAATGGTAGCTTTTCACCAGTTAACGCCCATAAATCTGCCTAAAATTTAAATTTTAACGTAAAAAATAACAAACTATGTCTTTTTATGCAATATCTGAAAATAATTTTAAGTATCACCTCTCCACATATGGACGTCCAGTGTCATTGTTTTGAAATTCCATGTCCGAGTAGTGCAAGATTAAACATGGATATTTTAAACGTTCGTAACATCAAAGCGTAAATGCATTTTGTGTGTGGCATACGGCACACGACACGCACACGTTATACGTCACGCGAAAGTTCAAACAAAATCGACTCTTTTCAGATAGACGCGGGAGCCAGTTTAAGTTGCGTCTGTCGTCAAAGCGGTTGAGTTACTATCAGAAGCTGCTCACTGGCTAATATACCAGACTGACCGTATTTTATTCGTCGTGTTCCCGGCCACGAACGTCCAAACAGGCCCATAGGAAGGAAAAAATTATTGAGNGGGGGGGGGGGGGCACAAACCAATTTGATTTCGCCAACCTACCCTCTTGCTATTGCCACCCCCTCCCCCACCCACCCCCGTTCTTTGGATGTCACCAAATTTTTATCGAACCCACCGCCCGGCCCCCACCCCACGTCCGCCATAGCCTAGGCGGAGGTATAATACCGGGGATGCAGCGGTCAGGAGTTGAGTAACCGTGAGCCAACAGTGTTTCACGGAGAGTAAGAAAGGGTCTAGGTCCAGCGCACTGACGGGTAGCTGGGAGCTGCCTGAAGTAATTATAACTCATTGGGTTCCAACAGTGGATTCGTACCTATTCTTCTGCTCGTGGTTCAAGATCAAGGTTTGTTTTATTATTATCCAGTTTCGGGAAAACTTTTTATTATGGCCATTCCTTGAAGTAGCCTAATTTTCTGGAAAGGTGAGGTCCCGACTGAGGTGCCTGGAATGAGTGCCTTTGTGTCCGTTTTATAATCTCTTGATAAAACACGGCAGGTAGTCCAGTTTCTGGTTGCTGCGGGGGGAAAAGATACAGTGTGTCCCAAAAATGTGCACACTTCAACGTCTGGAGTTCAAATTCAGACCCCGTGGGTAACTGAGAGTCTACGAAGGCCTACTGCATGGTTACACCTTATTTTTAACGTGGGTGTGCTATGCATGCGCACACCCAGGTGGGTGGCTCGGGGGGCTCAAATGTGCATGGGAACAAAGGTCCGCCTCAAAGAAAAACGAGACAAAAGTCCAATAAGGCAGGAATTCGACGTATGCACAATTCATCGCCCTGAACCATCCCCGTATTCGTTTTTTTTTCTTTAGTAAAAGGTCCACATCCTCAAAAATTCGAGCCTCCCTATATTTTAAGCTGGGTGCGCACATGTTGTGTGTGTAGTATGCACGGGAAATGCAAGCAAACGATTCAGTTTTGAAGAACAAAAAATCATTACGCAATACAACTGGAAACAGATGGAGTGCAAAGAAAACCTCTCCAATTTGATGACCAATGAGTTTAAGTACTCAAATTTCTTTTTCGATCTACGGTTTGTAAACTTAAACCCAATACATCTAGTTCCTAAGCCAATAAAAAAGTTGTCATTTGAATTGTGAGAGCGTTTTGGGACACTTTGTAGAGCTGACCGAAATTCATCAATTTCCTTGAGACTTATTTCAGATAGATAAAACTCGTTTAGTATACTTTTATATTTGGGGATCTGATGTCGAATTTTCTATGATATGATTAAATTACCTTTAAAATGCTGAATTTTACTTCAATGCTGAGAAATATTGAAACGAGTTCCTTGAAATGAATTTTGAATTAGATATCCTACATTTTCAATGTATATCTTTAATTTCTAACGCCAGGTCCTACTACATAAAATGAGGCCTATGTTGCTCACTTAATCGGTGCTGCTAAAATGAATGTATTAAATGCAGGGTACACTGTTACCAAATGTCGCCTGGGCAATAATGCACGAGATAGTTTACGAGATAAATTGTCAACATCAACGTAACTGCCACTACAATATTTTATGTGGTTGGCAACAATTTATTTGGTGTTACAACTTCTGGTCTCAAGTGTCCAGATAGTGGGGCGTTTATTTGGAAATTTTCTCTTAAAAGTACACTTTGGGTCAAATCTTAGTCACAAATTCAGTTTTTGGAGCATTTATCATTTATGAAAACCAACAAAGTGTCGGCGAACTCAGAAGAGCCGTTTCACTTACAAAAATACATATCGCTTCATGCTAGCATTTGCGAATCCAAAACTATGACTTTCCGTTTACACACCCCCTTTCCCCAATTAACGCCCGGGCGTTAATTTGGTATTACTAAAACGCCTGAAAATTTTCATTTTCCAAATACACGCCCATGGGTAATCTAAGGAAAATCGCGGTAACTTTCCCAATATATGTAATAGTGCTCAAGAACATGCAAAAAGTGTAATGTACGGTATAGCTGGAGGTATGGTTGCGCATATTTCCCCCATGATTGACTAAAAACGTGACAGAAATTTTCTTCTATAAAACAAAAGGTTGTGCAGTTTCAATTAACATAGTTAGGGTATGCAATTAGTGTGATGACAGACAAGTCAGGATATATGAACTCAAGGGCCAGTTAAAGCTGCATCTCCGCCCCTTTAACTGGGAAAAAGACAGATTTACCCTGCTGGGCTTTAGAGTTCAAAATGTGTTCTAAAAGTGGTACATACCAGAACCATGAACGTTATTTGGCCTAACTAGACTATTGTTTGTCATCCGACACTTACTGAAAATCACAACTAAGATATTAAATTATTAAATAAGAGTTTATGCTAATGTTGATGATATGGTGTGTGTATGATATGGTACTGTCATTTTCCACCAGGAGAGTGACTACACCATTTTCTTCCCATGAGGCCATGATTGTTACACGTGTTTCTGCTTGGAGCGGTCTCAAATGCAGATAAAATAAGTAACATCAAGATCCAGAACATAAACTTTGGATTTACAATGGGAGGTATATTGGTATATTGAAGGGAAATGTTTGCTAACATGAACGGTGGAAAAAGAAAACAGTCTCCTTCAATAAAGACAAAAAATATATTTTGCACAATTAATTTACAATCAGGTACATTGGCATCGAATCTTCAGCACGATCATTCTTTTTGACTTTCAACTTTAGAATGAGTCAAATAATGAGAAGCCATCATATTTACTCAGAATGGACAACAATTTATTTAGACCTATAAATAAAAAAGAAGTATGAATCTAATGAAAGTATTGTTTAATCACACCATCTAGTCTAAAAGGAGCACTGAGTATGTGATCCACTACAAACATCTTCTTGTATGTGAAGTCCAAAATTCACACAAAACACTCCCAAAACACACTAGAGACAAATGTCGTGACAATGTTCTACATTGGATAAAGCAAATGTCAGTTCCAATCTGTCCTCCAGATGTCTCTACTTCTCATCATCACCTCCAGTTTGGGTCATGAGGTCAGAGACATTCTTTTCCAGATCGTCAATACGGTTGCCCATCTCATCTAGTGAAAACAGTTAAGGTTTGGTAACAACAGCGATGGAGTTAGTTCTACCAGGTGGCAGTCTCTCTCCTCTTAAAGTGACATTATCAGCAAACAAAGTTGAGTTAGTATTTAAGATGAGCCCCAAAATGGTACCCACAACTTCAGCTGTCAGTGGGTCGGTGCTTTGCTGGTAAAGCTAAAAGCCTAAGTTACAAGTAGCCAAGTATTTTAAGTGTACTTATAACGTCTTGCTGAAAATTTCTTTGTGGACAACATATATCACGGCATACCTCACCACACACCAGGGTAGCCTCATAACTGCTTTTCATACACACAGACCTACTCAGAATTAAGGCAAGTTAACACGCATTCCTGTGGAAGCATTAAATTTTTACAAAAAATTCCTTGAAATCAAAATCCACATGTAAAACTGCTTGTCACATCCAAAAAAAAACGTCTAACATAAATAATGCTTTCCCAGAAATTATCAGATGAGAAGTGGCTTCTAGGCTTGCAATAAATTCATACATTAGTTTGTAACTATTGGAAAGCTCATACAATAGGCCAATCCTTGTTAGCAAGCTGACTTTGTTGAGCATGTTGTCTCAACTGAAAAAGACTAAAAAAATGTCAGTTCTTTCCAAACTATAGGAACAAGCTAACGGTCTAAATCAAAAAAGTTTGTTTTTGACTAAAAGCAGGGTTTTTACACATGTACGTGCGCAAAAACACTGACCGTACCACATATCGTACACTGAAAACAGCATTACAGAGAAGTCTAATTGTTGCACTATCGAACGTAAAGTAATGGTAATTTAATTCAACTGTTGAGTGAAAAGGACACAAATTGATACTTCGCTGCCTCCAGATTTAATCCAGGCCCATAACTTTATACAAACTTCGTAAATGTCATGTAATAGCCGAGAATGATACACCGACCTAGCCGTGGCGATGTAGGTACAAGCACTACCAATCGAGCGCAAGACATAAAGAGATTACAAATACTTTGCAAAGCATGAATGCAAAAGATTTTAAAGGTCATTCTTGATTAATTACACTACCATTTGACAACTTTTTTCAATACATTGATCTACAATTTCCAAAAGATCAACAATAAACAATCACTGTCCACAGCAATCAAATACATGGGAAGATGAGGACCAGAACAGCCCACATCGATCCTGGCAGCGAAAATAAATTTGCAAGTCCCCCATTACAGAGCAGTGCAGCATTAGTTCATCTACAGTAACTGTTATTTGTGTTCAGCGCTCGACACAGGCGAAAATGTCCGCTCAAAAATGTGGGTGATGGCATATTTGTCACTTGTATCCCCCCATCAGAACCCACTCAGACTGATACCAGTGAGGTCAATTTTCTATCCTACGGTATTTTAGTTTTTCCGCGCACACTTTCGAGCATTTACTTATGTCAAACCTGGTGTTGAAAAGAAATTGTTTTAGTGTCAAACTATGTTCACATAAAGCTTATCAAGTGCTAAAAGGATATTCCTCGTGATGATTTGGTCAGACATATTCTGGAATTTGTCTTGCATCTGTTGCAGTAAATTCTGCACCTGCAAATACACAAAAAGAAGGCTAACAATAAACATTATTGAAAAAGAAAACAAGCCTTTTAATTGGTCATAATTACACGTGCAGTATTACACTTATATTACAATATTACAAGAGTTAGACAAGAGCAACAGAGAGTGTTGATAAGTACCCAATGCGTGCTTTGAGCACAGATAAAAGGAATGATCATTATTTTTTAAACATTATCACAACTTTATCAAATAACTAAAAATGTAACCATAAGACGTTTGAGATTTATTGTGAACATTTATATTGCAAAGACACATATTGTTCTGCTTTTATTTTACCTTTCTTTTTTTTGCTAAATTTAAATAAAGATATGGTCTCATCACCGAATTAAAGGCTGATGGGTACGAAGAAGAAAATGAAATTCTACGGGCTTTCAACTGTTATCGGTATTTTGTTGTTATATTTTGTCACAGTGACGCAATATGGTACGAAAAGACAGCTTCATCTATAATTTGACAGGCCATCATTTGCATAATTGAATTCACATTTTCTCATCTTGCTAAGGCTTTGCTAAGACTACCTGGTTAGCTGAATAAATCTAAAATAACAAAATTCCATTGAAGTTAAGCTTTAAAGTCCAGTTTTGGGAATATATGGCTAAGTACACACACTTGTTCATAAGGCCACTCATACCCAAACTGTATTTCACCCTGTTAATGTGGCTACAAATGAATCCTTTCACTCTCACAAAATCTATCTCATGATACCCCTTACCATGACAGGAATCTATTTTGTAATTTCTAATACAAACTTCTTGAATTGCTCATCATTTTGATGTTCTTTGAGTGATCTTGAGTTTTCTTTGTTCTTGTTAGTAATGGAATTAGAATTGCTATCAGGCTTAGGGGTAGTTCGAGACTGACCTTGCTGGAAACTTGAGGAAACTTTACCAATTGTCGTTTTATGAAATCTACACCTGTCCAGTGCAAACATATTACATAAAAATGGTTAATTGTTATTTTTGTGGATCAATTTGACACAATTTTCCTTGTCGGTCATATTGGGCACTAAATACCGTAAGTGAAGATTTGCTGCAATTTGATATTGGTTTTTAGCCAGCTAAACAGGACGGAGTGCAGCTTTAATTGTAAAGAAGCAATTAACATTAAAACCCAAAGTTTAATGACAGTAAGTCTAAATATAATAGCTTTTCTGGTTTTTATTCACTTATTACAGGCCAACCACAGCTTCAAATATTTCATGACATCACACAACAATTGCAATAGCGATCCGCACGAAATTCCATCGATTGTTGGTATTTTCAAAGATATTTTTTAACTTTTCGTTGACATTTGGATTTTTGTTAGCATGGCACGCAGTTAGAAAATGATTTTACTGCATTAGTTAAAATTAATTACTATTACCTGAGCATTTTACAATAACTTTTTTAAAGAAAAAACAATGCACAAATGGGCAAAAGTTAGTTTAAGAATATCAAGCATTGCCTTGCAAATGAACACCTGTGGGACGTTTGAGAAACTTAAGATTTTTGGTGACCTCGGAGTTTACCCAGCTCGCTGGTGATAACTTCAGTGTTTTTTAGCTCCAGGCATCATATTCAGCCAAAAAGAATGACCTTTCTTCATTGCCACAACAAGTAACTGTGAACATGGAGTCCCCCCATTAGTTTTCTTTCATTAATTTCCCGAATGAATAAGACAGTGTATCCTAGTAAGGCTGCAACATACATTAAGGTAATGCCCCTTTAAAACAGTGCTCCAGACAAAATTTTGAAAAGGTTACTTAACACTGACAATTGATACTTAAGTAATATACATTTGAAAAACTATAAATGAGCCACAGTTATTACCAAACATTGTTGTGGATGAAAGGGCATACTTTGTACCTAAATGTGCCTTATGTAGCTATTAAGCACATGCTAACAGACATTCAATCAGTACAATTGATAGGTTTCAAAGAAGTGAGTGTTTCCATTAGCATTGATAAAACTCTCATGGTAACAAAAATGCCAGGTTGCAGCAATTATAAGGCAGGAATATTTGCAAATACATCATGTGCAATACAAACTTCTTCCATTATTTGTCAATTCATAACTGATAAAGCCAACACATTACCAGATAAGTATTAAAACTCAAGGTAATCAATAATTCAATATTGAATACAAAAGTGCAGCACCTGAGATAACAACCAAGGTTGTTCTACGCGATATTCATCATTGACCATGTGACATTATCGTGTACATCATTACATTTAATAAAGGTACCAGCTTGTGCAACCAATTTCCCACCAAATCCGAACCTCTTTTTTAATTTTTTCATTGTCGTAAATACTCTCACTGTCTGGAGTCATCTCTTAATTTATTTCATCTGTCTTAGTTAAATTTTTACCATTATTCGTCATTTAGTTAATGTCTTAATTCTCAACCTGTTTTAATTGTATCTTTGTTAGGTATATTTCATTGTTGTTTTATTACTTCATTGTATTATAATACTGTTTTTCTTGTTGAAGGCCCTCTTGGAAAGCAGTGCTATCACTGAAGAGGCCACCCTCATTTTAAATATCACAATAATAATAATAACAATAATAATAATAATAACAATAATAATAATAATAATAACAACAGAATTTCCAAACACAAGAAATATTTTTCTCTCTTTCCCATTTCTTCCCCAGAGGAATTCCAAAGTTCACACTACCACAATCAAGTTTATTACAAGTTAGCCACAAGGTGGACTTCACTTTTCCGCACTGATACTGCTCAATTCCGAAAAAGAAATTTCAAGTTGTTTGCATTTAGTGTCAGGTTGACGGTTGATGAGCTGACACATTTGTTAAGTCTTAACTCTACGATACAAACTTCTTAAATTAGCTGTTTTTATTGTGTGACACAGAAATGGCTTCAATAAGACTGACCTGATGTTGTATAGCAGAAGCAGGTTTTCAAATCAGGAGAATTTCACAGGCTTTAAGAATATTCTCGCAGGACAACGGAGCCATTCCAGTAAAAGTCTAGTACTGTATGGAATTATGCGACGGGTTGCGGATGGATAACGGCACTTGTTGGTTCATCACGGAAGGTTATGAAATAGTCTGGCTATTGCCATTGTCCATCTGTAACTCATCGGGTAATTCCGTATATGTACTTGACCTTGAAACAGCTCACCTGACTCACTCAGAAGCAGGTCTTTATGCAGCGTATGTCCTGGGCGTCCAAATGGACATCCTAGCACTAATCTGGAGGCCCTGGCAAGGACGACCAATGTATCATTTGGACGCCCACTGTCAATAGGAACCTTTCAAGTTTGGACACACACATTGTAATGATTACTAGGAAGCCTCTGAAGGCTCACAGTGGGGGCTCTTTTTTCAAAGCAGGAAGAAATATACAATGTTTATACAAAGTATATACAATGTTGCTTTGCTCACACTTGGTTGATAGCATTGTAAAAGTCTTGGTCTACACCAGAAGGCTGTTTTGTAAACTTAGATGTAAAACCCTTGGTCTATGCATTTTTTGTAAAAAAATCTGTGTGTTTGGGGGGATTGCTGGGGGTGGGAGGTTACGCGTGGGAATTATGGACACCCTGGAATATTGGAAACCCCATTTTGGACACCGTATTTTCGAAATCCTGGATAAAGGCCTACTCAGAAGTTGCGTCGCATCGGCCTTTTGTGTTTTGACTGTGAATGTGCTGCGAACACACTGGAGCAGGACACTGTAAATTCGCCCCCTATTTCTGTTGTGCGTCAATCAATTACAGTAAAGTGACCTAATTATCGGACGTTTTGGCACATTTTGCATTATATTTAATTGAAAATACTATGGATTGTTGTAAATTCTTTGCTGAAATAAAGACTTACATTCATGGAATTGTTCTGTTACTATATCTTGTCACTGAAAGCCACATTTATGTTCCGACTGATCTTTAAAAAACAACAAGCAAACCTTCGGAAAACCTAAATATCGGACACCATGTTTCCCCATACACCACACCGCTGAAAACTGACTAACCACGTAATGGCCGCGGGCACCTTGTAGCCAAATTTTAGCACGAGTGTTTTGACATATATGCTGCTAGAACACAGTACATTCGCAACAAAATTATCCATAAAATGAAATCTGATGACAGCGCCAATTAAGTCGTTTCGATGAAATAGTGCAGATGACTAAAGCACGTGCAAACTCACTGCAGTTTTTAGTATCACTTTGGCTTCTTGATATGACACCCACACGTGCGCGGTCGGGGTTTGACTTGAGTTTAAAAACAAATGAAAAAATGGAACAGTGACATATTGTCAGTTCAATGAGATGGTTTCATTGTGGAAAAAGATTTTATTTTCAACTTTTATAACCGATTTATGCAATCGTCCATTTTAGGCCGACTTGAGGGTCTAAATTGCACCCTCTCTCGGTGAAATCATACGAGGCAACGCTGTAAAAAACGAGATGGTGCCGGACATTGAATGCATTACAACGGAACAAAAATTGGTGTCATTTAATTCTTAAATTATGCTTCAAGTAAGATTCTATGAAATGTCCGATATTTAGGTTCCGTCCGCAGGCCTTTATCCAGGATTTTGAAAATAGGGTGTCCAAAATGGGGTTCCCAATATTCCAGGGCGTCCATGATTCCGACGCGTAACCCCCACCCCCAGCAATACCCCCAAACACACATATTTTTTTACAAAAAGTGCATAGATCAAGGTTTTACATCTAAGTTTATAACACAGCCTTATATGGTGAGCATTTTTACTAAAGAAATGTGTAGACCAAGACCTTTACAATGCTGTCAATCAAGTGTCAAAATAGCATCAATGCATATACTTTGTATGTACATTGTATATTTCTTCCTGCTTTGAAAAAAGAGCCCCCACTGTGAGCCTTCAGAGGCTTCCTAGTATTGTAGTGAGACGTCACTTGACCTGTCTCACTGCTGCGCTGGCTTTCAGCCGCACGCGCCCTCTATTGGCATCGGAAGATGACTGTTGTTTGTCTTGGAGACTGCTGACGTTGGCTGTCCGGCCCATATACCAGTAATGGCCAATGAGGGCGCATCATGAATATTAATTAAGCGACCCTGCAGCCGATACACATGTTTGGATGCAGAGCGGCATTCGAGACCCAGACCACACACCTAAGCAGAACTATTGAGCTCGACCACGGACAACTAAGATGTAAGGTAAGACCTTTTGAAATCATTACATTGGCGTAGTTGGCACTACAGTATTCATTACAATGTGTGAGTCCAAACTTGAAAGGTTCCTGTTGACAGTGGGCATCCAAATGATACATTGGGCGTCCTTGCCAGGGCGTCCAGATTAGTGCTAGGGCGTCCAAATGGACGTACGCTGCATAAAGGCCTGTCCGTCCGATAATTTATAATTAGGTACACAGTATACTGGGGAACCCAATGTTCGTCCGCCTAAGCATAAAACCGACTTGCTGTTGTACTCACCGAATTATTCCACTTCAAAGTTATGATCTGAATAGGATTCGATTCAACTCTCACAGATATACCGCATTCATCGATTCGGAAGTTTTCTTTAATTTGTGCCGAGTTATTTCAAATGTGCACTGCCTTCGGCAGCCATTTTATTGTGACACCTAAGTTCGTCATATGCTGCCCCCTTTTGTAAAAACTGAGAAACATGCAGAAAAAGGCCAACGAAGTAATGAAAATTGCAACAGCCTGTTTTTATTGACATAAACTCGATTTGAAGCTTTGATGTTGAGCTCTGCACTGTGGTTTCCAATAAAAGCCAATTGGTCAACATTTCAATGCAGTTTAATGGTGAACGTGAGGCAAAAATGTTAAGAACCCAGCGTATCGCATTTGTCTGCGGATTTTTCCTTTGGCCTTCTAGATCCTACTAGTGCCTGGGACAAACAGATACATTGCATAAACAAACCCTGGATCATGTTTTGTGTCCCGTCGGAAGAAAATTTAAATTCGAAAACATCTTCTGAAAACGCACAAAAAAGTGTATTAGTAAAATCTACTGATTTTTAAGTGGTTTTAAAAAACAATCGGTAAACTCACCGATTTTTGTCTCATTACTTTGATACGTGTCTCTTCCGATAAGTTAGTACCTAACGTGCAGACGAGAACTCCAAATTGGAACGCTAAGTCCCGCGTGGTTGCGCTGCACGCGAAACAAGATGGCGGACGAACTTTGGAGCCTGACGAAAATAGGTAACCGGACGATACTGAGTACTAATCACAATCAATAACTATGAAACTTGAAAGGGAGCAGATCACAGGTTACTCATTTAATTTTTTATAACAAAGTTAAGTTACAGAAGTTTCCAAATACTTACAAATGTTGTGAGATCTTGAACATTTTTTGGATCAGCGACAGTTGACGTGTATTCTGATTCCATTTTGCACAAGTCTTCCTTCACCGTATCAAATGACGCTGTTCATGCACATGCGCATTAGCGTGTTAACTGAAAATGTCAAATCTTAAAAGTACTTTGTTCAAATTAATATTTCATAAGATATTCATGTTTCAAACATTTTTATATCCCTCTTTGTATAAATCTCTTGTGTAAACGGAAAGAAAATGTGATGTGTTTAAAAAACCAAGAGTCCTGAGTCCATAATAACGGTATTGCTTTTGCACAGATGTAAACATTTTTAAGAACGGTCGCCGTGGAAGTTGGTACGGCCAGTGGGATCTGGTCGTGCTTGCGTAATTATGGCCAGTCCTCACCATCGATCTCGACTTAAAGAATACTTAAATTCGCACAAGAAACCTTGCGGCGAACAAGTGAACCCAAATGAAGACAGGTATACGTGCAATTTGTACAGACTCGGTGGCCAGTCTCGCGCCAACGGCAACAGAGCCACTGACTGGGTAGACCGTACCATCCTACCCGTACCGTCTCAACAAGCCGCAGTAGAGACGGTAATCATCCCATAGGCCCTCCTTATGCCGGAAGCTTTTTGGCGAAGTATGCTTCACACTGATCAAACCATCAAAATCATGTTGCTATGAGTACTTTAGCACATAGAGGGACATCTTAGAAGGCAGTTCATGAGGAGAATTTCTGGCTTACACTGTCTACTCTGGTCACTCAAGTCACTGCTGAGATTCCATTTGCCCTCATACAACTTTTATTGCATCTGTTCAGCACGTCCTTTGTATTCAAGCTAGTGAAGCAGAAATGTTATGGCTACACTACTTTCTCAACAGTTGTGGTTGTTACTACACTCTGTACACTGAAATTGGTTTCTCCGTCTGACATTTGCACAGAGTTACAGGCTGAAATGTTGAAAGTACGGGTTTGATGACATGTTAGTCTAGAAATGTCAACTTAGGTCCATCTTGACAAAGGGCCATCTTCCAAATGATCATTGGTTTAAATATGTTTCATTACTGTTTTTGTCATGTTATTTTTAATAATCCAGTCTATTTTGTTTAGTTTCCTGCTAGATTGCTATCTTTTTATTTTATTTTTTAAGTGAATTATTGGTTTAGGCATTTTGAAAATTTGCCGGTATGTACATGCAGAGACATTTACTACCATTTATGGTCGGGTAACTACACTTAATAGCGTCTTGTTGGCACTGGACAATGCGGTCATCACAACTGTTTCTGACTGTGGTGCTGCGCTCTCTTTGATCCTGGTGAAAGCTGTTCAGAACAAGGCTGAAACAGCAGCGGTGAATATTCCCGCATATCTTTAGAAATGGGTGTTTTCCTTGTTTAATAGCAAATTATTTGCAGCAAGCATGTCTTTAACTCTTCGAAGCTTGAATAAATACTCCAACTTTTTTCGAACAGTCCTTTGTTCAGTTGCCCAAATCGGCAACTGGTCATTTTTACACTGCTCGCACCAGGATTTGTTCTATACTCAGCCATAGACAACATTTGAAAGGGTGTTATTGCTATCATATGTTCCAAGCTTTTTGATGACGTATTTGTCGATGGGGTGATAACTCAATCCAAGTAATCCAAACCCAAGTAACCCAGCATAATCCTTACAGCAGAATATTTTCTTAGTACGATCATGCACACTTGTGTAAGTCCTGTCCAAAGTCACATATTTTATTGTTTTTAAAAAGGTGTTAAGTAACCAGCAATAATATCTTTTTCTTCTTTGTATGTCAAGGAACCATGAATCTGCAAAGTCATTATTGAGAAAAGTTCCTGATGCTGAAACCAAAAAGCGCAGTGCACAAAAACAGACATTGGCAGCTAAGTCTTCACAACCAGCAAGACAACCAGGTCAGTCTACAAGAAAAGTTCCAACCAATTACATTGTGAGAGGAGTGAAAGGTCTCAACATAAAAGGAAACAATGTTTCCTTTGATTGGTAAGATTGTATGGTAATATGTTATTTTGTTGTGCTTAAGAACATCAATTGCTCATCAGTGGACAAATAACGTACACTAAGCACATTCTTGGCATTAACATTTTTTGTGTTGCACCATAATGTGTATTGTGAAATGACAGTAATCCAGGCAATGTGAAATAACGATGATCCAGACAATGTGAAATGACGATGATCCAGACACTGAAATGACGGTGATACAGACAATGTGAAAGGATAGTGCTTTGTGTTAGTGTGTGTGCAGACATTTATAAAACAAAGGACCTACCAAAGGTGAACACTATTTTTCCAACTCACACGTGGCCATTTGTTTTTAAACCAATAAACACACACTAATGGCCTATGGTTCACGTTGTATGACAATGCATTGAAATGTGGCCTGCCAAAGGATAACAATGGATTGGAACTAAATCCAAATAAAGTTTAGATGAGTTGGTTATCTTTGTGGTTTACTTTCAGGCTGCCTGATGAGTTGCTGCTGAAGATATTTTCATACCTTGATGTTGCAAGTCTCATGTTCGTCGGACAGGTCTGCAAAAGATGGTCAGGATTATCAAATGAAAAGTGTGTATTTTGATATTTCAAAACTTTTACGTCTACATATTAAATTGAACTTTCTAATGTTTGTTGTGAATTTGACTTATAAAAGTTTGAGATTTACATGGAACTCATGAGGTGTTCTTTGTCATTGAGTGTGAAGTTTGGTTAAAGAAATTTTTAAAGTTAAAGCTGCAAATTTTGCTCTTACTGTTTAGCTGGTTAAAAATGGAAATCAAATTGTGCCTTGTATTCTCATAAAGTTGGCCTCTCTGATATTGCTTACCATGAAAGTGTTCTATTTCTCTTACCAATAGGAATGTTCACCAAAACCATCAGAAACCCAAGAAAGCACTTCATAGTTTATGGGGTTGGCCAGCACTTAAATTACTGCGCCTGTACGCATTGCTTGTGGCTTGAGTTGCCTGCTGAATTGGCGGTAATTCAAGATCACATGAGTGTGATAATATTTTTAAATCCCCTAAGCGTTACAGTTAAGAATTCAACATTGACGGCTAAACAGTTGCAAAATACAGCTTTAAAACAGTTCATGATACATGAAGAAACAGAAACCTGTGATATGGACTACATTCATAACAGCATGTATTTTTTTGCATACTTGACAGGCATGTGAAGTGGTGCCTAATACTAAATTACTGTTTTTTCATGATATTGAGATTCATTTCACATCTTGTGCTATTAAGTTTAGAATTATAGTAAGTAGGATAATTGTGTTAGTTTTATTTGCATTTATGGCTTGTCATATGAGGTGCAGTGCAAGTTGAATTTACATTAATTTCATTAATTAATTAATTCATTTCAAGATTAAAGTATCTCTCACGTTGTCTTCAAATTGAATAAATTAAATAGTTATATATGATCAAAAACATGTAAAAACTCATCAAGGAATTAGATACTTTTGTTGCGTGTAGAATTTCTTGTTTAGCTAAGATGTGATTTAATTGCTACTTAGCTGAGTTTGACTGCATTTTGTGTTTATGATAAATTTGAATATACAAAGGCTGAACTATACGTAACTTTGCAATAGTAATTTTCTTGATTCTCTGCCGTCAGTGTTTTATGGGAGCCAGTCTACGGGAAGTTTTGTCGACCGAAAAAGAAAGCAGTTTCTGATGATACCAAGTGGAAGAAAGAGTGTATTAAGCAGTGTGTCAAGTTTAGAAACAATCTTGCGTTTCCTTCGACGAAGAAAAAGGATATCAAGTCACAAAGAACATCATTCAAGTATGTAGTATAAAATAATGTTATTTTTTTAGTTTTCTAGAACAAGTTCATGTTTGTCTTTTTCAAAAAAAGCATGAACTTGTTTTTATAAAAAAATTGCTCTGACATCTGCTGTGGTCATTAATTTCTTTATTGTGAAGGAGACGATATCTAAGCTAACTAGTAATAGCAAAAAACAGCTTGTTTGTTAGCAAGGGTATTATTCTTTGACTACCTAGTTCTATGTTCCTAATACTATCCATGAAATCGTGAAATTATGAGAGGATTCTGAGGAAGCTAGAATCAGTAGACATCAGTGTTGTCTTCAGTCTTGTATTTTTATAGAATTGTTGAAAAAGTAAAACTTGGGTGGTACTGTCACTGTTTCGCTAAGAGTTCATAACGTACTCCTGGGGAATGGAAACATATTTATCTCATTGCCTACCGTGTTTATCTTGAAAGCACAACAATTTCAATTACTAATTTCACAATCAACTCTGCTGTTTTCAGGAAGCTTGCTTGCCAATTCCGTCTCACGTTGACCAACTCCAGTAAAGATGAACTGACAATCAAGCATTCCACACTGACAGTGTGTACACACTCTCTGTCTGTGATGTGGTGCAACTTGCAGCTGCCACCTATTGGTCAGATACGTAACCTCCAGGTTCACGCTCACACTCCTCTTTTCTTTGACCAACAACAAAAGGCTGTGAAGAACAGGTACTGCCGTATATGTGTTAGTTAATACCACTGGTGTGCAGTGCCATGTTGTATCAGTGTTTGCCCTACACTTACAAACGCTGGTGTCCTGTGGACCCACCTTCCAACCAACAGCTAAATGAAAACTGGTGATTTTGAGTTATTTAGTTTTATTTCTTACTTCTTCATTGTGTTCAAGCTGACATTGCCTCAAATGTTGCAAAAACGTAACATCTGGTGAACACTGGTTGTATTTTGTATCATACATATTAGTTTTGAAGCAGTCTGACGGAAATTGAAGAATTACTGTGTATTTATTAGTCTTTCTGATGTTTGATTTATTCATCATATTTTTATACTTAATTGCGTTTATTGATGCTGTATGGGGTTAAGAGTACTTTAAAAATTGCTTAAATCACCTTATTTAAAATTATTTGCGACAACTATTTCATTACATTTGCACTTATTGTTGTGAGAAAAATTTATTTTTCATTTTTAGCCCTTGCACAAGATCCCTGTTATTAGATATGCCATTTGAGTGGAGAAAGTGGTCATCTACAAGACCACCAGGTGGCAGTGATGACAGAGTTAGCTTGCACTTTCTGTCCAATGGCCTGTTTGTTGGCACATGGAAGGAAGATGGAGAACTGGCCTTCATTGCTCTCTGCCTTCATATCCACAACCTGAGGGAAAGATGCCTCTTTGGATCAGGGAATGAGTGAGTGTGCCTAATTGGAGTGAGTAGATTCTGTTGCCTGTGGTGCTTCAGTTTTTGCCAATGGACCCCGAGAGTTCTTGATATGGTGTTGTGCACAGTATGTGCATAGACCATGGTACCATGTGCTCTTTGTATAGTTTCAAGTATAGTTGCTCTGACAACTTTTATCACTTGTTGAATGTTTGTTCCGTACAATTGTTAGTGTAATAGTCATTACCACAGTACAGTTTTGACTAGCGCTTAGTAATAAAGATGTAACAAAATTATATAAGTACCATTGTACTAGGACCAATATGATATTACTGTCAGCAGTGCATAACAAGCATTTTGCAATTATTCTCCAGGTGTTTCATGCCTATACCTCATGCACCTATACTTGATGACATCGATTCCCAGTATGGTGAGTTGATCATACATAATGTCAGTGATAGCCAATATCTTTGTATTATTTGTGTTTAGTTATCTTTTTATGCATATCACATGATATACCACAAGTTAATGAAGCTACTTCATGTGTGCCAATTCAGCTTGACTTAAGAATAAAATGTAATTTTCAAGAAGTTCAGTTCAGGGCTCTTTATGAGAAAATGGCATTATTCTGTTTTGTCTAATTTCTGAAGTAAAAATTTTTTTGTTGTTTGCGTAAAAATTAGGGCAAAACAAGTATTGTGTTTAAAAGTGCATATTTGAATTGTGTTTCACTGATGTTCGGTTTAGAAACTGCGGATGTATTTAATTCACAAGGAATGATGGGTAATTTTCAGGTCTACATGACTACTCATGCTTTGTGGAATTGAGAAATCAAAAGCGTTCCATATGGAGTCAAGAATTCATCAAACTTTACTGTAAAAAAGAAAATTTAGGTAAGTCCAATTTACAGTTTTATAGTGTAGTGGATCATACTTAATGTTTTATTGGCCCTAGTAACACAAGCTAAGTGCGTTTTAGTTTCTATGTTGATTGACATTTTATGAAACAATATTCATAATTGACTTCCTATAATGTTAGTTGTACTTATCAATGAGAACGTAACACATTGGAACCTTAAAGTACCAAAATAGAGGAATTTATTTTTACTTTATTGTTTAAGTGTTGGTAGCAAAATGTAAAGCTTGTTTCTCACTAAGATGTTACCTTGCGTGGCATTTGCCTTTTCCAGCTAGTAATATGTCTACCTCTCAACTAGAGGACCCTTAGACTTTCCTGTCTGTGTGTAGCTCGGGCCTGCATGCGCACAAACTTTTCTCTCACGCACGCTTTTCCCCTGTCACAGATGCATATTACCCCCTCCCATACCGTTTTTTGTATCTTGTGGACATATTTCTTTACTCGAACATGTTATTTCTTACCCGCAGAACCTGTTCTATACTCTTGCATGCTGTTCCCTTCCCGTTGGCCACCTTCCATAATTTGATGTAAAATCTCTACGCACAAATTCGCTGTGAATAGTCTCTTCTTGTAAACACGTTCCCGCCAATTTTTGATAATTCGTGTTAAACTTGACAAGTTTGCAACCACTACCTTTAACTTGTAAAATAGAAAGCAAAAACAAATATTTATGTATTGACAATGCTTGTTGAAGTTATGTTGAAACTGCCACTGAAATCTGTGCTTAACAATACATGTCCATTGTCCGTGTATGACGTGATCCTGTGAACACTAGTACTGAATTACTTTAAACACCGATGTTGTGTACTGCCTCTCCAAATGCTGTCTTCAGTATCGATTAATTTCTATTTCATTTCATGATATTGAAACGATTCATTGAAAATTTTGATTTAGACACCACGAGAGGTTAACAGGAAAATAGGTAATCAAGAAGCTTGATCAATGAGTATGTCTGTGATCAAGGACCTAGCACCATGGGTGGTAATATTGTATGAGAGTAAGGCACATCTGTGTGTGTGCAAAGAAACTTGTCCGCAAGACACGAAAAATGGTGTGTAAGGATGGAATATGTTTCCGTGAGAAAGGAATAGTGTGCATGAGTGTATTGGTCTGAGCCGGCCATATGGGCAGGGAAGTCTAGGTGTCCTGAACTTCAAGACTTGCTTTTTTAGAAGTTGTTAGCTTGCATGTCATTTTCCTGTTCCAGCAAATGGATATGCCAGTCTTTCCCTCATCCGTCCTGATAGGAATGTAGATCATACCATACTCACCTCTGACCAGAGACTGGAGTTACCGTGGAGAACAGATCTGTTTGAAGGAGTCATTAAGGTGCCGTTTATTTTCTGAATTTGAATGCTCTATTGGAAATAAAACAACCTTTCTTTGACTCACTTTCCATCTAACTCTTTACTTGGTGAAACAAAATTTTTCCAAGTCAATTGACACCTGTTTTTGAAGTCTTTGTTTCTGTATCAATTTGATGATGATGGTGATGTTGATGATGGAAATGATGATGATGATGATGATGATGGCAAAGATGATGATCATTTTGCACCGTTGTTGGTATTAGTGGCATCATTGCTGTCCTCGACTCCACCAGTGCCACTTTTTTTTGGCATGGTCATTTTTGGCATTGTCCGTTTTGGCAGTAGTTTCATGTCAGTTATGTTTTTGTCAATATTTGTGCCTTTGTGATCATTTTCGGTACATCATTGTTGCCATCTGTCAGCAGATGTTAAAATGATACAGATACACAAACAGCACAAGTTATACCACCGCTGCTGGTACCATATTATCTCACAATTTTTACTTAACCTCTTTGTCAAACTTGGAGTTCACAGTCTCTGCCTATACCGCAACACCAACCTCACCATGAACTGTGAGTGTATGAATATAATCATCATTATCACCTATTTCACGTTAATTTACTTTTTTAATATGAATATTTTAATTTTCAGAACGTTTGCATCTTGGACCTAACGCTTGAAGATGAAAGAGGGGAACTGATGTGGGATGTCAGGCAAGTGTCCATTAACTTGCTTGAGCGTAAAGATTCCATTAACTTGTCGTTACTGTGTAAGAAATTGGCTACCTTCATTACCAAGGATCAAATCTCTAAACAACTTTTAAGTATTGTAGACCTATAAAACTACTTTATTTTAAAGTCATTAATCACAGAATATTATGTGCACAAAAATAATTCCCAGGGTTCACTGTTCAAGTTTGATCGTTGCCTGATGTCCATTGTTTAACAATAGCAACGTGAAGTGTGATCATGTGACATCATTATTGTTATCCAGAGAATAACTTTCTGTCAACCGGGTCCATTGTATTCGCATGATTGCATTCTTTCTAAAAAGTCTTGATTTTTCAGAGAGATTGTCGTAAGTTTCACGAACGTGAAGCATATCTAAGACCTTTTGGCCCGAGAAATATGCTTTTAAAAATAAAAGATATTAATGAAATATTGAAGTCTTGATTTTTGACTGCTGAGCTCTGAGACTAAAAGAAAATCCCAGAGATTCTTTTGTAAGTAATAGAATGAAGAAACGGAATTTATTTTCAGGTAATTTACAGTGTTTGTGGAAAATACAGCAAACTCCATGAAAGATCGTGATTTTTGAAGAAATATACAATCATATGGTTAAGAACGTCTTGGCATTGCTTTTGTGCACACATTGAAGTTCTGTGACTGAAAATATATAGCTGTATAGGACTGGTCTACTTTTAATATTTCAAAAGTTATTTAAGACATTTGATCATTGGTTACAAAAGTAGCCCATTACCTCAATGTGACATAATCAGGCAAGAAAGTTCAAGAATTTTTTTAGATCAGCCCCACTTAAGACAGATTTTGAACTCACCGTGGCAATGCTTTGCTGGTGAAGCCAAACTCTACTTGTTAAGTAGCTCAGCTATTTAAGCTATTACCTGAATCATTATTTGGATTTTAGGTGGTAAGATTTGATTTCTGATATATGCAAGTGACAAGTGTTTTCTGTCAGTTGCCATATTGTTTACAACATGTCGCATGAGTTTAAAGCGTTGTATGAGTATGCGTGGAATCTTACTAAGTATACTCTGGCTAAATGGCAGCTACTGTGCTACTGATGTGATTGGTCAATTAATTCAATCTATATCACTACATCATCTTTGACAAAACCTCAGTCCCAAGCTTATGTAAGGTTCTTCCCTTGCTTATTACAAAGAGAAATTATTGTAAAATATTTTTTTCCTAAATTGGCTGTTAAACATCTTCAGGTGAGTACACTACTTTGAGTGTTCAGACAGTCGGGAAAACTCGATGTTTTACTTAGATGGCCGAAGGCCGATGTTATTACAGCAGGAGGAAGTTGTGATTGCTTGGCTAACATGGAACATGTTTCAGATGTAAAGCAGGCATGTTTGGTCTTGTGAATGTCAGGTGGCCATTCATAACTCAGTGGTGTTCTGTGACTTCCAGTTGTCAGCGTCTTACAAACAAAAGTTAATTCAATTTTCTTTGCTTCTGCAAGTGCAGTATATTTAGCTTATATATGGAATTTTGCTGCCTTTGTTTAGTTCCCTTATCAAAGTGACCCCTTCTGGAGACTCCACAAACTACGACTACGATGGTGACACCTACAGGATTAGCTTGAGAGAGGAGAGAGGAAATGTGAACATGGAGCTTGTGTGGGTAAGGACACAACACAACATGGTGTCTGTGTGGTGTTAATGATTCTGTTATGGTACACGGGATATGTTAGGCATGTGATGAACCATGTGGCCAGAACACAGATAACAATGGTGATCTTGGACCACATAATTCACTTGATCACACTTTGTCCTCTGTCATCCTTTGCCCCTTCTCTCTCTTTCTTGATCTCCCTCTCCCCCTACTCTACTTTCGTCTCTGGGTTTTGATTAACAGCAGTGTTGGTCACTGATTTGAGTAGGTTTCCCTGATACGAGTAATGCATGTCTGTCATGACCTTTTACTGCCCTAGAGCCATAGGAAGCAAGGGGCTGCTACATTTGGGGTTTGACTGCTGAGAAATCACTTAAAACCCCATATGTCACTAATAGCTTAAATCATAGATTATGCAGTTTGTGAAAAACAATTCTCTGTAACCCAATAGTGACTTTTTTGGTTTTGTAACCTAACAAACAAGTTGTCACTTGAGTATTTGACAACGTGAATAGACATATCTCATAATTCTCTGGAATATATCAACGTCAAAACCCACAGCCATTTTGTTGTTCATGACGGGTTTTCATACACGAGACAGGGATCGGTGCCTTCATGGCAAAAATTTGCACATCAGGCAAACTGTCGTTGGTGACAAAGGGAAAGGGGCTACCTGCACCCAAAATGAAATTATAGTGTGCATCCTGAAAATTCTTAATTCTTTTATTCTTCCAGGTGCCAGAAAGAGAACAGTATTTCATCACTGGCCTTACTGTGCAGTTAAGTCTGCAATATATCAATGACTGGTTCGGCACCAATTATTGACACCACTGAGCTGCTCAATGTTATGTGGTAATGTGAACTGACCTTCTCCCAGACATGACCCCTGCAGGTGGGAGATTACATATAATAGAGAGCTCAGACTGGAGCACTTGAACAGGCAATCTACACCTGCCAAGAAGTAACAGCTTGTGCTGGTGGTGTTTGACTGTAAAGGAAATTTTAGGTAGAGGCTGGAAGATTTATTAATTGATTGCCTGTGATAATTGATTGTCTGTGATAATTGATTGTTTTTGATTGGTCATTAGTCTCTACTTGTGGGTTTGAGCGTTGACTAGTGTGCTTTCTCTGACTTGTTCAAACATTTTTATTTGCAAAGATCACACTGTGGCTTGAAAACTTTTGTTAAGCATTTCAAAAACTGTTTTTGAAAATTGATGATTAATCTAGGATATTTCTTTCTTTTGTTTTTTAATTTGTATTAATTTGACGACTGGTCTTACGTAAATCTAATAGATGGTTCAATCCGTCTATTGCTTGTTCGAATATTAATGTCTGAACTGAGAATAGGTACAGAACTTGAGATTTTCTCGAATGATTCCAAAGAGTTGTTGGAATTTATTTTCCCCTTGTGCAGAGATATTTTCCAAAAGTCTGTTCCCAGGTACTCCTAACCATTTCAAGGGCAATGTGAAAACTAATGTATCACTGTTTCTATAGTCCATTACACAATGTAGGGAAAGTTATAGTTGAATTAAAGGGTGGTATTAATTTTTCACAAGGCGTTTTTGGTCAATTTGGCAATTTTTCTTACAACAAAAGGGTAATGTTAAAGCTTTTAACCAATTTTTATAAACGTAATAAAAATTAAATATAACTTTGATGCCGTGAGCAATAGGAACTCATCCAGGATTTCAAGAAGTGGACATGAAAAATCAGTGTTCCAATTTCTCGGGGGATCCGTGAGTAATGACGTCAAATTGCTGTCATGGTGTGGTGTGATACTGTGCAACATATCTGAACTGACGTTTTATTTTGAACAAGCCAGTGAGCTGCCAGAGCTGTTTTGGCAAATTAAAAAGAGACACGAATGCTTGCATGCTAACCATGGGCTTCCAAATACTGAACAGAGCATCCAAATGCTGAACAAAGTGTTCTAGTGTGTCTAAATTTCTGTCGGGGTGTCCATTTAGACGTCCAGTAGATGAAAGCCTGTTGAACAAGTTCCAAAAAGCAGTCTGAGAGAGCTGGGCTCCCTTCCTCCTTAATTATGATAGCTGTGCTAGATGGCCTCATCCCAGCCCTGTTACATAGCAATTTGCTTTTGGCTTGAGAAATGATGCCAGAAACAGGTAATAAAATTAATACAACAGTGACTCAGCTGGTCATACACACAATGTCTGCTTTGGCTACTAGCACATATAGTCACACTTTTGCTTCTACCAAGATTCAAAATACCTTTTAGAGTCAAATGTGCCAAACTGGCCCAAAACAGAGTCTGTGTATGCAAGTTTATTATATCCTAGTCTTCTGCTACACAAAGTATGATATAGCCTTTAGTTAGATACTCGTTTGAATATTCCAAGAACAGAAACCTGAGTATACAACTGGTGTTGGTATACCCGTTAGAACCTCAACCATTTTACAGCATTCTTTGTCCATAGATTTATACAAGAACTGCTGGCGTCATCAACTCTCCTTGTCATGAGCACTGATCTAAGTTCAGTTTGTTTGGAGCAGGACAATTACAGCATTATTGAGGACTTCAGAACAATGGAGGACTGGCTGAAATAAATTGCAATAAGGCGTACCCATTGAATCATTGGTTTTTATGCACCCACATAGGTATATGGAGGGTTATCACCCGGCGGCTCATCGACAGGGCTAAAATCTGCGCGAACGGTTATGTGTATAATAGAGTGATATCTGAATTTCTTGAATGGAGTTTGAACTAAAGTAGAGATCTCTTAGGGAAGAAATGTGGTGTCACACTGTAACGTGGTTGACTTTTAGACCCGATACAATTTACGTTTTTGACACTGAAAATAATGACTCATGAGGTCATTTGTACGGGGAAATTTAATTCTGCATCGGGTTAGCAAGGCGGACAGCGGCCGTATGGTGTAGATGGATGCCTTTTCAAGGAGCTTTCGTACGGATCAAGAGGTGCCTCAGAATTGATAGGATATTTGAAGATGTGCTACAAAATAAAGACTATTGGAGTAATGGGTCAACAACGCAGCACCAGATTGCGGACTTTGCAGAAGCTATTTAGTCAAGATCGGCCGCTCAAACATTCTCTATAAGGCTATATTGTAGTGTTCCCTCTTATGCGCCCTACATATTTATGCGAGCGCATTAAACCGTCATCCCTGTCCCGCGTCCGTCCGTCTGGCGTCCGTCTTGCTGTGTCTCCAGAACCTCTGGATGCATGTTCACGAAATTTTGCAGACATGCCTCATTTCATAGATCAGATGAGACGGGTGATATAGTAATGTGAATTTTCAAGAAGTCAGACGGCTCCGACTGCCAGTGTTCTTTCTAAGAGCAATTTTAAGTTCTGCGTTTACCTCTGTCATCTTCCAAGTTCCTTTATGAATATTCATAAAAGTTGGCAAGATTTTGAAAGTTCGAAGGGCACGGGTGACTACGGCTTTAAAACAATTGTGACTACTGTGGCACCCTCTAGTTGCAGTTCTGCTTTTTTGCATCCACAGCTGTTTCTCCTAAACAATTGCAAAATCTTTGCAATATTTGGCAAGTATATTTCAATGAACGTGAACAACGTATGATGACTTTTGGACGTATCTGACCAGTGGCCCATAGTGTCAGTTTTAATTTGTTTCTAATTTTGGCACATGTGTCCCTATTGAGAAAAACATTACTGGCTTGCTATGCGCCCCCTAGAGGCTAGTTTACATGTACGAGCATCACTCCTTTTAGGGGAATCTCTTGTAATTGCGATATATGCGTTGCACAAGGTGGGCGCTAGCTGCTCTTGTTATCATTTCATCGTGAAGCTCAGTTTTGTTACACAGCCATAAATCTTGTGTCAAAATTGTGCATATTAGAATTATACCACTGTCAAATTTTACTGCTATGCCCTGTTGGTCATAAACCTTAAGTTCCAATAAAAATTCACTGTAGCCGAATAAAACGTGACTGTCTACTTTATTGTAACTCTCGCGACTTATCAGTAGAAGAGGCAACGCAACGTTTGACCTACACTGCAGCGAAGACATCTTGCAATTCCATTACACCCGTCCGATCTAGTGATGAAATCCATCAAAGTTGCCCCTTTACAAAGTAAGTAGGCCTTATTACTATGTCTTGATATCATACAAGTATACAATTATCGTGCCAAAACCTGCATGTACGTTTGAAGAGTCATACTCTTGCGTTTGGACATGGTCGGCCAAGAAATTGTTATAGAGTACGGTTAGTCTTGTTCTCCGGCGAGAGCGTGCGATTGCAAATTAACTTGTAGTGGGCGCTGGATGTGTGTTTTCTGTAGGTCTAGTGAATTAAAAAACGCATAACTTGGATTTCGTGTTTGAAATTGATGGATAGAATTTTAAGCGACATTTTCGCTAGTACTACGGCTGCTTTGAGAACGCCGAAAGCATGGTCACATTAAGTGTCGATCTCCTTTTCTTTAAAACAATTAAAGCACCATCCATAACTATTAAGTTTCTAAGGCATACAAAACGTACACTTTAAAATTAGACCCAAAAATAATAAATCTCTGACCGGATGATTTCCACCGACATTTAAAGCGGTTACAAACCGTAAGTTGACTTGTGTCGAAAACAACTAATTTGTTCCCAGGCACATGATATATACACTTTCAGAACGACATTGTCTTCTTATCTTGTATCAGAAGTGAAATTGGTTGCAATGAATTCACCCTGACCTAGACTGATCCATGTTGTCAGTATCTAATTAAACTTTCAACTACGGGCCGAAACGTTCACGCCGCCTGGTGGCTTGAAATGTATAAGGCTGTTTTGAAGCAACAACGATGTGCCCGTTCATCCCGAACCAAGATATCATTTCTAAAACAAGAACGAAACAAAGTGACACCGACGGTTAGTGTTCCGAGAATTTATTTTGACAGAAGCACGGGTTTAATAGTAATTTAAAAAAAGAAAGCGTACTCCCACCGGTATCAGTAATCCCGCCTCCCTCCCAGAGTAAGTTAGGGCCTACGTTTTTGAAACTGGCGGTAACTATGTGGAATGATCCCTAATTTACAACGCCAATGCGCTTCATGACAAATCAACTTAATTAAAACAGGCAAACCACTTTACACAAATTATCTTAGGGTTAAAGAATACATATCCCGTAGAATGTTAACGCCGTAGATCGACTTTCAGCCAGTATAACATTAAACGTTGACCTATCGACAAAAAATAACGCGGTGCGTTATTTTCAAGGTATTGAGTCAAAAGTAACTCCACAGTTTTTAACCTTGAAAATGACCTCAGTCGTTATTTCAAGGGTAAGAATTTATGTGACATTCCGTGGAAAATTTATTCGTGCATTACTTTTTAAATGAAATAGCCATCCACCCTGCAGAAGGCCTTGCAGTCAAGAGTGAAATGTTAGGGCAAATCTGTCACACTACAACTATTGAGGTGACAAGGAGAAGTCGAGTGATAAGAACATGGCAGATATTGGAAAACGTTCCGCGTTGCGTCATGTAAGGTTTTGATGATAAATTACAATATTTTTTCTATACTACCCTGCTCGCGATCCCGACGGTCAAATAGCACGGCAAGAGCCTTGCTATCCGACATGCCTGCTTGAAATTTTTGCACAAGGACAATCAAATGGATGATTTAAATAGAAAAAGGAATTAGAGAAAATTCACTTTTTGGTCTGCTTTAATCATGCCTTGTTATATTCACACCATTCCTTTCTGCGCGTAATTTGAGCCGGAAAAACTATAGCGGAATACGATAGTGACTGCATTGTAATGGTGCATTGTTGTATAGACGAGCCTACTGTAATGTTTTTCCTAAACAAGATAAACACGAAAATAAAAGATATGGGTCGCGACAGCGCGCGGACTGTTGTGACTAGTTGCAGGTAATATGCGTTGCTGATACTGAGTAGGCAATAGTGAAGTTATTCAAGCTGGCGCGGCGTGTAGGATTCCCATCTGAGCAGCCGCGGCTAGAAGCCAGGTATGAAATTGACATGTGACTCGGAGTACAGTGAAGTAGTTCACCCATCGAGACTCCCAAGCTTTCGTGAGTACCGCTGCTCTTTACTTGTTATGAAGTGCGGGCTGCTCATAACCTCGGCGGAGAAAATCAGAAGGAAATGACGTCACACCACTTATGCATGACCTTAACCCTAACCGTACGTCCCTCACCCTTACTCTAATCCTAACTGGCATTGACAAAGCTCTCTAGCCCCGTGACGCCGCAAACCAGTCTCTCAATTATCTCTTTACACTGGCAACGTGGGGTGAGCCAGTACGACTTGGAGGATAAAAATGAATTGAGTTGAGCTCTCTCAAACATGCAATATGAGCTCAAGGTTTAAATTATTCTTATGTTCTTATTACATGCGTTTTCATGGCCTAACGGCACACTTGTGTATTGTTACCACTGGCCCCAAGCTAAAAGCAATCATAACAGACCGTGACTTGAGCCTTCCTTGTTACGTAATATTACTTTTAAATTGTATTCAAAACTGTTGACCTTGGAAAAGATGTTTACTTGAGGCAGGTTATTTGTCTCGTTTGCGTGCGGAAACTGTATGAAGGCGTCTTCATGAAGCAGTTGTAAACCTGTCCCACTAGGCAGACAGCCCATCAGGCACCTGTCTATATCAGGTGGTCTCTGTTGTCGCTCTACAGCTAACGTGTTTTGCCAAGTTATTTTACGGAGAAGCGTTAGTTTAACTGCTTTGACTTATGATGGAACACACAGTTAGTTCTGACAAACCCTTGGGTAAGTATTCATTTTTTCTCGGCTGTATAGTATCGATCGAGGGCTTAAAACATAACCCATATTTACAATTTAGCTGGAAAAATCTACCCTAATTCATACCCTATCCTCTTGTATCTTGTGACTTTTAAAGCCCGTGTTATACTGTGCAGAGTATTATCAGAATAAAACTTGCATCAAACAAAAATTGTCATTTCCCATCTCATTTCTATACCTAAATTTATATCAAACTGGTCCCAAACCTATACCAGAAAATTGAGAAAAGCATCCCATCTCAGCGGCACGTCCACACTATCCGAATAGTTACTGCCCCTCGGCGCAATCCGCAAGATTTGTTGTTGTCAGGTTATGCAATACCTAATTTTCATTGGCTACTGAAATTAATCGGCTGGACTTTTAGTTCACCTTGCATTTACTTTGCATTTACGCTTGTAAATTTAAGAAAGCCTAACAAGCGAGACATTCGGCCACCGGCTCGCGAGGTGAAATCCTCTCAGTTGTTATTCCTCCACAGACCTGGAAGATTTTAAATTTTATTTAGTCCCCTAGAAGTTCCCTAACATATGAGCGCTTGCAAAACAAGCGCAATTACAAAACCTTTGCTAAAATAATAATGTAAGATAATCGACACGAAATAATGTACTGTTCCGTAGTTGGAAACAACGCTGACTTAGTGGACATGAACTCGATTGGCGACGATCCACGGCCTCACGCAAGGAACGCTGACACTTTGAGGAAATTGGGCATTCACGCATGGCTTCAAGAATTGTGGGCGTTCAAGAAGACAATAATTATATTGCTAACACCCGTACTGTTGTTTCCTATGGTTGCTGTCAGTCCTGGTGACAAGGTGAGATATTAATTATTGCCTTTGATTGTAATCAGTTCGCAATGTAATCAGGTCAGAGAACTATTGAGTCTTCCATAGGATATTGTTATAGTATTATTGTTAAATTAAGCGAATACTTGCGACTACGGTGAGAGCTTTCCCGTGCAAGAGCATAGAGCTACATCGAAACCAAAATTTAGATTTTCACACACAAGTTATTGATGTTTAGAGGTTAATGACTCAGATGGCTGGCTGTGTGGAGTTGAGATTTATTTTGACTCACGAATATGTGTACAAGGTAAAATATTAGCAGCCCTGTCTTGATAGGTTGTGAAGTGTGGTTATGCTGGACTTGTCATGGCAGTGTTTTGGACAACAGAGGCCCTTCCATTGGCAGTCACAGCCCTCCTTCCAATAATACTCTTCCCATTTCTCGGAGTGCTCTCCTCCAAAGAGGTCTGCGTTAATTACTTAAAGGTAAGTGAATCGCAAAATAAAAGACTATCAACCAATAGCCCTGAAAAGTCGTGAGTAAAACAAAGATTGTGCCCAGTTGGCTGTCGAACTAAAAGTGTATTGATATCAACAAATAATAGAATATATACAGAAATGTACAGGAAGTCTATAGGTTCTAGCTATATGACTAATAGAGTAGTTCTGACTACAAAACAGGAACCACTAAACCATAAACAACAACAGGATAGAATAATATGTAATGACAGGATATAAACACATTCCAATACAGTTATCAAATTCCACTCTCTTTCTTTTCCTTAAGATGATCCATACACCAAAAACTATCTAATATAGTTTTACTAACACGTATACAATAAATGTTCTGACTAAAGTTCTAACATGCCTGTCTCTAACACTTTTCGCAGTACAATAGAGGATGCTCCACGTTTTGTAAGACAATCAGCTAGTTGAGCTTTAGAATCACACCATTTAATTTCTTTAATCTGTTTGTTTTCAATGAGTTCCTTTATACCACTGATTTCCATTCGAAGCCTCTTCTCTGTTACAAACTTTTGTGACTTAATTGCCTCAAATAATGACTTACAATCAGTAAAACATACCAGTTGTACAACAGTAGAATCTGGTGTCCCACACGTCAATTCACCTAAAAGTGTCATTATGAAGAGAGACACATCAATGCCTTCTGCCATGGCTAAAGTTTCAGCTGCCAATGTACTTCTAACTACTCGTCTGATTTTCTTTGAATTCCACCAAATAGGTGTTATTTTCCCAGACTGGTTTATCAAACCAATAAAATAACCCCCTTGACTTCCACCGTCAGGTAAATTGCCCAAGGCAGCATCACTGAACAAAGCCAGGCACAAGTCACTGTCCTGTCCTAAGGATTGATACTTTAGAGACATCTTTGTTGATTTAGCCTTGCCAATAATCTTGTTTACCATCAGCATGTCTTTTACAGTACAACATTTGATATTGTTCGCCACAACACTAACATCAAACAGTAAATCTGGTCTACTTTGGTGTGCTAACCACAACAATTGCCCAACTTTGGACCTAAGAGCATGCTTCTCATTCTCAGTCAACACAGAATCCTGTTCACTAGCTCTACTA
>NMRA01000456.1:29555-61665 GCA_002633005.1 Phoronis australis | reverse complement strand
TGTCTGTGGAGCTCTCCTCCACTTCCCATAGAGGACTTCATCTTTTATCGCAACGCCCTCCGACGCCTCACTTTTAATATCATACGTTCCGAAAATTCGCCGAAGTGCCGATTTCATACTTTCATACGTTAAGTCCGTACACGCCGTCAGTGTCATTTGTTTCTCTGTTTTGCTGAGATTTGCCCCATCCAGAAGCTTGAATGCTAGAACAGCATCCGGCAAAAACATGTCATATTTGTGACACTTCTTATTTAAGCCGTCAAAGTCACAAATAAAATCACTAATTGGCTGACCGTCCTTACGCATAAAGGTGTCAAAATTTTTGTATGCTTCATAAGCATAGTCCTTGCTCTCCTTAAGATAGATCTTGTCTAGTTCTCCCACTAGTGTTATTAGACCGTCTTTTTTCTCTAGGTCCTTGGCCTCCAGTTGCAGTGCAGTTTCCCTCGCTCTCCCTGTGAGAGTTAAACTCACCGCTAGGCCCTGTTTTTCACAAGGTAAATCAGTTACCCTCTTCCACAGTTCTATCTCTTGCTTCCACTCCTGATAGTTTTCCCCAAACCTAGGTGGGTTCTTGTAGCTAACAGTTGAAGACATTTCAACCTTGCTCTGCTACCATGAAAAGTCGTGAGTAAAACAAAGATTGTGCCCAGTTGGCTGTCGAACTAAAAGTGTATTGATATCAACAAATAATAGAATATATACAGAAATGTACAGGAAGTCTATAGGTTCTAGGAATATATGACTAATAGAGTACTGACTACAAAACAGGAACCACTAAACCATAAACAACAACAGGATAGAATAATATGTAATGACAGGATATAAACACATTCCAATACAGTTATCAGCCCCACTGCTCTAACTCGGTACAAAACACCTTGACATTTTAATAACTATAAATTAAAAGTTTCCTGACACAGCACATGAGAGAGAAAAGTCAATTTTCCATCTGCAGTAGCCGACTACTAATTGCACAGCCTGAACTGACAGAATGGAACACATAATAAAGACCAAAATTCCCACACTTCGTGTCAAGATAAAAATTTTCGTCACCAAGAAGCATTGGCGGAACTGTGAAGGCGAACAACTGCAGCGCGCAAATTGGCGGCACTAGGCATATGTTACGTGACAATTCAAAGCGTCCTGTGGGAATAAGTTGCCTGTTGTAGCAACCAAATTCTGTTGCCGTCCCGGGGGAATGGGCACGTGTTTAAACAAAAAGCGCATGAAAGGGTCCCTTCAGTTTTTCTGGCTATATATACCGACCCGTAACGAACGATACCTCTTCATGTGTTTTTAACAGTTTTTTGGCAGCATGGAGTACATTTTTTTATCACAGTCACTCCGCTGGGTTTTTCCGAGGAATCATCTCACGGTCTCACATAGTCATGGAGGAAAACTCCAGGCTCCGCCATGATTTCACTTGAGCAAAACTGAAAACAAAGACCGAACGACATATAAATCATTTCAATGGGCGTCAAGCTGATCGTTAATTCCATTAGGGTCACCTTTTCAGGTTCTTTTCTTCGACTGGATATTTTTGTTGCCCATGTGTATTTTTGAAACTGTTCTTAAAAATCCCATGAAACATAAATTAGTTCTATCAGAACTTAAGCCCAAACAAATCCAAGTTTTTCCAAACTTAGCTGAATTTATTATGAAGTTGTAGTTGAATTTTTATTTTGGCGGTGTACCACCACCTAAAATGGCCGCCGTAGTGAGTGACAACTGACTCATGCATTATGAGTACTCACTCAACTGCCGCCATAAGTGGTGAGGTTTCCGCGGAAATCCTGCCCACATTAAAACAAACTTCATGGTAAAATAAGGCAAACACAAACAGGGATGAAAGTTAAGACATTTTAGTGGCATCTTTCGACTGACGAAACTCATCTTGTTTTCTGAATTGATGAATGTAAAGTAAACATTATATTTAAACAAAAGTGCCAAGATTTTTAACAGTGCGCCCCAGGATTGCAATGCCACTGGTTACTTTTTGTTAATGTCATGTTGTACCTAGACATTACAGCAATCTATGATGTCTAGTTTTGGTCAACGATTAAATTCTGATTGGGAAGAAAATAAGCTCTTAGCCCTGTTTGAGACTCATGTTTGCGCTACTAATTTTAGATAAAAAATTACCAAAACTGTGCTTGGNATGGTGGCGATACCGAGCGGGGGGGGGGGCGTAATTCTCGTACTCCTATATTCGGGCAAAGCTTTGTCAGATAGTCTAACTTTGCTCGTGATTTAGGTTTGATATTTTATCCCCTCACACAGGATGCTAATGTGTTGTTCATGGCTGGTTTGATGGTTGCTGTGGCTATCGAAGACTGTAATTTGCATAAACGCATCGCTTTAAGAGTTCTTATGTTAGTCGGATCTCAGCCAAAATGGTAAGTTGTCATTTTGATACGGATGTATTCAAATAATAACACCTGTCAGGCCGAAAAGTAGCATCGATTGACCAAATTTAGTTCTTTTTTAATTTCAAGAGAAAGACCATGGAGGCAGAGTTCACGTTAAAGTGTTCAAATCCTATTTTGCACTCTTATATCTCGAACGAATCGTCCTTAGACTCTTAAAAGTGAAAAGTTTTCATATTTTGTTTCCAAACTCAGTTTGCTCTTACGCTTCACGTCACCGCCTTCCCCAGTCTTGTGGATCTGTACCACGTGGCTACGTTCCGTAAATACAAGAAACTTGCTAAAACGCAAGGCACACAAGTCTTCGTGAGATATTGCAATGCACCACGAGATCTTACGAGGTTTTCTTGCGTGAACTTGTGCGATTTCCGTTACAGGCTGTTGTTTGGTTTCATGGGCGTCACAGCTTTCCTTAGCATGTGGATCAGCAACACGGCAACAACAGCGATGATGGTACCAATAGCCCAGGCTGTAATTGATGAACTAGAAAAGCACAACGTGCAGACGACAGAAGACGATAGTAAGAGCTCGCATTTCATTGGGTGGTTATCTATGCAGGTGGCAATTTCTCAATAGTCTACGTTACCCTCCCGTCGTTTTGTTTCTTGCAACTGTTATTGGAAAAGTGAATTATCCAAACAGTAGGATTCGATTTATTTTGTTTGGTGTTCATAATCAAGCTAAAAGTCTAAATTTGTAGAATTCAACACCTTCAGTCGATTAGGTGCTTGAAAGACACTTCAAAGGTCTATTGTTTCGATGTTTTTGGTGATCAGTCATACCTTTGACAGTGTAAAGACAACGACCCAATGGGGATATGCAACATAAATCCTCTGGTTGTGCATCTAATGAGAACGGCCAGCCTTCGAGAAACTAGGTGGCCGGTTTGCACATGTCAATTAATTTCGAATGGATGATTTAAAATTAGTATGTATAAACAACTATAGGTTTTGACGCCTTAAAACAGCAAGGTTCTCACGACAACAAGGCCAATCTGACGTCTGATCAGGTGTCGGACGATAAGAAAACACGCGAGACGTTAGAAAGGTGTTCACAAGTGAAATTTCAAGTATTCGGAAAGCGGATCAAACATGCGACCTTTTTGCTGATCGGACAACGTGTGAACGCAGTATCAAACGCTTTTCCGTACCACGATAGAAAAAGGGATCACCTTATACCATCGAGGTTGGACAATACCATCAATTTTAGAACGATATGTTGAACCTTTTTGTAAGTCGTTTCACTTTCTAAGCTGCTTTGTTAATAAAGGGATAATTCCTACCCAATTATACAATCCAAAGATGAAAGACCTGAAACTACGTATTAAACTCTAATAATCTGACTTCAACATCCTCTTCGCCTCGCTGGGACAATTACGTGTAGTTTGTACCACCACAAGGGGTTTAGATTACATCTTCTGTTAGCATGAAATGATACAATTTTTGAAAAAGTTAATAATAACGCGAAATAGCAGTGATGCAATATTGGGGACTTGCCTCGCTATTATCGACGATTTAATAAGATTATTTTCCGCTCATACTTTGTGGACAATAAGTAAACACGATAGTTAAATCCGGGTCGTTTATGAATATGCGTTGAATGAAATTTCGGAATTTTGACGCCACCGGATATTCCAACTGCCCCGAGTTAGTGTGCTGTCTACTAAGCTCTATAACGTCGAGAATGCTTTATGCGTGCCTTTAAAAAACGGACAATTTTGGCATTCTTTTTACTGACCCAAAATTCCGAATGATATGCCTCAACTGGTCAGTTTTCACCTTGACATGAAGTGTCTAGATGACTGTGTAATCTGTCACGTGGCATTAGTCTAAATAAGCGGTAAGAGAGAAGTGTCTCATTAAACTCTGAGTTAGAGAGCCTTCAACGCACTTTCAGCTTAAGCACACTTAAAATAAACTTTGCTGCCGCTCTTTCATTTATTTTGCCTGTCCTCGTGCAATTTACATTCAATATGTGTGCACAGCACAGACTTGTTGGTTGCAAAACATACACGGATGTGCAGCGTATTTTATAATAAAAACGTTAAATGTGCTAAAAAGGCGCTCAAGATTGAGCTTGTACTTCAGTCCGTAACCGTCAGTCGTACAATCTGACGTAGGTGTTGTCGTCTTCAGAAGCACTACAACACATCAAATACCGCCATCGTGAGGCAAGACTTTGCGCCTGCAAAGAGGAAGTAGCACAGACCTTGACCACGTGACGATTCCGTCTGAATCGTGATTTCAAACGCTTGAAAAGTCCTTCGCGTTTTACAATATTTGATTTATCTGTAAAATCACCGATAATTCTGTGGGTGTCCTCTGAATCAGAAGAAACGGCATCGAGAGGCACATCCACAAACGTCTTGTCGTCTTCTGAAGAAATGCCATCAATTATGTATGGCTTGTTGCTAATTTGCAATCTTGTTTTAGTTTTACCGTCGTATTCAGTGTCCATTGAATAATCCCCACCAGCAAAACAAAAATCATACTGAGGCAACGCTGCAAAAGGAGACGATCTGAGGTCCTCTAGGTGAGCATCCTCAACTTCCCCTGGCTCGTTCTTAGCTTGAGGATTTGTGACATTAATCTCATCCTTACTGATTACAGGCATTTCAATATTCTTTGTAAAATGCAACGTCGCAAACGAAATGTGATTGTAAGGCCAGGTGGTGTCACTAGAATTCTTGACGTCGTCTAGTCGCATATCTTCACGGTTGTTCGGCAGATCAGTGCTGTGAAATTTTATTTTGTCCTTCTGGTAAGCTTCAGCTATAAACGTGTACTCTAAAAGATTTGCAGTATGAAAAGAAATTGCATCTAGGGACAACTTGGCGAAGCTTTGCAGATTTGCATCTTCTGGGCTGATACCTTCGACGCTGCCTGATTTGTTGAAGACAGTCTCAGATGCGGAGCGTCATGTGTCCTGTTTAAGAGTTTCCCCAATCGCACAGGAAACTGTGGGCTCAGTCAAATCAGACAGTGTGATGTCGTGTAAGTGGCCACTTCCAACGGATTTACTTTCGGATTTCATGACTTTTCCCTCACTATCATCATTATCAGCGAACTGAGCAATACTTGACAAGCGAGTGACTTCGCCTGGCTTGTTTCTACTTTCCAGATTATCGACTTCTCTCCCTCCAGTATCTATCATACATGCAGAGCTACGGTGGATGGTTTCAACAGAGAAAAAAGTTGCACCGTAAGGCAACCCATGTATATCAGAAGGTTTGGCGTCAGCAGGAATTTCCTCAATATTTCGTACTTCGATACAACTTTTTTCCTCGGGTGTACTAGAAGGGATTTGACTTGCCTGCAACTCTTGTAAATCCGTCTTTTTATGGACATTCTTCTTCACCAATTCATCTTTGTCTGTGGAAATGTGGTAAACTTCCTCCGAAACTGTAGACTCGGTCGATTTGGTGGCGCCTTTAAAATGGTGACCTACAACGCTTTTACTTTTGGATTTCAGGACTTTCTCGATACCATCAGCCGCATCAGCGAACCCAGCGATATCTGACGGTTGGATAACTTCCTGTAGAATATCGTCAACTTCTCCTAGTTTGTTACTACCAGTCAATTTCAGGACGTCTCTCTCTCCGTCATCAGCGTCACCAATTGGCTCTTTCAGGGGATTTTAAACGGAGTCTTAGTTTTGTCGACTTTAACATATTTTACTTAAAACTGTGTTATCATAATTAACGCCACGCATACTTAACGCTTCGCATAATTTTCTGAATAAACGACCATTGGGCGTTTCATTGGGTTGGGCTTACGGGAAATCCCGGTACATAGTTTAGTCTTTCGCAATCACTTCTCGTGTTTATGAAATATACGGTGATGGGTGTCTAAGAACGCGGACTCAGTCTGCAAGAGAGCCTACTGGGTGGTTGCGCTTTCTCAGTGCACCGAAATCGGTTGGCTCATCCCACCCGTTCGTTGACGGATGTGTAGTTGCATATTCAGGTCGTCATCTCTGTCTGGGTGTCTGGCGGGCGTAGTTACGTCCTTCCGGCATCCTCTGCTGTATCTCATAAACCACCTGCAGAATGAGATTTGGCAGATGTGTGTATGGCCAAATCTTTGGTATGGCGCCGACGACAGACGACGAGTTTCGGACTGATCGGACTTCCGCTGTGTCCTCTGATGACAATGTTATTACTTGTTTTTTACGTTAACGTTTGCCTCTATATCCGGCTTACTTTGCTTGATAGATTTTCACGAAATTTGACAAATAGGTCCCTGTTGTGGAAATGACGATGTGCCTTCGTTTTTGGACGTACTTGGTGTATTCTGCGCCACCATTTTCATTTGGCGTCGGCCGCTGTACCTGCTGAGAAGACCAAGTACTGATGTTGATTTTTGGATTGGTATGGCTACTTTGGTGCCTCCTAGTGGGAATTTTGTTTGTGCGTCAGCAGCTGTATCTTTTTATCCCCTTACAGGATCTTTGTGAAATTTGAGCAAGTCCTTTTCTATGAACGTGACTCAACAAATGACGACGACACTCTGGCAGATCTTACTACCGCTGTGTCTCCTATTGGCATTTTTACGTTTACCTCTCTATCTTGGGAGTTCTGTAACAGAATTTCATGAATTTTATACAAAAAGTTCCTATTGAGTAAACGACAACACCTTTTCTATTTTCGAACGGATTAGACGTATTATGCGTCACCATTTTTTGTTATTTGCGAGTCTATTTTTGCCGTCACTTCTTAGAGAAACGAGTACATGCCACGTAGGTTAACAATTTTTCTGCTGGCAATTGCCTTACCGAATGGTTATGCGAAAACGTAATCATAAAAATAAGTGCCTAAGACCAAAAAAGACGTTGTTAACTTGCCACGTCAATTCATGTTCAGGAAATTTTAATAATGTCTTCCATCAGACGTCACTACGTCTACGCATGAGAACGGGATGGCCAGCACTACGCGCTCATCTTCAGCTCTGGTAGATCTTGACGAAAGCAGGGATGATAGAATTGCTGGTGTTTCAACGCCTTCCTCATCTGAGATAAGTAAGAGGTGAGATTTTACTCTTTAAGCATAAACGTTAAGTAGAAGTGATATCAGGCCTTCTCCTAATGCAGTACGATGTATGAGGGACCCATGCCTATCTGCCCTGAAAGGAATGTCCTTAATGAGTGTCACCTGATTTTCTTTCTTTGAATAGATATCGTTTGTCAAATAAAAAATATCTGTTGTCAACATCGACACGTGTTATCGCGGCCCTAAAGCCAGTCTCGTTTGCGGTAACGTGGATTTTGCAAACAGGCATCAATGATGTAACGGTTCAAAATGGCAAACCTCCTAAATAGTCAAGCTCAAAACCGATGGAAATATTTTATGTTAAAAGTAACATTTTGATATTTTTCGAACGTTCGAAGCCAGTCCTGTTAACTTTTGGACAATTGGGCTTCTCGATTAGGACTTAGTAGGTCTTTGGTATTTTACACACTATCTGCATCGCCGTGTTATTTCCGAACGCCAGGGATCACTGATTTGTACCTGAACCAGGATCGGGCATAAAAGTTATCGAGATTTATCAAAATTCGAAAACTTCTTAATCATTTTTAAACTTGTCTACGTTACTGAATTCTGAGAGTCTGCGTCCACTCATCCAGTTAGTCTGGTTCATGTCTATTATGCTGGACTGTTAACTCCTTCCCGTGATTTTGTGTTCTTTAAACTCTCGTGTGTTCAATCCACAATGTTACATTTATTCGTTAACTTTTAATCCAAATCAGAACTAACAAGCAGCTGTTTCCAAACCTTCAGGGAATCTCCATCAGGGGGAGTTTTTGAAACAGAGACTAATAGACTGTCACGTTTTCCAAGATCACAACTTTTTTGAACAGATGTCCCATAATTTGCATATTTATGACAAAAAATAAAAACAAAATGAAATGCGGATGATTTCAGTTTTGTCAGTGTATTGATATCCAATCTATTACTCACAGGCAACTGTTTCCATACATACTGTTTTTTTGTGTTTTATTTCATCAATAAAAATGTAAATGGATTGAGCACTTGCAATACATTATCATCGCCTGTACGCCTTCGCCGTTCACAAGCTTATCACCCAATATGTCCAGAGATTGCAGTTTTAATAAAGTCACATCCCATTCAATAATAATTCAAACTATCTTTTCAGAAATGATTCATATCGAGTGTCTGTTTGTGAAGAATTTGAAAACTACGAAGATTGCTCTGCTGAAGTGGAAAACAGTGGATTGAAGCAACATCCGGATTCTTTCAAGCGACTCGTGAAAGGGCTGACCATATGCATATGTTACTCTGCAAACATAGGTGGCACTGCAACGCTGACCGGGACTGGGCCTAACATGGTTTTCAAAGGAATTGTTGACAAGTAAGGCAGTCAATCCCTTTCCAACCTTACCCTGGGCTTGAAGCATGAAAATTACATGGTATTAGACATCCAGGAGCTGTATTATATGTTCTGCCTGTTCCAAACTGATGTGAATTCTTGTGTAGTCTTACTAGTGTAGGCCTATGTTGTTTCCCCTATGTTCCCTTCTTTAATACTTCATTTTGTCATTGATCTGTGTGGTTCCAAAAGCCAAACTCATAAGGCTACGTGGTTTATTTTAAATGCCACTCTATTGTTTGAAAAATATCACTGCAGAACCCAGAGAAGTACTGTATAAAACTCTTTTTTGATAAACGCAAATTTAATCTTTTAAAGAAATTTGTTATAGTGTGAGTGGCATTTAACTAGTTTCAAGTAGGGACTAGCCGATTTGACTTTCGCGTATGACCTGCTTATCCTCACGAAAACATAGCGTTCTAGTACCTCGCTCTACCGATGCAGGGCCGATTCAGCTTATGACCTGCGCAACAGTGTATGCAATGTAGTTTTGTACATACCAAAGTATGCGGCGCACTGGGCCTTAATGTGCGCATGCCGGCAGCAAAAAGGTGCGTATTGCACGTACAACTACGCATGCATCTCGTAAGGAATTAGGATACGCAGAAGTGTGACAGCCTGACAGAGTCTACTACTGCTTGTAGGATGTTTGGAGTAAGGGCCTACGCTGGTATTATGCCCTTAGAAAATGTGTAGTTGGCTCCTTGAGAGTGAGACTGGGGGTTTGTTGAAGAAAGTGGGGGAAATACTCGATTAACGACCCACAGGACGATTTTTTTGTGAAGAATGATCAACTTTCATCGCTGTTAGATGGTTAGAAAAAATCTGAAGAAGATATATTTTAACTTTTGAGACGAAATTTCAAATGATTATGGGGACAGTTGTTCAGAGGCACTGGTTTTGCCTTCTCTAAAAAATGTTACATTAGATTCTGACACTACTACTTAGTACAGTTGGAATGACACTGAACTTTCCAGAGAACATTTTATTTTAGTCTAGCTCTGTACCTGTGTACACCTGTAGGTATACGTATGTTTTCTTGTAATTGTTTTCAAACAACTTTGCGCCTTCAAATCAAAATGGGATACGCCGATCGATAGGTAGACATTCATTTACCCCGTACCTGCGATCATATTATTTTCAGCATGTCACGTGAGAAGTCAGGGGTCACATTTGCCTCTTGGATGTTAATGGCCTTCCCCAACATGATCCTATGTCTAGTCATCTGCTGGGTTTGGTTACAAGTGTTCTTTCTTGGATGGAGGTAGGAAAGTTACTCCGTTGCATTCAAATAAAAATCTTCGTCGCTTTGAGGTACAGCACTATACAATTGTTGCATAGTGTGATTGTAGCTCTATACCTACTCTTCGTTGTTATAGCTTACTCTAGTTCCAACCTTTTCTCGTGGAACGAGTTCCGGAACAACTTGACAGAACGAGTGCAGTTCGTCCTTAGTTTGTTCCACGTTAGGTTATTATCTCATAGCTGCGAGCACAGGTCGCAATGTTGAACTATATGCATCATTTACTACGTAAGCCAATCGCTAACAGACTAGAGCGACGTCGTTCGAGAAAATGCAATATACATGTAATACGGGAGCTTCCTCTACTCCAATGATTTTTACCTAAATATTACAAACTTGCTGAAACTCCGGGCCCATGGTCAAATCTACGAACTCAGATTCGTCTCATTACCAGACACAGACTCCAAACTTAACCAATCAGTTTACTCGAAGCTTACCATCAGTGATGTAGTGGGGCGTAGGCTCACGTAGGCGCAGCCAACCACCTTTTGACATTTGAACGTAGCGCCTACGCACTGTAAGTTACGTTCAGTGCTCAAGGTGATACGGTGGGCTCTGGGCGCCTACTTACCTCTACTTTTACCACTACAGCACTGCATACCTTACAACTGGCCAGTTTTCTAGAGTCAAGTTTCGATCAGAGATTAAACCCAAGCCCGGCCTGAGTATTTTAAATTTTCTAGTTGCAACAAATTCTGATCCCTTTTTCATTAACAGATTGTCATTGTTGCTGTCGTTATTCATCCTAATACATTTTTTATTAAATATTCCAGGAGTGTTTTCAATTGCTGTGACAAGAAAAAGACTACCAAAGACAACACTGCTAACAAAGTTATTAGAAAAGAATATGAAAAACTGGGATCGTGGACGTAAGGGCAGACTGTTGTGTATCTGGAAAGTTTGGAATATATGCCTAACTTATAGTTCTTTTACTTCAGTAGTCACTACCACGCTACTGTTTTAAGATATAAGCATCAAGTACTATTGACCTGGAAGGGTTATCGCCAACCAACGAATGTTTTGTGCAGTTTACATTTATTTAACAGCTTATTATTTAAAATGACTTATTCTTATTAAAATGACATAGGCAAAAAATTGAATTTCGGGCCACAAAAGCGATGAATCATGAATCCTGCAGAGCACAGGAAGGTTCTTTGACTAGGAGTCACCTTGTAATGTTAATAATGCATTTTTCAACTTTGTGACTGAGGGACAAGGTGACGCATGCTGGAACAAAAGGATATAATGTCAACAATCATGTCACAAATTTTTAGTACCTAGCGTGTGTGTAATGAATGTGACGGAAGACTTGCGACATAAATTTGGTTTTACGCTCTTGAGCCAGGTTACAGTTCAGTAATGCTAGGAACTTAAGTTGGGACCTCACTAAAAAGCAAGACTTCGCGAGATTACGTGATATATTGCAGTGTATTTTAAATGAGAACACGTAATTTTGGCTAGATTTTTCTAACCGCAACACAGCAACTGAGCTCTACCCTGTTCTCATGAAGCAAACCCTTGGATTGCAGGTCACGTGTGTTATACGCCTACTGAAGCGACGCTCTGGCATAAATGGTTCTGCAAAAAGCAGAGGCGTGGTAATGACATGCGCGCACCCAGCCTAAAATATAGGGGGCTCGAATTTTTTCGATATGCTGACCTTTTACTGAAATCAACGAGGACTAAAAAAACGGACCCACTAGGTTTGGGCCCATGAAATGTGTATCCGCGCCGACTTCCCATTGCTGTTGTGGACTTCTGTCTCGTTTACTTGGACATTTTGTTTCACTGTGTCGGACCTTTTTGCCCAATTTGCCAAATTGGGGAGCTCGTTCGAGCCCCCCGAGCCCCCCCCCTGGGTGCGCCCCTGTAATGTGCAGTAACTTTACTGTTTGGTGACTTGCCTACACAAACAATGAATTTGTCATTATAGGTTTGCTGAAATAGCAGTATTAGTGCACTTTACGGCACTCGCTTTGCTGTGGTTGACCAGAAAACCGGAGTTCATTGATGGATGGTCGGCATTACTAGAAGACGGGTAAACCTGACAGTTTCGTTTCAGTCGTCCCTTGCATATGTTTTTAAAAGGATAACGATACAAAGCAAAGATATACCATCGGAGAATATTAACCATCGTTCGTTTGGGGAAAAAATTTCGCCAACAAGAGAGGTGTTTGGGCAGAGTTACGGTGTACTCATTCGTTGTTACGGTTAGTGAGTATCACGTGGCTAGTTATTTCTCTTGCAACTATCCAGCCTGGCTGTGATACTAACATTTTTGATGCTCGTTGTTGTCGACGATAATAGCCCAAATGATTAAAATTTATTATGATATTCAAAACAATTGAAATATTCTAAACACTGAGTGCAGTCTTACAATCCTGTGCTAAATACAGGTCATCCTGCTCCTTTAGATACGTGACTGATGCGGCCACAGGCATGCTCATTGTCTTCGCGCTCTTCATATTCCCGTCACAGAGACCAAATTTTTTCTGCTGTCGTGCCCGAAACGGTGAGTTGAATGTAAGGAACGACGAAACAAATTTACTCTTGAACGTTTTATTTTAAAGTCCAAATGTTAAACTCTTAACAAGCATTGTTTGGAAAATCCTATACAATAAGCCGGATGCACCAACTTGGCAACTTTGTTTCTGAACACTTCGCATTATTAATACTCCGACTACATGCTGCCCTTTGACAAATGATACAGTCAGCACAATTATTATTCTTCAGTCTACATCTCTTCCCTTCACGTCCTGGTACTCGTTCTGACCTTAGAGTTGAGTGTAGCTTGAATCAGTGTTTGCAATGGCCCCAAATGGAAAGCCAAGAGCTCTACCACTGTCCACCGCCACGCCTTGCACATCGTCCTGGTGTCCTTTCTTTCACTTTACAGATAACAGCAAGTCAGGACCAGTGCCTGCTTTATTGACATGGAAGAAAGTTCAGCAGAAGTTAGCCTGGGATGTAATATTTCTGTTGGGAGGAGGTTTCGCTTTAGCCGATGCTGCACAGGTTTGAATGGGTGTAGGAACCCAGTGATTGGGCGACGGAGCGGCTCCGCAAAATTCCGCACGAAAGCGGGGGTCAGGGGGTAGTAAAATTAGTAGGCCTAAGCATCAGACATTATATTTCGAGATCACCCTTTTAAAGTTAGTTTAATGTCTGTTGGGGTGCATGATCTTTTAATATTCACGTGCAGTCCTTGTCATTATGCCGCACTACGTGGATTGGTAGAAGAATGAGGTTACAAGCAAATTCATGCGTCATAGACATTTCCGGTAAGGAAAATGCTGCCTGGGCAGTTCCACGGATATCATAGAAAAGGAATATAGGACAAAAATGCCGGCACAGGAAGTTGTTTCCGGAAACAGGTTGTGCTTATGCTGAAACTGCTATCAATTGTAAAACACCGAGTCTTTTCTCAGACTCTGTATTTTGTATCTGGGACAAAACAGAGTAAATAAAACGAAACAGTGGTGAGTGTTTTCCGGAAAATTTGTCTGTAAGGCCGACTTTGGGGAAGTGCAATAACAGGAGGTCCCAAAATTAAATTTCGTCGTTACATGGAGAAAGCTATTGGGGACTAGTTGTCAGTGAAGCTTATTATTACATTTTTACATCCACAAAAATGTGATCTCACATAGGCAGTATCAATTCCGTAGTCCTCCCTTCCGTCGTTACTCTTACTTGTCCTTCGGTTTTCTCGTAAACCGTTTTGGCAGAATCGTGATATTAAATGTGACACACTAAAATGTACATTTATTGATTTTGGGGCCAATTCGACTACCGTGGCCACCCCTGTTGGTTGTTTAAGATCGTAACGTGCGTTCTTTAAGAGCTATTTAGAAACAAAGATATGTTACACAAAAGTACGTATATTTGATATGTCTAAACGGCATTTGGCCCGTTCTTCCCGGGTTTTTTGGTCGGAGTTCTGCGAGACCTTCCTCTCGCACATGTTAGATAATGATTTGAAAATTCTTGGAAATTTTATTCGTCAGCTTTAGAACGAAGAAAATTTTTAATGTACAATTCTTTTATTGGCATTTTGTTGCTGTTGTTTTCACGACAACTTATAAGCCATGATGCGACAGGAGATCAATTTACGTTGTTGTGTATTTATACAATGTTCCAGTGGTTCTACTCTCGATCGGGGCACCTGTGTCACTTAAATGAAATACAAACATGTGTCATACTTACTAGACAAAAACGTTATTTCGATATGTCGTGCAGTCTTGTAGTCTTTATTCAGTTTTGTCGGTACACCGTTTCAGAAATCGGGACTTTCTGCGTGGCTTGGACAGAAGTTAACGGTGCTGTCCGTAGCACCAGTCTGGGCTGTATTGATGGTGATCAGTTTCTTGGTGGCTGGCATTACAGAGTTTACCAGTAACATATCTACTACCACGGTATTCCTTCCTATAGTGGCTGAGGTGGTAAGTCGGTGGAATCACAGATTATGTACTATGGTGGAATAAATTGCTGATTTTTTGAGGTTTTTATAATATTCGTCGTACTTCTGAATAGCTCAGAAGTCCGTGCTTCCTCGTATGCAAGCGGCAACTGCGTCATGCACTGCGTCCGCTGCTCTTGTGTGTAATCTACTTCCACGACCACAGCTACTGCCTCTGGTGCGCTTTAAGCCAACAACCAAATGTTATGGCCGACAGTTCGTGAACCGGCTATTGCGGCGGGTGATCCAGGGATACTTATCCAGTTCAAGCCTGTGAACTACCTGAAATTCACAGGAATCTTGACCAAACAGTTCTGTGATCCTCGCCAACCTTGATGAATTTTGATTAGAGTTCATAATCTTAATTCCTAAATCTGCCAGCGTGACTAACGCTTCATGCCAGGCGAGTGAATCGACGGTTGTGGGGAAAATACCGACCTCCACGAACTACAAGATGTTCTTTGTTATGCACATTGCGGATGTGCTTTAGGGTAGTAATGTTTTCTTTCGCTAGGGGAAAGAAGGCGAGGTTACTAGTTAAACATATGCAGGCGATAGAGCGATTTTTGACTGAAATCTTCAAAACGATTAACTAAGAGTTAGTTTCCTTTTACTTGTCATTGTGGGCTTTTTGTCAAATTAAGTGTAAAGCATATTGCTGTAATGTTTAAATTTTACATAAACACAGCACCTTGGTCGCAACTCTGGGTGTAGGATTAGTGTTCTGCAACCACAGTTGGCATATCACTACCACTACCACTACTAATACTGTTGCTTCTGATGTTGCAGTCCTGCTTCAGGCAATAACTGCTTTGGGAGCACGGAGCAGTTCTCATTGGGTTTTACCTGGATTTTCCACCTTGCCGTTCCTCTATTCTGTCAAAAACTCCATGAACAAAATGCTTTAAGTTGCGAGTCATTTGACATCGAAAGCGCTGCATATCACCACGGCAACTTAATTCTGTCTCATATTTTTGGCCCGTTCACTTTCATCGAACAGAAAAACGGGATCAGAAAAAATGCGACAAAAACGCAAAATTGGCACTTTTAAGCCCAAAACCACTTCTTCCTCGCCAATGCTCGAAACAAGCCAAAACTAGACTGGAAAAACGAATTTACTACAGATTCCACACATGTGGCTCAAAAGAGGTGCCACCTATCAGATTTTTTTGCAATTCTAAGTTGTTTGAGGGCTACTTGAAAACGCAGCAGATTCTTCATTAAATGAACTGCAACACAGCATTGCTAAAAGGAGCCGCCATTTTGAATAAAGGAAATCTACAACCAAACTAGTGGACTTTTCTGATTCACATATTCAAAACCACAAGTAAACCAGATCCACTGAACCTAATCGCGATGCGTACCTTACCTCGAAACTGCCGCCAAACGTGGCCTATCTCAAAAATTTTGGCCGCGGTTTCATTCTAACTGTGCGGTACCTCCTTTCCTCTGGTCTACCTTTTAGATGTTGCCTGTGTCCATTTGTGTTCTATTTCAGGCGATTGCTATGGATGTTAACCCGTTGATGTTCATGGTTGCGGCAACCATCTCATCGTCATTTGCCTTCATGTTGCCTGTAGCTACACCGCCTAATGCCATTGTATTTGCCTATGGAAATCTTCCGAGTGCTAGACATGGTATGCTCGTTTTAGCCGTGCTAGGACAAGTTAGGGTGACCTTTTGGAATTACGCTGTTGGTGACTTAGCAGTTTTTGCGTTTTTGTGCTAAACATTGTTAAAATACAGTCCACTAGTCTTAAATTATGAAAATATTTGATTTTTCCCAAATGTTTTAAAATGACAATTCTGATGTGCGTTTCACTGGGAACTAGTTGTAAATAGTAGCCTGAAGATGAGATACGTGTCTCCAAAATATCGCTTTTTAAAATATGATACCTACTGATGTCGTTTGGATTTTTAATGCACTGTTGTGATGTAAAGACAAGGGGCCCGTTCCAACAAAACTGACTTAGCTAAGACAAATCTTAAATTTTAGTTTTTTTTATGATAAAACTTAAATTTGTCTCAGGACCGTTTCAAGAAAGAGGTCTTAAATTTGAATTAAGTTTTTGATAAAAGTTTTGTCCTAATTTTAACTATCTTACTGGATGTGGAAATTTCAAAGTATGGAAGTTAAGACAAATCTTACACTTAAGTCAAAAATGAACTTAAGTCAGTTTCTTGGAACAGGTCCAAGATCTCTATTTAGAGAGTTTGAAAGAACTTAGATTAAACTAGTAAAAACAGATCAAAGTCGTGTCGTCAATGAAATATGTATCTGTCAAATTCTAAAACGTTTTGTTAAAACACTTTATTATGGTAACTTAAAACAACTGAAAAACATGATGTACATTAGATTGGCAAATTACATCGGACAACGTGACCTTGATACAGCGGAAACTTTTACTGAAGACAGAACTTTTTAAATGAAGCTCTTCATTTGCAAACGCAACCCACGCACGTACACGTATGGGTGCATGCATCGACCAGTTACATTATGTACTTTATGCTCATGTTTTAAACTCTTCTCGGAAAATGTTGTAACATGTTTTGATGTTTATACTCGAACACTCTCCTTTTTTAGGTGAAAGCTGGGGTTTTAATGAATTTTGTCTGCATACTTTGCCTACAACTGACTCTGAACACGTGGGGTTATGCTCTGTTGGGCTTGGGTGACATGCCTAACTGGGTGCAGACAGACAACTCTACAGTCACAACACAGTCGCCATGTTGACGTAGAGCTCCGTTTGACGGCAACATGAACTTTGACTTCACAACGAAGAACTTGTCGAAAATTCAATACCAGAATCCAGATAGAATTGACCGTTGCTCAGAACATCTACTCTTCAATTGAGTCTGCGGCCTTCACGTTGCGTGACATTTGGAGGCTCAATCCAATCTATATCAAGTGAACAATGACTTTTTAAGATTCGACTTTTTAGGAAAATGATGAGGCAGAATAAAAATTTTATTTACTGATGATCATATTGACATTGTTTGCAATAATTTGCAGGTGTAGTTCTAAAATTGGTATTGTATGCACCTACCTAAAACGGAGGATGTGTTTGNGTTTGTTATGGGGAGTGGGTAAGAAGGCCAATGTTGTGTTGGTCCAAGGCTCCCAGCTCTGGTCATCGCAACATCACCTCATAACGGCAGTCATTGTACCGCGTTTTAACTACGCTCCCAGCGACGTAGGTGATGTAACACTGTGGGTCATGCAACATGGTTTATAATTGATAAGAGAACTAAGTAACATTCGAACATTCCAAATGAATGAAAAAGAAAAGTTTTGAAAACATTCCCATTAGCTAATGTTGTGAAATGCAGCTCCGTACTATATTGAGAAATGCCTTGTGGCTCGGGTTGCCGCTAACATGAGAACAGACTAACTCGATAGCCTAGAGCCTAGATTCTACAAGAAATTTGTTTTTGTCGCACGCAAAATTACAAAATGACAAATCAAACAACAAAATGATTCATTCTTTTCTGTCTCATTCCCGTATCATTTGTAGAATTATACGATAAAAGTCCAAGCCAAGGCACACAAACTGATGCCTATCCACGTATTTCTGCGTGTTGTTCATCTCTGTATGCCCCGCGTGAAAGTGGCGCTGTGAGAGTCGGTTTTAGCTAATCGGAAGGTGGGGGTAGCTGTAGTGTAAGGATATACAGGGTCGGGGACTGGGAACAAAATCTGTCGGATGCTATTCAGTTTTCCGATTTCAGTTGATAATTCGCAAAGAACAAGCTCTGGAACGGGGTGACACGCAGGTCTACACGATAGTGAAAGAATCTGTGAACACTACTCAGACTGAAATGTTGTTCATCGAAATTTGACCGAAAAAGACAATACAAGAGTCGTTAGTTTACGCGATCCCTGTAAATTGGAAAGCATGGTTGACGCTCTATATTTCAAGAGCAACAGCGCTAAGAGCTGAGAATTCCTCATTAAAATGTTGTATTGGACCAGGAAGCCAAGTCCTAATACTCATTTTTTCACGCGGTGTGGCGTGGTGGGATGAATGTCCGCTTCCTCCATTCGTGGTCGTCGGGTGTTCGAGTCCCATCTGAGGGCCCATTGCTAGACCCTTTTGTCAAGTTTCTAAATCCTCAGCTTTGTAAGCGTGAAGTGGTTGCAGGTGGCTAGTGCAATGAGCCTACCCTGAGCGGCCTGCTCACTGTCGTTCGGGCCTTTACCAAACACATGGTCGGTGGCGCACCAGGGATGCTGGGGGGAGGGGGGGGGGGTGGCTATAGCCCCCACTTTTTTCAGTGCTACGCCGGACATGGTCTATAGGCGGTGCACCACAGGGGGGCTGAGGGAGTTTAGGCTCTCCACTTTTTCAACGCTGCGCCGCCCATAAAACAGCTTGCCGCATGATGTTTTTCGAACTCTTCACGCAAACGTACATTCATTTGTGCATTGAACATCCAACGTGATATGAGCGAAGACGGCTGGGATTTCGCATTAATTTTGAGTATAGAAGTTAAAAGAGGGCAACACCTTCAGGTAATTAAGTCCTGGCCATGGTCCGCAGCTACAGAGGATAAACTTTTTCCTTAAAAATATTGTTTCCTCAGGCAATTCTAGTTTTTGGCGCTGTGAAAACAAGCCCGGCCTTCACGGCCCCGGCATTGTGGCGCACAATAACTCCGGGGTACAAAATTTGTCACGGTCACTGATCTCAGCATGGTAACAATTATTTGAGGTCCACAAGAGTCATGAGACTAAATAACAATTTGTGAACGCAGTGAAACAAAAAAGCACAATTTTAATTGTGCTTTTTTGTAATACTTAAAAGTATTACTAAGTCAGATATAACTGCCCACTGAAAAGAATGCGAATCCAAGAAGGTTAGTACCGAGAACTTCAAGTTAGCGGCCGCACGGCCTGTTTACAGGACCTATGATCCGTTTTAATTTTTGACATTTTTGCTTCAAATCTGAAATGGGCCCATTGACCAGACTCAATTAACTGCAACCACAGGGCGGCTACGCCGGACTAATGTCAGGCCGTCGGACGTGGGAGCGCCTCCGGTCTCATCAAATAAAAGAGATGACTAGGCTTTATCAGTATCTTATAGGGCATTCATCCCAAACTGCACGATCCAATTGAGTTTGTGTGTTTGCATACTAGTTATCATTTCATTTGTCAAAAATTTTTGATACTCCACATTTACCACCTCTAAAAGGTTCATTGGGCTTCACCAGAGCGAAACGGTAACTTCGGCCTTTCGATAGGATTCGAACTTCCGCAGCTGTCTCTTGACACGGCACAGTATTTGACATAGTGTACGACAGTCGGATCATGTAATCAGCCCAGCTTAGTTTGGACCTAGAGAGCCGCAAATGAACTTGTAATGCGTGAAATGTAATGTAGATTATATTTATGAGTAAAAATCATAAAGCATACATTCCTACTTATCTGTTGTATAAAACTTATGTCACGGGGATCGTGCGCTACCTCAAGACGGTGCACTCGTTAACATCGGATACAACACTATCATTGAAGACGGAAGTGGCCGCGTGAGGAAGAATTCGAGTGTTATTATACTTCCTGATTCTGCTCGTGTAAGTTGTGCTTTTGTTGTGCAACCTCATCCAAATTTTCATCCAAGTTAATTAGAGCACAGGAAATTCTGTTGTTTGTCTTATAATCTGATAACTTTCAGTTTCGGGCCTTTCATCAGATCGGCGGTTACTCATTCTTCGATAACTTCATTTCACTTGGTACATTTCACAAGGCCAGCTACGGTATTGCCCTGGGTGTGACGACTAGGTGGTGAAAGCGAACCATTTACTTCCAGTGATCACCTGTCTTTATGTACGTTCACGTTACTAGTTCATAAATTAGTCACTGAAATTACATCTGACTGTAGACTGGGGTAGAGAAATCCACATGCCCATGCCATGCCACGGTCAGTATTGATTGTGTTGTTCCAGCTCGTAACCATTCGCTAAGATAGCGCCACCGGTCTCGCAAAGTATACTGGGGAACCCAATGTTCGTCCGCCTAAGCATAAAACCGACTTGCTGTTGTACTCACCGAATTATTCCACTTCAAAGTTATGATCTGAATAGGATTCGATTTAACTCTCACAGATATACCGCATTCATCGATTCGGAAGTTTTCTTTAATTTGTGCCGAGTTATTTCAAATGTGCACTGCCTTCGGCAGCCATTTTATTGTGACACCTAAGTTCGTCATATGCTGCCCCCTTTTGTAAAAACTGAGAAACATGCAGAAAAAGGCCAACGAAGTAATGAAAATTGCAACAGCCTGTTTTTATTGACATAAACTCGATTTGAAGTTTTGATGTTGAGCTCTGCACTGTGGTTTCCAATAAAAGCCAATTGGACAACATTTCAATGCAGTTTAATGGTGAACGTGAGGCAAAAATGTTAAGAACCCAGCGTATCGCATTTGTCTGCGGATTTTTCCTTTGGCCTTCTAGATCCTACTAGTGCCTGGGACAAACAGATACATTGCATAAACAAACCCTGGATCATGTTTTGTGTCCCGTCGGAAGAAAATTTAAATTCGAAAACATCTTCTGAAAACGCACAAAAAAGTGTATTAGTAAAATCTACTGATTTTTAAGTGGTTTTAAAAAACAATCGGTAAACTCACCGATTTTTGTCTCATTACTTTGATACGTGTCTCTTCCGATAAGTTAGTACCTAACGTGCAGACGAGCACTCCAAATTGGAACGCTAAGTCCCGCGTGGTTGCGCTGCACGCGAAACAAGATGGCGGACGAACTTTGGAGCCTGACGAAAATAGGTAACCGGACTATAGTATGAAGAATGTTTTGGAGTTCAATTCGGGAATGGTTTTTATGGCAAACGACATGTTATTGAGTTATTGTATTATGGTGAAAATCAGCTTGCTCCATGATTTGAACCCGTCCGGTAATCTGTGTGTCAAACTCAAGTATTCTAACCAATCGACGAAAGACTAATTGCCAGGAGGCAATTAATTAAGAGACGCCTTTTTATTACTGCACTCACTGCATATTCCTCACAATATTCCCCATCCAATAATCGGTGAAAACAGAGTAGAGCAGTTCCCTTCAATTCAAAATGACTGCAATTCATGAACCAATTTCACTGTCCCGTGTCTGTTTTAATGCCTTTGATGTGTTTGCCTCTGTATCTTCTGAGTTCCGTGGCATATTTTCATGAAATTTGGCAAACAATTTTGTATTAGAAACAACATCACCTTCCCTTCCCAGACTTGACGGATTCTGCACCATCTAATGGCCATTTTTATGACACTAAAAGCACCCGCAGAGGCACACCCTGGGTGCATTTCAACAATCTGCATTGGTCTTCTATCAGTGGGGAGACAGTTCTATTTTTTAAGAAATAAGGCGAGTTAACACTTCTAGCAAAAATTTGTTTGGATTGAATGCCATTCAAAAGTGAAAAATAGAAGTCTTAAAACAAATATTTATTTTGTTGGCTTGGCATTGCTAATTCTGATTCGAATTTCAACTGAAAAGTCTAAAAGTGTCTGACTGAGACATGTGGACATGTGGTTTCATGGGCTTCTAAAGACTTAACGTGCCCATTCCAGCTTTCACAATGTCGGAGCACCATCACCCTGGGCTGAACATCATAATGCCTGATAAGGACACCAACATCAAAAGAATAGCCATCACTATGGATGGTGAGCTACCAATCATGATGCATATGAACCAGGTGAGTGAGATACACCATCTGCATTACGCTTGTTCCAGTGGATGATTGGTTCTTACTCTCATGCAAGCTAGTTTTCAATGGACTTCAAAATACTGCTGTCATTTTCAAGTGCCTCTGCTCATTAGCTCCTGTGCATTTTCCCGAGTTGACTGTGTTGTGACACTCTGTCAGAATCCTGGCATTAAACCATGTGGTGAAAAGCAGGCATTTGAGCTTGCTGCACCTCTCCTCTGAAATGCCTTACCGTTGATACGGGTCATGCAGGTAGCCTGCGTTGTTCAGTTTAGATGTCTTAAATCTGTAAAGCGGTGTAGATTCTGTGAGCCTGATGGTGGATAGGATAAAATAAGGCACACTGCCTTGGTGTCCAGGTGTCATTCTTGAAAGCATTAGCTGTAAAGATCAATTGCTATCAGATTTTAGAAAAAGTGGTTCTATATCAGGTATATCCCTGACCAAGTCTGAACCTGTGCCTTTTTCAACAAATTTGTACAATGAAAGTGGTAACATATAAACAGAAACCCCAAGGGCAATTGAAATAAGAACAGAGTCATGCTTTACCCGACTGACTGTAAGTTGACTAGAATCTTGTTTTTTTGGAAAAGTGTAACCTGCTGCAATGTACTAGCGCCATTTTTAAAAGGCAGTTAAAATTGTTTTTCACGAATGGCACAAAGACACAGTCCAGAAATATCCTTGCTTCATATAAACACGTAATAAGTTGAGCACGCGACCTCATTGACAAAGCATAACAGTCCTATTTTCATGGCAACTGTATAGTTACAGAAGTGAATGCTAAAAAACTTAAATGGAAAACACCCAAAGATGCTGGATCCATAAAAACTGAGTGTTTGCAGGAGGTGATATTGGGTTGTCAGAGGGTGAAGATATTGTGTTCGACCAGTATGAGGTGGCACATAATTTTCCCAGTTTTGAATCTCACAAATTGTATTCTGTTTTCTAAATGTTCTTTTGGTTGTAAAGTGCATGATTGTACATGTAATAACACTAACATTAACAACAGCAATAATAATAGCATGATATCTATTGCAAAAGTACTCGTACCAGTGTATGAGCATTGTTCACAATAACTGATAAAAACTAAAGTAGTACTAAAACACCAGCATCAGGTTCTTAGCTTAGTGGCGGAATATAATCAGTAACAAGGGTTATTTTATGACTTGGACAGATTATATAGTTACAAACCTGCCTGTCGATGTTCAATAAATAAAGCCACCATTGAAAGTTGACGTGAAGACAATTTCCTGTGTTAAAGTCATTTTTTTTCGTTCATTTCAGACCATGCCTCTTGCAGCTATAATAAGGACAGTGTGCGATAAGTAAGTTAAATTGATGTTTCTTTGATTTGTATGCAAGTTTTTCTCTTGAATTGTTTGCTAATTTTGCTATCAGAATTGATTGAAGGCACGGATGTACTTTTCAACAGACAGCTTAATATATACTGGCTCGTATTCTCAATACAATCTCCTAGTATCTTCTGGCGTGCAGTTGTGCAGCAAGTCACCAAGAGACATTATGGACAAACAAGTTAAAATAGTCGCTATACTTCGAGATGGCGTGTCTTATCCTCAGGGAATACGTAAAATGAACGTGATGGAAGTAATTAAAAATAAACAGAGGAATAATAAATACAAGCAAAGTGTGAATGTAGCACACAGTAGGCATGTGGTCTTGAAATATTGCAACTGCTTTTAGCTTGTTTGTACGTAATTTCTCTAGGAGAGTTGGTATACAATTGCAGGCCGTAAGATAAGAAATTGCGTAGAAAGAATGAGCTAGTAAATATTAATCTATCTTACTAGTAAGAAGTACAATCGTACCTATTTTGTGTCAATGAAGGGCTGCTACTGAACTATATTGTACGATTGCTATAATTATATATATCTTAATCGTGGGCGTTAAAACACTAACTGGGTACATTATGTAAAATGTTTACTGACATGATGTTTATCATCACTGTCACTTTTTATATACCTAGATATAAGTTTAATAAGAATTGATATTTTAGATGGCAGCTGGCCACCCCGGAAGACTATGCTCTTCAGTTCTGTGACACAAAGGGAGACAAATACATCACAGAAAGGGTGCGTTTTTTCTTATAGTTTCACCCATAATGGCTAACGTGACAGCGTATAATAAAACACCCAATCTGAGTTCTCTTATTTTGAGAGGTACACGTCAGAAATGGAATTCATCACCTGACCTAACAGATCAGTTTTTGCTCTAAAAAATAGCCTAAGTGATAGATTTTAAATATAAATTTTCCGCACATTAAAATTTGATTGTCAAATAGAAGTAGCCAGAAACATGGGTTATTTCGTCTTTCTAATTTCCCGCCTTTTATTCTTGTATAAAAATATTGAAAGACTCGGCATGGACATACTACAAAAAATAGATTTTGATTGTATACCAAATGAAATGAGAGTCCATTGTTATCTTTTCCTGTAATGAGTAATGGTTCTAAAAATCTAACGATACATTTTGCCCTTACTAAAGATTTCACTTAACTCTTGCAATTTGTTCTGTTCTGGTTGCTTTTTGAATTTTATTTTTCATTTCAGAACCGCTTTGAGATTGATAATGGTGATATTTTGAAGTTGACGTCTTCCCCAGTGAGTAATTTGACTTCAGAGTTCAGAGTTCAGAGTTCATAAACTCTCACAGTCTGTGTCACATTTCTTCTCATCATCAGTTGTACATGTTATTCTTGTTCTTTTTTATTATGCACCCACAAAAACTAGTGGCCAACTACTGTGATGCCATCTGGTGGCTATTTTGGTGTTGTTTGTGTCTGCCTCAATGTCTACCTATCTCCTTTGACGTATCTTTATTAAGTTTAATTATAATTGATGTGATCCTATTTAGGAAAGCATGGTTGCTTTTGATATGCAGACATCTGCCCCATTACCTGCCAAATTCTTTGATGATATGTGAAATTTAACAGATATGATCCTATCGAGATGTACATTGCTGCCATTGATTTTTGGATAGATCTGACTTCTATGGGACCCAAAGTGGCAATTTTGTTTTTTGAACTTGCCCCAGCATCTATTAAGTCCCTTGATGGTTGTTCATGAAATTTGGCTACTTGTTCCTATTGAAGAATGCACAGCTGGCATCAGTTATGGGATGGATATGGCCAATGTGGCATTGCCAAATGTGAGAATTTTAGTTTTCTTTGCATTTTGACTTCAATGTTTACCGAGTCCGTGAAGGATCTTCATAAAATTTGAAATATACGATTGTCCAAATTATGGATTGACTGGCACTTCTTTAAGTTTGTCCGCACTAGAACTCTCGTTCTATAAACCATGTGAAACTTGCCAATACCCCCAGTAGCATCCAAACATCTATGACACATCCCTTGAGGGCTTCTTGTGAAATTAAACACCTGCAGATAAGGTGTCACCCCTTAATTTTCGGACAAATGCCAATAGTGCCGCAGTTTATAGTGGCAATTGCACGTTTTTACTTTAACCGTGGTATCTACCAAATTAATTTATCAATGTTCATGGAGTTAAGTTTTTGGTGAACTTGCTTTGCTCCCCTTGGAGTCTATATTAAGTTTACTGGTAGTGCTCCCTCTAGTGAGAATGTTTAAAATATACAGTTATTGCTTGTATCTGTACTACATGCGGTGCACCCAGTGGACATATAGCAACGCTTTGCATTACTCTATTTTTTGACATAGGAGTCTCATAATGGGTGTACAACTTAAGCGAACAACCGTTATCGCAACCATTTTGTAGTTTTCATGTGTTTGAAGTNCAAGGTTTGCGGAAGGCCAGATCAGTTCTCTAATTTGCCACAATATCTGTACTATAAATGGAACTCATATGTGGAATTTGTTGGCTTGTCAGTCTCTCTGAGTTTCTTTGTTTTAAGTTGTGGGTTGTTGAACTTCTTTATATGCACTCGATTTGCTTCCGACTTATTTGACTTATTTATACACTTCTATTTCAGCTTAAAACTGTCGACACTATCATCCAACAACTGAGCACAGGTACATTGCAGGAAAAAGCAGCCGCCTTCAAACAGTTGTCCAAGTTCTCGTCTGACATAACATTTGCTACTGAGTTCATTAACAAGAGCGGCATGAATATGTTGATTTCCATGGTGGAGACAAACAAGTAGTGAGTATACTTACTGACGGAATGAATCGACAAGCAAACAATATTAGGCAGTGCCCATTCGTAGGAAAATGTTTATCATTAATTTGCCCAAAACAGTTCATCAACGCAGTGGAGTATAGGACACAAGGTGAAGCGGTTTCCTTACAATTGACACTTGTTAGCTGTCATTTAATACAGCTGTCAATTCTTTTGTGATGCGGCACATTACATTTTTGACAAACTTAACACAATGTATTGACGTGCATAAGAGAAACCTCAATTTCTGTACGTTGGAGTATTGTTACTTTCTTTATTCTCATGTTTTAAATGGGGAGAATTGCACTATGTCGTGTCTACTGATCAATTGCAAAAGGTACCCACTCGACCAAGCACTTTACTGCTGGCAGGTGGTATATATTAGACAGAGACGTGAGTAGTTGTTGCAAAGGTAAACTACAAACACAGAGGCCTTGCTTGTGAATGTGATTATGCTGATGATGATTCGTTACAGACACCGATCCCAAACTTAACTTGGATTTCACACATTTTCTTCAGTGTAGTTCTGTAGGGTTTGGTCATGGCATGTTTTTTTTTCTAAACAGATTTGTAGTTAACTTGGATGGTAGTACAGAAATTTATTCTTTTTACCACACAATCAAAAATGATGTCAGTGTTAGAAGCGGAAATGTTTACCAATTTGTTTGAAGCATATATTATGAGTAAGTTAATGCCATAGCACAGGGATTTAATGCGAATAACACCTGACATATTACCGGTGTTCAAAAATACGCACTATATCAACATTAATTAAGCTGTTGCATTGGTCGCAGTTTAGCATCATCAAGAAAGTCTGAAGATTCTGACATTTTGTTTTCATTGTTCTATCCTCCAAACAAAAAGTGATCACTTTTAACATCCTTGAGATTGTGGCTTAGTATTAAAAAATACAATAATCCAGTGAGCGGTAAAGCACCACGTGATGTCATTGTGTGAAGCCCACACATTAGCGGCAAAGCTCTTGGTTGAGGTGGGTACCGTTTGCTGATCACATGGGACTGGTGACTGATAGTGCCACCTGTTGTATTAGTAGGTACCGTTTTCACAGTCATTGCAATAGAGCAACAGAAGGACAAGAACTGTCTTGCAATTTGTATATTTAAATATTCTCGTCGCTTGGTCTTAAACATAGGATTATGTGGGTGCATTCAGTAACTTCGGACATTCACTAAAAATAAACAAATTTGTATATATCTTGGCTTATGCAGTCTTAATAAAGGGTGGTGATAGTTTGTGCATTTAGTGCGTTCCATACCTATGTATTAACAAGATCCAACAATACTATTCTCTCACTCACAAGACATTGGAGATGACCAGGCTACTGTACAAGATTTGTGCCTACTGGTTTTCATTTTTGCGATATTTTTTACATTTTTAATGTGTGGCTCTTTACTTGCAGTTCTGGCGAGTCTCTTGCATATCTACTCAAGGCATTTGTTGAGCTGATGGATCATGGGATAGTGTCGTGGGATGTACTGGAGTCCCAGTTTATCAAAACAGTAGGTATCACACGAGATCATTGGAATAGGAGCAGACGACACTTAAGATTTGTCTTGCACCAACTCACTCCATTTAAAGCCCAAATGAGTCTGAAATCATGGAAAGTTAACTTAACTTTTTTTGCTGGTTGAATCTGAAAGTAGACGTGTGTCCACTGGTGCCATAGAATTTTTCATCGGTAAATGTCCACATTTTCCTTGAACAAGAACTTTGAAGAGAACTTGAAGAGAATCGTCACAGATGAGACTGCTTTAAAGTTGTAATTTATTGGCATGCTTTGGATTCCATGTGCTTGTTCACCGCCATATTAGACTGATAGTTTTTTAAATAAACTGTGCATTTAAAAAGGCGAAGCAAGCCAGCAAGTACAAATGGAACCCCTGCCTCTTTTACAAGGACATTGCCCTGGTTTAAAGATAAATTTGACTCGTTTCTTGCAGGTGTCCAGCTATGTGATTAACAACAAAAAGAAATTGGCTGATATCGATCCCATAGCTCTCCAGTCGTCATTGGAGATCCTCGAGTCGATTGTACTGCAAAGTTCAACCAAGACTCTGGTAGAACAGGAAGTGTCACCTGACAGCCTTGTGCAGCACCTGACCGTGTGAGTCATGCACGCTGACCAACAGTTTTCATAGCACATAATTTGCTGGACAATCTTATTTTGTCCAGTTTCTGAATAAAAATAAGCATCGTCTCCATCGTCAGTTTTGTTTGTATTGTGCAGTTATGGTGAAACAAATGCATAATAAATTAACATTTTATTAATATTTACTTGACAGCCTTTAAAAATGGAAGAAAATCAATTTGATGAATTACATTGTTGTGTTGCGGACAATCTCATTTCATGGTCCATGTAATGTGACCGTGCTCCTTTGTATACTAAGTAAATACCAGAGACCTTGTATCTGCTTTTTATGACTGGCTGAGAATATTAACCTTCTCACTTGAGGTGTAAGTTGTACAATCCAATTGACATGTGCTTGTGTCACTTGTATGCGCCCACATAATAGGTGGACGCATTATGCCATCATATCTGTAGGCCCATCTGTCCGGCGTCTGATGTCCGCTGCTCTATATCCAAAATCTTTTGTATAATCACGAAATTTTGAACACGTGTTTCCTTCATGAATGGGATGGCGTGAGCATGGATCCAACGAATGGATCCAACTACCGGTGTGCCCCTAGTGGCAATGTTACATTTTTACATTTACCTCTGTATCTTCAAAGGCCCTTGACAGATTTTCATAAAATTTGACCTATAGGCATCTATTAGTGAGATCCTCCCATTTCCGGACGGATTCTAGGTATTTTGCGCCACCTAGTGGCAATGTTTTTGAGTCCGTTTTTTGGCGTCCACCATCTATCAGCCGAACCACTCTAAGGATGATTATAAAAACTGGCATTTATTTTCTTTCTTTGAAGAGGACGGCTGACGATGATTTTCTGATGACTTCGACTACTGTGGCGCCTACTAGTGGCAGTTTTGTTTGTTTTTGCGCCCATGGCTGTATCTCCTAAACACTCAGCAGGATCTTTACTAAATTTAGCTAGTATATTTATATGGAGTTGACAACGGACGACGGCGACTTTCAGACGGATCTGGCTAGCGGTGTGTCCCTTAGTGTCAATTTTAGTTTTTTACATTTACCTTTGTGTCTTTGAAGTTCCTTAATGGATTTTTATAAAATTTTATAAGTAGCTTTCTATTTGAAAAGTAATGGCATGTTCCTGTTTTTGGATGGATTTGATCTATTTTGCGCCATCTAGTGGTCATTTTTATGATAGAAATAAACACCCCTAGAAGCACACCATTTGCGGTGCATTCGTGGGGGCATTTCAACGCTCTGCATTGCTCTTGTTGGTAAATAATGTTTCTATTTTGTATGAAAAATGGCATTTTTGCTTTGCATAATGTTGTGTAAACTGTATAATTAGAAGCACATTTTTTTTGAATTTAGTATCCCGTCTTTACAAATGAAAATCTATGAATTTTTTTAGAAGATGAACCAACAAACAATAGGTATTGACCAAGTTCAGTTTATGTGAGCACATTTGATATGAATGGTGTTTTGTTACATTAGGTGGTGATCTTGTATATGCTGGACTATCAGTCACATTGTTTCCAAGCCGAGAATGTTACCCCTGTGAGCGTTAATCTTAGAGGTGTTAGACCTTCAGATCGCTTAACAATTATCATTCAAAGACATGGGGGTGATAGTCGGATATAACAGGCCCGCATTTTGAGAACCTGTTTGCTCAACTGAGTTATGGACATCAAACTGGTTCTCAAAATGTGGGCAGGTTATATATGACTATTGCCAAGATATGCTCTGAGTTATTTAAGCGTTTTTAACTCTGTTTCAATCTGCATTTTCACTGTTGAATGCAATTATTTCCACTAAATAAGTACTTGAAAACACAAAGGATTGTGGGAGTGCGCTGCCTAAAGGCACTTGTGAAGGATAATGGTAACATAATAAAAACAGTCTTTATGTCATATAGGCGACAATGTCTGCTATCTTGGTGCCGTAACTTTTTTCATGCCTGACATTGGAAATTGCAGACCAAATCCAGAGATACAGAAGTGTGCTGTTGCCCTGATCAATGCGATGTTCATGAAAGCGAGTCTTGAACAAAAGAAGGCAAGTACATGAATTTATAATTAAATTGCATAGTAAATGTTGGGAAAAGATTTGAACAACTAATTTTGCTTGCACTTGAAAAGTGGAAGAAAAGTGTTATAAAATATAGAGTTTAAAAACTGTCACAATTCGAAAAAAAGTTTGGATAACTGAATGCTGTGAGATATTGAATTAATACAACCATACTTATACACTGGTTTTAAAACTTTGTCGTAAGTGCCTCCAATTTCAAATTTGCTTTCATTTCAATCTTTCAGGTCATTGCTGATAGGCTGCAGACAAAATCTGTCCGTAACATCATCCTGCAAGTAAGTGCCTGTTGTGCGGTTAAGTGTTCTCTAATGTTCCTGCTCCCTGTTGTGGCTGGTATTAATGACCCATTTGTAACTCATATTTTTGGACTGTGAAGACAGGATATTTGCCTAAAGTCTGAAAACTTAATGAACATTGTTGCCATATACATGCACTTACTTACTATACACACTTGTGCCTACGTCCAAAATAGAGCGTTTTTTTCCAAACATTTTTACTTAGTGGCTCATACATAGGCACATACGCCTATGTTTAACTTCTAGACTCAGGCGTCTGGCCCTTGTATAGTAAGGTATATTTTTGTGTGTCTTACCATTTTTTGTGCATTTAAATACTAGTTAGTGTTGAGTCATTACTTGTCAACATGTAGTCTACCATTTTGTAATGCTTGGTCCTAGGTTTGTTGCTCAAGTGTTCACGTTTTAACATATGCTCCCCGTACACCTAATTCAGTGGTTCTCAAATAAGCACATAGACCTAATTATGTGATTTTCATATTAGCACATGCATGTAATTCCGTGCTTCTCATATAAGCACATACACATAATTTCATGCTTTTCATGTAAGCACTTGTACATAATTCCGTGCTTCTCATATGCACTTGCAAGCAATTTTGTGATTTTCATATTAGCACATGCATGTAATTCGGTGCGTCTCATATAAGCACATACATGAAATTTGTACTTCTCATAAAAGCACACGCACCTAAATCCATGCATATACAGTAAATGTAAAAGTGACATGAGCACTTAAAAAATGAGACACAATCTATGGTATGCTTTAATGTTTTTATGCGCCCACATATTTATATGTGGACGCATTATGCCGTCATCTCTGTCCGTCCGTCCGTCCGTCCGTCCGTCCGTCCGGGCGGCGTCCGTCCGGCGTCCGGCGTCCGGCGTCCGCTGCTCTATCTCCAAAACCCTTTGACATACGTTCATGAAATTTGGCACATATGTTCCATTCATGAATGGGACGGCATGTGCGAACTTTCGGACGGATCCGACTACCGGTGTGCCCCCTAGTGGCAATTTTAGTTTTTTACGCTTACCTTTGTATCTTCAAAAGTCCTGAACGGATTTTCATGAAATTTGGTATGTAGGCACCTAGTAGTGAGATGACGCTATCCTGCCGTTTTCGGATGGATTCGACATAGTTTGCGCCACCTAGTGGCCATTTTTA
>NMRA01000456.1:15745-28654 GCA_002633005.1 Phoronis australis | reverse complement strand
CCGTGGTATCTACCAAATTAATTTATCAATGTTCATGGAGTTAAGTTTTTGGTGAACTTGCTTTGCTCCCCTTGGAGGCTATATTAAGTTTACTGGTAGTGCTCCCTCTAGTGAGAATGTTTAAAATATACAGTTATTTCTTGTATCTGTACTGCATGCGGTGCACCCAGTGGACATATAGCAACGCTTTGCATTACTCTATTTTTTGACATAGGAGTCTCATAATGGGTGTACAACTTAAGCGAACAACCATTATCGCAACCATTTTGTAGTTTTCATGTGTTTGAAGAGCAAATGATATTTTGTATCAATATTGTCTCAGGGGGGGGGGGGTAGGGGGAAGCATTCAAGGCCAGATCAGTTCTCTAATTTTCCACAATATCTGTACTATAAATGGAACTCGTGTGTGGAATTTGTTGGCTTGTCAGTCTCTCTGAGTTTCTTTCTTTGTTTCAAGTTGTGGGTTGTTGAACTTCTTTATATGCACTCGATTTGCTTCCAACTTATTTGACTTATTTATACACTTCTATTTCAGCTTAAAACTGTCGACACTATCATCCAACAACTGAGCACAGGTACACTGCAGGAAAAAGCAGCCGCCTTCAAACAGTTGTCCAAGTTCTCGTCTGACATAACATTTGCTACAGAGTTCATTAACAAGAGCGGCATGAATATGTTGATTTCCATGGTGGAGACAAACAAGTAGTGAGTATACTTACTGACGGAATGAATCGACAAGCAAACAATATTAGGCAGTGCCCATTCGTAGGAAAATGTTTGGGGTTTCCTTACAATTGACACTTGTTAGCTGTCATTTAATACAGCTGTCAATTCTTTTGTGATGCGGCATATTACATTTTTGACAAACTTAACACAATGTATTGACGTGCATAAGAGAAACCTCAATTTCTGTACATTGGAGTATTGTTACTTTCTTTATTCTCATGTTTCAAATGGGAGAATTGCACTATGTCGTTTCTACTGATCACTTGCAAAAGGTACACACTCGACCAAGCACTTTACTGCTGGCAGGTTGTGATGCTTGTATATATTAGACAGAGACGTGAGTAGTTGTTGCAAAGGTAAACTACAAACACAGAGGCCTTGCTTGTGAATGTGATTATGCTGATGATGATTCGTTACAGACACCAATCCCAAACTTAACTTGGATTTCACACATTTTCTTCAGTGTAGTTCTGTAGGGTTTGGTCATGGCATGTTTTTTTTCAAAGCAGATTTGTAGTTAACTTGGATGGTAGTACAGAAATTTTATTCTTTTTACCACACAATCAAAAATGATGTCAGTGTTAGAAGCGGAACTGTTTACCAATTTGTTTGAAGCATATATCATGAGTAAGTTAATGCCATAGGACAGGGATTTAATGCGAATGACACCTGGCATATTACGGGTAATCAAAAATGCACACTGTATCAACACTAATTTAGCTGTTGCATTGGTCGCAGTTTAGCATCATCAAGAAAGTCTGAAGATTCTGACATTTTGTTTTCATTGTTCTATCATCCAAACAAAAAGTGATCCCTTATAACATTCTTGAGATTGTGGCTTAGTATTAAAAGATACAGTAATCCAGTGATCGGTAAAGCACCACGTGACGTCATTGTTTGAAGCCCACACATTAGCGGCAAAGCTCTTGGTTGAGGTGGGTACCGTTTGCTGATCACATGGGGCTGGTGACTGATAGTGCCACCTGTTGTATTAGTAGGTACCGTTTTACACAGTCGTTGCAATAGAGCAACAGAAAGACAAGAACCGCCTTGCAATTTGTATATTTAGATATTCTCATCGCTTGGATGGCAGTCATCAATATTACTCTGTTTTAACGTCTCAATCTTCGAGATCTTAAACATAGGATTATGTGGGTGCATTCAATAACTCCGGATATTCATTAAAGAACAACTTAATATATATCTTGGCTTATGCAGTCTTAATAGTTAGTGGTGGTGATTAATTGTGCGTTCAGTGTGTTCAGTACCTATGTGTTAACCAGGTCCAACGCTACCATTCTCTCAGTCACAAGACATTGGAGATGACCAGGCTTCTGTGTGAGATTTGTGCCTACTTGTTTTCATTTTTGCGATATTTAATACACTTTTAATGTGTGGCTCTCTACTTGCAGTTCTGGCGAGTCTCTTGCATATCTACTCAAGGCATTTGTTGAGCTGATGGATCATGGGATAGTGTCGTGGGATGTACTGGAGTCCCAGTTTATCAAAACAGTAGGTATCACACAAGATCATTGGAATAAGAGCAGACAACACTTAAGATTTGTCTTGCACCAACTCACTCCATTTAAAGCCCAAATGAGTCTGAAATCATGGAAAGTTAACTTAACTTTGCTGGTTGAGTCTGAAAGTAGACATGTGTCCACTGGTGCCATAGAATTTTTCATCAGTAAATGTCCACATTTTCCTTGAACAAGAACTTTGTTAATGGAATTTAATTAAAGATATACTTGAAGAGAATTGTCACCGATGAGATTGCTTTAAAGTTGTAATTTAACGGCATGCTTTGCATTCCATGTGCTTGTTCACCGCCATATTAGACTGATAGTTTTTTAAATAAACTGTGCATTTAAGAAGGCGAGGGAAGCCAGCAAGTACAAATTGAACCCCTGAGTCTTTTACAAGGACATTGCCCTGGTTTAAAGATAAATTTGACTCGTTTCTTGTAGGTGTCCAGCTATGTGATAAACAACAAAAAGAAATTGGCTGATATCGATCCTATAGCTCTCCAGTCGTCATTGGAGATCCTCGAGTCGATTGTACTGCAAAGTTCAACCAAGACTCTGGTAGAACAGGAAGTGTCACCTGACAGTCTTGTGCAGCACCTGACCGTGTGAGTCATGCACTCTGACCAACAGTTTTCATAGCGCATAATTTGCTGGACAATCTTATTTTGTCCAGTTTCTGAATAAAAATAAGCATCGTCTCCATCGTCAGCCTTGTTTGTATTGTGCAGTTATGGTGAAACAAATGCATAATAAATTAACATTTTATTAATATTTACTCAGCCTTTAAAAATGGACGAAAATCAATTTGATGAATTATATTGTTGTGTTGCGGACAATCTCATTTCATGGTCCATGTAATGTGACCGTGCTCCTTTGTATACTAAGTAAATACCAGAGACCTTGTATCTGCAGTTTTTGTGACTGGCTGATAATGTTAATCTTCTCACTTGAGGTGTAAGTTGTACAATCCAATTGACATGTGCTCGTGTCATTTGTGTGCTCCCACATTATTATATGGACGCATTATGCCATCATATCTGTAGGCCCATCTGTCCGGCGTCTGATGTCCGCTGCTCTATATCCAAAATCTTTTGTATAATCACGAAATTTTGAACACGTGTTTCCTTCATGAATGGGATGGCGTGAGCATGGATCCAACGGATGGATCCAACGGATGGATCCAACTACCGGTGTGCCTCTAGTGGCAATGTTACATTTTTACATTTACCTCTGTATCTTCAAAGGCCCTCGACAGATTTTCATGAAATTTGACCTATAGGCATCTATTAGTGAGATCCTCCCATTTCCGGACTGATTCTAGGTATTTTGCGCCACCTAGTGGCAATGTTTGCTGTTTTTGAGTCCGTTTTTTGGCGTCCACCATCTATCAGCCGAACCACTCTAAGGATGATTATAAAAATTGGCATTTATTTTCTTTCTTTGAAGAGGACGGCTGACGATGATTTTCTGATGACTTCGACTACTGTGGCGCCTACTAGTGGCAGTTTTGCTTGTTTTTGCACCCATGGCTGTATCTTCTAAACACTCTGCAGGATCTTTACTAAATTTAGCTAGTATATTTATATGGAGTTGACAACGGACGACGGCGACTTTCAGACGGATCTGGCTAGCGGTGTGTCCCTTAGTGTCAATTTTAGTTTTTTACATTTACCTTTGTGTCTTTGAAGTTCCTGTATGGATTTTTATAAAATTTTATAAGTAGCTTTCTATTTGAAAAGTGATGGCATATTCCTGTTTTTGGATGGATTTGATCTATTTTGCGCCATCTAGTGGTCATTTTTATGATAGAAATAAACACCCCTGGAAGCACACCATTTGCGGTGCATTCGTGGGAGCATTTCAACACTCTGCATTGCTCTTGTTGGTAAATAATGTTGCTATTTTGTATGAAAAATGGCATTTTTGCTTTGCATAATTTTGTGTAAACTGTAAAATTAGAAGCACATTTTTTTTAATTTAGTATCCCGTCTTTACAATGAAAATCTATGAATTTTTTTAGAAGATGAACCAACAAACAATAGGTATTGATCAAGTTCAGTTTATGTGAGCCCATTTGATATGAATGGTGTTTTGTTACATTAGGTGTTGATCTTGTATATGCTGGAGTATCAGTCACATTGTTTCCAAGCCGAGAATTTTACCCCTGTGAGCGTTAATCTTAGAGATGTTGGACCTTCATATCGCTTAACAATTATCATTCAAAGACATGGGGGTGGTAGTCGGATATAACAGGCCCGCATTTTGAGAACCTGTTTGCTCAATTGAGTTATGGACATCAAACTGGTTCTCAAAATGTGGGCAGGTTATATATGACTATTGCCAAGATATGCTCTGAGTTAATTAAGCGTTTTTAACTCTGTTTCAATCTGCATTTTCACTGTTGAATGCAATTATTTCCACTAAATAAGTACTTGAAAACACAAAGGATTGTGGGAGTGCGCTGCCTAAAGGCACTGTTGAAGGGTAACATAATAAAAACAGTCTTTATGTCATATAGGCGACAATGTCTGCTATCTTGGTGCCGTAACTTTTTTCATGCCTGACTTTGGAAATTGCAGACCAAATCCAGAGATACAGAAGTGTGCTGTTGCCCTGATCAATGCGATGTTCATGAAAGCGAGTCTTGAACAAAAGAAGGCAAGTACATGAATTTATAATTAAATTGCACAGTTAATGTTGGGAAAAGATTTGAACAACTAATCTTGCTTGCACTTGAAAAGTAGAAGAAAAGTGTTACAAAATGTAGAGTTTAAAAATTGTCACAATTCGAAAAAGTTTGGATAACTGAATGCTGCGAGATATTGACTTAATACAACCATGTGCATGGCTTATACATTGGTTTTAAAACTTTGTCTTGATTGCCTCCAATGTCAAATTTGCTTTCATTTCAATCTTTCAGGTCATTGCTGATAGGCTGCAGACAAAATCTGTCCGTAACATCATCCTGCAAGTAAGTACCTGTTGTGCGGTTAAGTGTTCTCTAATGTTCCTGCTCCCTGTTGTGGCTGGTATTAATGACCCATTTGTCACTCATATTTTTGGACTGTGAAGACAGGATATTTGCCTAAAGTCTGAAACCTTAACAAACATTGTTGCCATATACATGCACTTACTTACTATACACACTTGTGCCTACGTCCAAAATAGAGCATTTTTTCCAAACATTCTTACTTAGTGGTTCATACATTAGGCACATACGCCTATGTTTAACTTCTAGACTCGGGCGTTTGGCCCTTGTATATTAAGGTATATTTTTGTGTGTCTTACCATTTCTTGTGCAGTTAAATAGTTAGTGTTGAATCATTACTTGTCAACATGTAGTCTACCATTTTGTAATGCTTGGTCCTAGGTTTGTTGCTCAAGTGTTCACATTTTAACATATGCTCCCCGTACACCTAATTCAGTGGTTCTCAAATAAGCACATAAACCTAATTCTGTGATTTTCATATTAGCACATGCATGTAATTGAATGCTTCTCATATAAGCACATATCACGCATAATTTCATGCTTTTCATATAAGCACATGTACATAATTCTGTGCTTCTCATATGCACTTACAAGCAATTTCGTGCTTTTCATGTTAGCACACGCATGTAATTCGGTGCTTCTCATATAAGCACATACATGGAATCTGTACTTCTCATGAAAGCACACGCACCTAAATCCATGCATATGCGGTAAATGTAAAAGTGACATGAGCACTTAAAAAATGAGACACAATCTATGATGTGCTTTGATGTTTTTTGCCTTGCCATTGTTATCTGCCATACAATATTTGTAATATCATCTGCTTTTCCCTGTTGCAGAAGACAGACGAGTCATAATATGTATAGTGTTGTCTGCTTTTCCATATTCTGGCAAAAGACACAATCTATGATATGTATACTGTTATGATGTGCTTTTTGGTATTCTTGCATTTGACACGATGATATGTTTAATGTCATCTGCGTGCACATTATTTCTGCTTTTCACTGTTTTATTTGAAGTTTACACCCTTGTATATTATGTACACAAAGTTATGGGTACGATTCTCAGATAGCCTTTTAGTTATGATTGACAATTGGCCTTGTAGAACATCGTGAGTTCATCCGTTGGCTCTGAGATGGCTCATCAACTGTACGCACTGCAAACCTTGTTGTTTGGACTGCTAGAAGAGAGAATGTTGACCCGATATAGTTCACAGGACCAGGTCAGTTGTGCTGTATTTCTGGCAGGACGTTCTTGTGGTAGAACAATAAATTACTGAAAATTTTGAAACATAATGTTTAAAATGCTGTTGGACTTCATCTGTCATGTTCTGACATGTAACCTAATTGTTGTCTCCAATACACCTTCAGCTCTGCTGATAATAAATTATAAATTCAATGTATCAAAAAAGAGCTTCTTTTGTAACTGGCCATTGACAATTTCTTTCTGTAGACTGCAGTGAAAGTTCTCTTTGAACTGAGGAAGGTAGCGTTTGACAGTGAGCAAGAGGACCAACCACAGAAAAGACAGAACCAACAGAACCAGAAGTATTGGAAGAAGCTGGGTTTTGAGGTATGATGAACTGTTGGTTATGTTCTGTAGTATACGTAGATGTAGAGGTATGATGAACTTTTGCATGTGCTCTGTGATATAGGTGGGTGTAGAGGTATGATGAACTGGGACATGTGCTCTGTGGTATAGGTGGGTATTGAGGTATGATGAACTGTTGCATGACTCTGTGATATAGGTGAGTGTAGAGGTATGATGAACTGGGACATGTGTTCTGTGATATAAGTGGGTGTAGAGGTATGATAAACTGGGACATGTGCTCTGTCAAATACTTGGGTCAAGTCCTGGTGTGAAACAGTACTATTTCCGTCTTCTGGGCAACCGGTACAATTATTTCCCCTGCTGGTTTTTCCAATCCTTAGAAGAAGGAACCGGCAGTTCTGCAATGCCAGGAGACTTTATTATACTTTAAGTTAGTAGTTATTTATGTTTTTTTTTAGAAAATCTCAAAGTATTATTTGTTGTACTAAATAAGTATGTTTTTTCTGAAAAGTTTAATTTAATTATCGGTTTCATACATTTTCCTTCCAAAAACATTCATGAAGAGCAGTGGCCGTTTTCTGTTAAAAAGTTACAACAGTTTTCCCATGGCAAGGGGTTCAGGCTTTTATTTGTATGCACTTCTGTGCTTTCCCAAGAATTACTTTCTCATCTCTCATTCTGATCAACATTGATTTGACTGTTGTTCCAACTGAGCCAGACTAAGTCCTACTGAGCTTGTCCTGTGTTGCTATACACCTAACATGCTACTTTGCAGAACACAACCAATCCGCTTGAAGATTTTGTGAAAACTCCTCCAGGGATGTTGGCGCTCGACACCATGCATTATTTTGCCACGCATCACGGCGAAACTTTTACTAAGGTTTGTTTTGAGGGGGACTGGTGACGATGGGTCTTGGTGTTTTGTATTATGCGACTTGGGAAGTAATAATTTCTTAGTATATAAAGAAAGTGAGAAGTGCTGTTGTACATTGAATATTTCTATTTTCGTCTGGCATCTTGTCTGTGGTTAACAATTATGTTTTAGGATGAACTTGTTTTTTTCGAATAGGTATCAGTTTTTGTACAAAAAAATAAAATTTTACTGAAGTTTGTGTGAAGCACTCTGTTTTGTCTTTTAATCAGATTGTGTTGGAGAGCTCCTGTCGAGCCGATCAGCATGACTGTCCATTCAGCAAGGCCAGTGTGGCACTGACCACCATGATGTGCGACATTCTCAAAGTCGGCTCAGTCCGTAAGTGTAGCACTTGGTTGTCTTTTCTAAGGGCAAGGGTAGTTTGGGGGCAGATTAATGTTATCATGTACGGAAATGTGTTGCAGCAACCTGTGAGACTTCAGTGACCAGCATTGATAATGATACTACCTGTGGTGCTTGGAGATTTAATAATTTGAAGCTTTATATAAAGAAGTGTAATAATATGAAGCTTTGCCTGTCATCATGTAGAGTTTGTATTTTTGAAGTGTTACTTACAACTAAACTGAATATTGCATCCTCGTTGTTTTATAAGAGTTCATTTTTGTCTAGGTATCAATGGATTTTTAGTGATATGTTTGGTAGTTCTCCAATCAGACGAGTATCCTTGAATTTGCCATGAAATATGTTTAGTATTGTGTTCTTATCTTAAGGACTTTGCTTAGTACACCCAAGTTGTGTCATGTATCAGTGGCCAGACAAAGTGTTTGAGATAAGAACACAATGCTATATTTATTTATTGCAATATTTAAAATAAGGGTGGCCTCTTCAGTGACATCACTGCTTTCCAAGAGGACCCTCAACAACAAGTTGTAAAACAATAATTAAATACATGTAACAAAGAAACAATTGAAAATTTAGATAATATATAAAAGATGAAGGATGATGAAAATTTGACTTAAGAGAGATGAAATAAATAAAGAGATGATACTAAATAGAATATTTACAGTTATAATATGAAAATGATGTAATTAAGATAGGTAAGGTGTAAGAATGGGTTTAGTAAATTGCAGTCACTTTTTAACAATAAGCTTGAAAGTATTATTTGAATCAGACTGTTTACAGTCTTTTTTAATCATATGACAAATTCGCTTTGCAGAAGTTCTGAATCACAGACGCTGTGCTATCCTCTAGATTGCTAGTTAAATACTTGCAATGTCATGATGGGCCAAAAATCATTTCAAAAAGTTCTTTCTTTTGTAAAAATGCTTGACTTTATGTATACTACCTATGAAAAAATTCAGGTTTTCCTGGAGCATTTGTGATGCTTAGACATCGAAGATGGCCGGAGAAGTGATCGGCTGAAATGTCGGCAATGTAAATAGGCTGGAAGTTGATGTAAATAGACCAAAACATTTTAGAAATTATGTAACTATATCACCACTTCAAAGTAGTTTTAAGGACACAAATGATCGTACACTCCCTGATGTAAGAGTGGACTAACTCATTTGAGACAGCGAAAAAGTTCCCACTGGCTGGCAGGAATTTATTGTAGATAACAAAGCATGCCAATTGGCAGAAGAAAAGTAATAATTATAGTCCTCCTGCAGATGCTAACTCTTCATTATGAGTCCGTAGTTTTTTACAATGAATGAACAATACTTCTTTATTAGAATGCCCTCTACAGGATGATAGTATTAGAATCTTCTGCGATTATTGAATATAGTTGTTTGTGCTAGATAACCTGCAATGTTGAGACTTTTCTGACTGTTACTTTACACAGCCAAAGAGGAGGATGAGACATACTTCCCAATGTTCTTCACATGTGACAAGCCTTTTGAGGAGTTCTACTGCGTCTGCATTCAGCTACTTCATAAAACGTGGAAGGAAATGAGAGCTTCTGCTGAAGATTTCCCTAAGGTACTGTATGGTCAGTCTGGGCCTGACACTGGTATGGTTCTTCAAAGAAAGGGAGCCTGAAGTCATTCTATTAAAAACTGTTTTATATCAGATATATCAACATTTAGCGAGATCCATATCTCAGCTCACATATTCAAGCGCTCAACTCTCTCACAGCCTAGAGTCATATATCTCGGCTCATATGTTTAGGCGCTCCGTCATGCAGTCTGGAGTCGTTTATCTCAACTCATATTTAGGTGCTCAACACCGTCTCTCCCAGCCTGGAGTCATATATCTCAGCTCACATGCTTATGTGCTCAGCACTGTCTGGAGTCATCAACATTTATTTCTTATGTGTTTAGGTACTTAACGTTGTGCGAGAACAGATCATTCGAGCCTTGGATACCCTGCCTAGTACATTTGACTTGTTCAGGAAGAAGTTAACACATCTCACATTCTCAGAGATCACTAACATCTGGCAGCAGGAGCGGCAGCACAAGGAGGAGTGGGAGTCTCAGGCCAAACCAATCATGTAAGTACTGGGAATCTCAGGCCACACCTATCATTAAGTACTGTTTGTCTCAGGCCAAACCAATCATATAAGTACTGTAATTGTCTCGGGCTAAACCAATCATATAAACACTGCTTGTCTCAGGCCAAACCAATCATATAAGTACTGTAATTGTCTCGGGCTAAACCAATCATATAAACACTGCTTGTCTCAGGCCAAACCAATCATATAAGTACTGTAATTGTCTCGGGCTAAACCAATCATATAAGCACTGTTTGTCTCAGGCCAAACCTATCATGTAAGTACTGAGAGTTTCAGGCCAAATCAGGCCATAGCAATTACGTAATTAGTGGGCATCTTAGGGCACACCAGCCGCGAGCGTATTGGGTATCTCAGACGAAACCAAACCAATCCTGTTAGTAGTGGAAATCTCAGACCAAACCAACCATGAGGGTATTGGGAACCTCAGACCAAAACAGTCGTGTAACTAAGAAGTGGGAGTCTCTGGCTTAACGTCCTTCAGCGGACAGGGCTTTCTGAAAGCAAACTGCTGTTTGGCTTAAAAACAATGTAAAACATTCTAAAGTTAATTGTCCAGTGCTTGCTGTATTTCATTCTCTGTTTCACCTTACTTGTTATTTTTGATGTGTTGACAACGATTGTGTTTTCATTTTAGAGAACTCCGAGAGCTTATCAAACCCGAGATCATGGACATCATAAAGCAACAACGTTTAAATCACCTCGTGGAGGGATGCCGTTTTATTGAAAAGAAGTCGCGTAAAGGTAATATTTTACTGAAAGTTGAAGTAGAATTTTGTAGATAAAATCACCTTTACCGGGTGCATAATGATGTAAAATCAATTCATTTTGGGTTGGAGGGTGTATCTAGTCCCATAGTGGCTTAGAATTTTGCCGACGGTTGTAAATCATGCCGTTCACGCAAAATTAAAATTGACATGCAAAGTCAGTGAAAGTAGTTCTCTGTGAACCCTGGTCTTAGACATGCAACTCTCCAAGTTGGACTGTGGAACTAAACACAGCTTAACAAAGGCCCTGGCTGGGAAGATAATTGTTTTATTACCCACTATGAATTATGAATATCTAAGACTGGAATGTGAACTGAAGTTTTTAGAACGTGCTCTAGGCCCTGTACTGCACATTGTAGTGAGAGGTCATCAGAAGTGAAATCGGGAAAAATTTCCCAACAAGGTGTATTTAAAGAGACATTATCGGTTTTACGACTAGAAAATGCATTTGTGGGTTTATTGTTGGATGAGATGGATTGCTTGAAGTTATTAGCTTTGCATTGACCAGAGCTACAAATAACAACAAAGTCTGTTGTGATTTTGTCGTGGTATAATTACTAATCACCAATTCTTGTCATTATCTGACTGACAATCACTGACATCAAGGCCGTTGTATTTACCAGTTAATTATGCTTGAAGTACTCTGCCATTCATTGGTTGGGATATGGCTCTGCCAGCAGAGCATTATTCTGTAGCTGCAGGGGTTGCAGTTGTGATTCCACACTGAGACTGAAAATCACGCCAATAACGTCCCTTTAATTGGATGTTTTAAATTGTTAAACACGATCACTTGGAAGGAAACTTTGCATTGAGCTAGTGACATTTTCAGCGTATTGTTGTCAAGTAAAACAACAGAGCACGAAAAAAGCAACTTGTTCCTTTACATAAAACAGTTGGCTTCTTGTCTCATAGACTCCATTTTTCTTTTCATTGCAAAAGGAGCACATGTGCTTGCATTTGACACAATGTACCTAATGATCTATCTGTACTCTGCAGGGGGTTATCTGAAAAGAAATCAGTTGATTTTGTAAGAATAGAAATGCAGCACGACATCAGAATTGCAGTTTGTGAAAAATGAGAAGCCCTTAGTACTTGAAACCTTTCATGTGTTATTTGGGAGAACTGTCTGTAATGTCATAGAGTATTGCTTTCTTCATTGTGAGGTTCATATTCTAACCTGGAATTGTTCATAAGCCCAGATTGCTTGTGACATATCCTGCCTAATGCACAGAAAAGGTCTATAGTCTATGTAAAAGTCATAATGAAGCCACTTGCCTTTGGATCACTGTAAGTTGATACCTGCACTACCTGTCTAATGGTATGCTGCTTGTTTCTCTTGAACAGATAAGTTCTTCTATTGCCGGCTCTCTCACAATCACAAGGTGTTCCATTATGGTGAATGCACTGAAAACGAACAGCCGGCTATTGAACAGCTGCCGCACAAATGTGAGTTCAGGATTTGTAGTTCAGTAAATAATTAAGGGAGCAATAGATCTGCGTTTTGGGTCAAAATGCTAGATTTTGACTTAGATCACTTACTGTTAAAGTAGTCTTCTGTTAATTAACTTGATTAGAAATTAGTGATTTTTACTCTCGACTGTTTTACTATTACTGTAACAACGAATGACAACGACGATACGGCAGTATCCCCTATTATTGACTGTTTTTTGCATTTATCTGTAGTTAAAGTTCCTTGACAGAATTTTATGAAATTTAGCAAACAAATTTCTTGATGAGTCGACACTTTTCTATTTTCAAATGCATTAGACATAGTCTGTGCCAACTAATGACCATTTTTGAAGATTGTTTTCGGTATTGTCCTTTCTAAATGCCAAACAAGGATCATTAAGATTATTGGCAGATGTTTTCCTACTGACAAGAGTATGACTAACGTAGATTGTGAAATATTACGAGTGTATTTCTTTCAGTGTCGTAATAGATGACAACTTCTTTCAGACCAATTCGACAAC
>NMRA01000456.1:0-15336 GCA_002633005.1 Phoronis australis | reverse complement strand
TTAGTGTGAAAGGCCCTTAAAGCCTAACTTCAACGGAATTTTGTTATTTTAGATGAATTGGGCTAACCAGATAGTCCTAGCAAAGCTTAAGTAAAATATGAAAATACGAGTTCTATCACGCAAATGTAAGCCTGTCAAATGATACGTGAAGCTGCCTTTTCGTGCCATGCTGCGTCACCGCGAGATCCAGCACGAAGAACAAAAGATGGTATTGAATAGGTGTCTGAATAGAATCTGTTGTGAGAGGATGATATTCGCAGCCATTTGAATTAAAAGGTGATTCTCGCGGTGACGTACACAAAAGCAAGCCAATACGCCTAACAGTTCGTTACATTTGGCAATTTATGGCACTAGTGGGTTCAGAGCGATGCTCTTAAAATACTGTAGGAACCAAATTTACAGGTGCTACCATTGAAGATAGGCTTTAAGTCCCCATTATGGTATTGATGCGTTACTGGGCAATAAAGTAAGTTGTCTTAGTCCTCATCATGTCTGCGGACCGTCTTTGTTTAGGTCATATTATCGGATGTTTTCTTTAATTAGTTCAATCTCACCAGCCATCAATATTCTGGAGTCAATACTTAGTCATGAGTTTCACTACTGTTTTGGCAATGTCAAATTGAAACCATGAAAGGAATGTTTTGGGAATTGATTTGTAACACATAGACTTCACCACTGAACCACAAACACATTGGTGCAGGTGGAACTGAGTCTTTAACAAGCATTTCTACTTCACCCACTTCTTGACACCATGTTGCTTTTATGTTTAACCATAAATATAAAGACCTGAAGAAAAACCTCGATGAAAGGTATCTCTGTTCTCCCTTCATGGGGTTATTGTACAAACATTGGTATGCTCAAAGGGTAATTGATCATCCATTAGGTTGAGCACAAATCATTTATGTGTACACACCCGAGCTTGCCGAGACCGATCACGATTGTTTCTGTTTTCACACGATTCCTCTGCCTTAACTACCTTTGTATCTGATTGCAAAGCTTGGTTTCATTTCGCTGTCACAGTGTAATTGTGAGTCATACAGTCTTTACACTGGACTTCAGATTTGACTGCGGTTTTGTGAAAGTGGTGGGGACCAAGTTTACAGTTTACTGAAAAATGTGTTTGAAATAGCCAAAGACTTTCCTGATGTATCGATTTCTTGTTACCAGAAAAAAATCTTTTATCCACGGTCACATTTCTCCCATTTCAGCCGATGCCTGGTCTCATATTTTATCCGAAGGTTGCACATTCGCAGTCTTTCAGGAACCTTAGGTGTACGATTTTCTCTACAAAATTTGAACTAAGTCTCTTATGACGCGTTACATAGGCTTCAGATTTTCTGATAAACTGGTTATTTTATACAATTTTAAAAATAGAATTCAGCCTTTGAGATTTTCTTACAAACTGGCCATTTTTTAGTTTTATACCAAATTTTAAGAAATCTCTGCAGCAATACCTCTATGTAGTTTGTGTTGTCTAATTTGGAAACACAAATGTACCATAGGCCATGAAATATTATGCCGTTTGTGTCAGGTTCAATTCTTGCATGTCTATATTTGGTTATCAATTTCTGTTCTTGCATGTCTGTATTTAGTTTCCATTCATGAATGTCTATATTTGGTGCTCAACAGTCCATTCTTTTGTTTCTTTATTTGGTTATATATAGTTGCTTGTGCAACTTATGGGATTTCCCATGCACAAAGAGAACAATGTGACCAGTTATTTCCTTGTCAATACTTGTTATCAATTGCCTAATGAATACCCATTGACTTGAATTCGATTGCACTGGTTGCCAATTTTTGTGCAATTCAGCCCTGGTCCAGTCATCAAAAAATGGCGCACTCCTCTTGTGATGTTATGGTTGTATTATGCTATGTTATCACAAGCTAGCGTTTGTAAACCCTGACAGTGCTAGGCCTTATTATCAACAAGGAAAAGGTATTGAGACAAGCCAAGTACAAGGAAGTAAGATTATGTAGGACCCTAGAAAAATGTCCAAATTTGGTAAACTTTGTAACACCCTGCTTTATGCACTGTTCTATAAAATACTTTTGGGTTTTTAAAAAAAATGTTCCAATCTTGCATGAGGGCTATCAGAAAATGGGACGTATAGGATTTTTATTACAAAAATCAAATGTTGCATTAAAAGAAAATGAAATATTTTAGAAAACTGATTTGGCGTTTTTGTTGTTTGAACAAACAATATTTGGCCATATGCTGCAAATGTACCATTCTTTTTTGATATATTTTACTTTTTGAAAAGACATAAATGCTACAGTCCATTAATTAACTTTGTTTAAAATTGATCAGACCCGGTTTAATGTTTCAATTCATCGTATATCCTCTTTCTTGGTGTTTTAATATGCAACATTTCTTTGTGAACATGTATTCACTTAATCGTCCAGAATGTGGTACACAGCTCACATTTCACACGATTGAGGAGCATCTTTAGTGGGGTGCTTGGGTCCTCAGGGGGGGATCCAGGATTTTTATTTAGGGGTGGCCAGGGCAGAGTATTAGCCAGGATTTTGCCCGTCAGACGGTGCACCCCCGAACTGGAAAATGGAATATGGGAGAGTTTAGGGGGGGCCATGGCCCCCTTGGCCCCCCTCTAAATCCGCCACTGGTCCTCAGTCAATCTCCTTCAACACAGATATAAGTAACACAATTTATGTACCTGTCAGCTATGACGTATAATTCGTGTTACCTTAGCATTCCTTACTATGCTCCAAAACTTCTAGCCTAAATGCACATTAGATTTACATGATTGTTGTGTATTTCTAGATGACCAGTAAGTTGACAGAAACAGACCTTGATACACTGCTTAGTATGGAGATAAAGCTCCGACTGTTGGACATCGAGGGAATTACAATACCTGAACAGCCGCCTGAAATACCAGCTGAGCCAGACAACTACAATTTCTGCACACCATAGTCTGTTCAGCAGAATTCATAGGCATCTCTGGAAGGCATAGTACAATGCTGTGTGAAGTTATTACCAACTTTTCTGTATCTTGGGAATGTATGCTGTATTTCAATTAAAAATCAGTAACTTGTTTTTGAAAATCTGTAGTAAACTGTATTTAAAGGTACCTATACGCAGGGAAGACAATTTGAAATGTGGCACAATTGTGACTTCTTATTGCAAGGATGTCTCGTAGTTAAGGCCTCTTAAGTTAGGTTTGGATGTAGTAGGAAAGTAATATGAACTTGCAGAAAGCAAAATAATGTTTGGAATTATAATAAGTTATTATATTTTTCCAAATATCTCTACTTTCTGTCCTTAAATCAGTGTTGCTGGCTGGTGAGTTTTTGTTTCTGATTTGTATTGCTCCATCTTGAAATAGCTCAATAATTTGCTGCATGTGTACATGTATATATTATTATGTGTGGTTTTTTCAGTTCATGACTTGTCTATTCACTACATCCACGAATTTGCCATTATGATTGAAAACGAGGTGTTGTCTCCAAACTGCAATGGTTCTGCATGTTTTGGAAAAGGTGTGCTTTTAGGTTTATGTTATTGAAATTGATGCTAGAATGAGGCGTTTTGTCCAAAACAATGCATAACAGTCATTTTCGCAGCGCCATCAAAGTGTGCAAGTAGTAAATACTTGAAATTGAGAGACAGTTTTTGTAAAATGTAAATATCTCGTCTTTTATTCTCGTTTCCCGCTTATGTAATTAAAATGCTGTGCAAATGTATCAAATGAATTTTTAAAAACACCACCATGAGCTCTGGTTTCATAATAGCATTGAGAAATTACATTTGTTTTTCAGGTAATGCCTGGAATTTTAGATGCGGTGTGTAGTGATGCAATGATATCAACTGGAGCAAGTGTTATAGCTTTAGTAGTGAATGTTCTGGAACCATGTGCATGAGCTTAGGAAATATTTCCATTAAAATGTTTTGTGCCAGAGCAGACCCTGGCACAGACTAGTTTTCTGCAATACTGGACATCAAAAGCCATTGCATTGCCATCTTTGAAAGCCACATTTTTGGTTCATGGTTTGGTTGCAATACCTTGTTTTTATTCTTTAATTCTGCAACATACACGATAGTACTATAGCTTGAATGGAATTCTAGGATTGCTTCACTGAGAAGTCATTACCGGAAGCTTGATTCATTCCAGTTGGAGGTTCACAACTTTCACCTGCAAATTTAATGTAGTTCTTTTTGAGTAATCATCTTATCATACAATAAAATGTGTCAAAAGTTGCTGTGAGGAATAAGTCGATCTTAACCTTATCTTAGTACAAATGGAGGTAAGCCCAATGTAGACCAGACACAGGCCTGGTTTTGAGAGAATAAGGTAGTTCTGATTAATTCACAATGCAATGCATGTTTACAATTAGGGCTTTTTCTTAAAAATGATTTTTTGAACTTGGCCAATTATAATTTTTATCTTGAAGTACGGTAATTGGATATCTTCCATGGTGACCAAGGATCCAATTACTATGAATTTAAGTATTAATTGTAAACCCATAAAACTATATATTTTTAAAATCCTCTATGATCACAGAATCTGATGTTCACATCATCAAATGCTCGTTGACACGTGACTGCGTTTTTGTTCTAAAAATCTTGTTTTTTCACCGAGATATCACAGTATAGATGTCCATATTCCTTGAAGAAAAGGCTCTTCAGTCGGCGATTTTGATAGCCGAGCTCTCTGGCTAAACAAAAAAAAAATTCCAGAAACGCTTTTGTAGCTAATAGAATAAAGAAACAGAATTTTCGTGGGAGAAAATCATACGGCGATCGCCGTGAAAAATCACGATTTCAAGTGCATTTACGGAGCAAGAGAACGCGGCGCCTTCGTGATCATGAATATCTAGGTTTTGCGTTCGTGGTCAACAGATTTTGAAAGTATGTTGTTATACAATCACGAGTTTACTACTAGTACTTCAAAATATTAAAGAAATTCAACTTTGGTGCTACGATGGTAGCCAATTTTTGATGATGCTGGCTTAACACAAAATTCTTGCATGCCGTGCTCGCTGGTTCCCTGCGTGCCGCTAGTTGGGGCGGTAGCTGGCTGGGCTAAGCACTGACGCAGGGAACCAGCGAGGCATGCCGTGCCATTGAAGAGATAAAAGTAGCCTACGCTGATTTTTAGTATTAAGGTGTTTAAGCAAATTACTTCAATGACTACTTGCCCCACACTCGCTATAACTCGGAGCTTACGAAAATTCCCAAAGGGCACGTATATGCATGGTTTCCGGATTTGATCCCCAGGTGAACACTGAGTCAACACGCGGAACAAGAGCGCTGAAGCATTTGAATTCTGGTTACATGTTGTAGCTTTGGTCAATGTCAGTCCTCCCAGGCTGAGTGCCGAAACTGAAACCGTTCCTGTCTGACCATAGACAGTTTCTCGTGTGAAATACTGAAAAAAACAGACTTTGGATGGGCCAAGTTCTGTGGTGTCTTAGGTCACTATTACTTTCATAATTTCATTTTTTATGAGCCCTAGTGGCAATTTCATTTTCCCCGTTTTCCTCTGTTTTTCTGAAGTTCCTCGACGAATTTTTGGTGAAACTTTGGTAAATAGCTTTCTGTTAAAGAAACCACGACATTGTCTTGTTTTCAGACGGATTCGACGTACTTTGCGCCATCTGGTGGCCATTTTTACTGTTTTCTAGTTTGTTTTTGGCGTTCATTGTGTTCAGCAAAACCACTCTAAGGATGATTGTGAAAATTGTCTTATATGTTCTTAGTGTGAAGAGGACGGTTGACTGACCGTTTTCCGACTTCAATTACTGTGGGGCCTCCTAGTAGCAGTTTTGTTTTTTTGCGCCCTTAGATGTATCTCCTCGAAACTGGTAACAGCCAAGTTGATTAAGCCTTTTAGTCTCACATACCTTGTGTGATTGGCATCGGTTTGAAGCTTATGTTTGTGGCAAATGTTTGCCAAATACACGTAGGCCGCTGACTATTGTTTAAATTCGATTGATGTTTCTGGGCTCTGGTGTAAATCATTCCAGCTTTGTAGGTATGGAAGTGAATTTTGAAATTATTTGTACTTTTTTGAAAAATTAGGCCTACTGATCGAATGAGGCGACACAGCCTGCCGAAATGTTCACTGATGTATGTGTGTTGACGAACAATTAGAGTTCGTATGTGTGCGATGTTTCTCAGCGTATAGTTGACAATTTTACTGGCTATATCAGAGAATGTTTTTAACACCTTAATTGAGAGAGGCTTGTAACGTGTAAACTCGTAAAACATGAAATACTTTTTAAACAGATCGTTGCGAAACTTCGGTCTTGGTCGATAGGCGGAATAATGTCTCGTGGGATATTATTTCATGTACGCCACTCGAGGTACGTTTTGTATTTATCCCACACGTATCGAATTCGTGAGTTTCTGTTGTTTTCTTTTGGCATTTTATAAATACTTCACCCTGACTGTTTACGTGGCTATTCACAACCTGTTGTTTGCACGTGCGCGTTATGTTGCTAACTATAGTAAAAGAAAACAGTAGTAAATGTAACGATTTATTACTTGAAATTGATAAAAAGTGTGAGCACCCCCTGGGTGAGCATGTAAAATCCTCATCGAGTAGCTGTACTAGGTCATTGACCGGAGCGCGTAGCCTACACGTCGTCTGTTTTCACGAAGATGTTAAAAGTGCCACCGTTGATGACAGCTCCGGCGAATATGCCTGTTGTAGCGTTGTTGCAGGTAGATTGTCGCATTTCTACGGATTCTGTAGCCTTGGTACATAGCTGTATACTAAATATACGACAGTCTGTTGATACAGCTAGGCCTACACGTAGCTGGCTGGCTACGGATTCTGTAGCATGGATGGTTCACGTGTTGCTGGGACGGTCGTCGTTGCTGCTCGTGTAATACTGTCGCCGATAGTATCGGGTGCTGTCATGGCCAGTGACAACAATGTTTGATATCGGCGAAGAATCGGTGCCTGAGTTGCAGACGATATAATATATAGAAACTGAAAGCTGAGACAGAAGTGTCATATAATGAACAGTCCTGTTCCAGATGTNACCTGGTTGCATATCGAGTGGTATTTACACTGCTACAATTGTATTATTTTAAGCTATTCTCCGAAAGTTTGATGATCTAACCGGCCAACGCCGTCGAGTCCACAATGACCTACCTTTTGAACCTTCAATGTCAGAGGTCACTGTTGATGAAGTAGTGCGGGAGGTGAATACGGAAAACATGGCCGTATTTCCCTCGACAGATTCAACGCGTATGGAATAAACACACACACATATATATACATACATACATACACATATACGTGTGTGTGTGTGTGTGTGTGTGTGTGTGTGTGTGCGCGCGTGTGCATGTGCGTGAATTACCCTCCTAAACATTTCCATTTAACAAAGGTCACATTTTCATTATGGGAAATTTGCTACCAGCATCTATGTCTTATCATACCAAATAAGGAGACTGCTTTGCCTTTTGGGAGAAAAATCGATGAGGAGTTTACACATCGGTTTTCGGTATTTCAAACTAAACGAAAAATGCCTTGATAAGTACAGAAATTTAAAATTTGCACGGAACAAAGGGTAAAAATACCTGGTGCACAGTTTAACTTCAGTTTCTGGCGCAGAGAACCACTTTGAATTATGCAATTTAGTCTGTTTTTCGCGTTGTATGCCACTTCAGTAGTGCGAGCATCAATGAGATAACATTTCAATGTCAACTCCTGACCCCTTGTGTCCCTTGGTCATACAATATGCTGCGAGTAAACAAGGCTAAAAATGTTAATGACAAGAGAAGTGTTTTGGTAAGCACAGAAAAAAGGTAGTTGTTTACCGAATTTCTCGGGTTTTGATATTTGGACGGTATGGAGTTATGTTCCATGACAACAAAGTAAAAGTAAAATGAGGTAGAAACAATGATAAAATACAGTAGGCAGAAAATAAGTAGATTTGATGCATTGATGGCCTTAAACGCATGTTACAGCACAGCTTGGCCATATAAAACTAGAAATCTTAATTCACACACTAACTAACTACCTAAGTTACGTTTACATCATTCAAATTGAAGTTAGGTAATGCAGAATTAACTAACACCTAGTTTTAAATCAAATAATAAGCATTCTTGTAATACACAGTGCCATGCTATAAAAATTTTCTTGAAAAACATCCCTTCGGTTTGCAACTGGTCGACAGCCGACTAGATGGATGACTTTGTGAAAATGATGCTGTAAGTAAAAACTGCAAGAGTTTTACAAAGACATGAGCACTGAAATGAGGGTCAAAACAGGACATTCAGTGGCATGTGACCAAAAAGGTGATGATATCTGATAAAAAGGCCCCAAAAGCTGAAAACATAAGAACATGGCTTGTGCATAATGGTAGACTAGTCAGTGTATTGCAGGCCTATAAAGGGCGCTGGTTAAAAAACGACTGGAACTGTCATGTCTTGTGAATCCCTGCAGTTACCAGACGTACATAGTGCGTAGAAGTCTATGTAATGTACAAGATCAAATCTCCAGTATCTAATGCACGGGTGAGAAACAACATGACCGCCGGTCCTCTAAATCACACTGACTCACCCAAAACAGGACCTCCGGGGATCAAATGGGACCGTCGCACCAGAAAATGGGACTGATGCACCTAAAAACATGACCGCCCCACCACAAAACAGGACTGAACATCATATGATGACCGCCGGACAATATGCGGTTTCAATCCCCGGCGGTCATCATATGATGTTCAGTCCCCGGCGGTCCTGTTTTGTGGTGGGGCGGTCATGTTTTTAGGTGCGTCAGTCCTGGCGCCACGATCCCATTTGATCCCCGGAGGTCCTGTTTTGGGTGAGGCGGTCCGATTTAAGAGGACCGCGGTCATGTTGTTTCTCACCCGTGTAGGGTCCAATCACAAACGATCAGAGATGCAGGCACAAAACAAGTATAGTGCAGTTATGTCCAGGCATAATAACGACTTGAAGTATGAAGAAGCAAGCAGATCAAATCAGCCACGGATCCAAGTCAGAGGTCATGCCACTAGGATAATTCACTGACAATCACCGAGTAGGCTATTGAAAGAACACAACTGATTTGTCAAAGCATGAAACACATTATGGGAAGATATTCACTCAACAGCACTAAAAGTTAAGAACCATAATATCCAGGGAGCCAAGATTTTAGGTCCAAGGACATAATAAGCTTTTATACTAGTTCACAACATAGAAAGCATAGATGTCAGAGTAATATTCACTCCTTGACCTTGGTCCTGGGTACGCCGGGGTTAGAGTGATAGACAGATAGCGTCATCTGTTCATCTGCATTGTTCCATGACAGTAAACATAGCACACAACGCACGGTATAGTACAGCAGTCTTCATACGTTAATAAACCGGAGCAATCTTATGATAACGCACAGCGGGAAACCAGTCACAAGTCCACCGACCATGTTTATTTTCTTCGGAGCACACGCCCGCTAAGTGTCGCTACGGTTCATGAAACGACCAATGCCTGGAAACAATGTTCGCTACTGCGGGTCGTCCAATGGGATTTCGGATTTCCCAATAACTAGTCTCTAGTCTCCTGCACAGACCCTCGAGGTTGATGTTATAGTAACGCGGCCTATAATTCCTCAGAGACAGCCAACTTACCCAACTTCTTGTCCGGGCTTGCCATCAGTGTCACACTTGTAAGAGCGCTTCTAGTTACACTCTCCAGAACGTCTATCTAGGTCCACACCCTTTCATAGACTCCCCGATTCCCCCTCGTGCCCAGAGTCACGTGACCTATCACTGGCTCACTATGTCAACACCACACACACACAGAGACGAACAAAGACAACACCACATGACGCCACACAACGAGAGAATACACGTTCACGACACTCCCCCCCTTCCTAAAAAGAATATGCCTAACTTAATCCTAATACCCCCAAACAAATGTTAGAAGACCAACAGTCGTACCAAATGTAACCAAAAGAAACATCCATTAGTTTCGCAGAAAGAAAGAAAAAATAAAATAACTTAATGAAAAAAAGAAAAAAAATTACATTTGATGTGACGTTAGTAGCACTTTACAACTAAACCGTCCCTCCCAAAAGAAAATTATCCTAAACATAGTGGCCTGAAGAACAATGACTAAAAACAAAACCTATTGACTCTAAAAAGAAAAGGGCACTCAACGAAAAGGAAAAAACACAAAAAACCACCAAAAACCCATCCCCTTACTCTCAAGTAAGAACTTAATACACAAAAACAACAAAAAACAAAAAAGAAACAACTAATATAATCCACAAGAAGTCCGAACAGACGAGACGGAAATGCCCCTAAATATAAAATAAAGAGGCATAAACAAAAAAAAAATATATATATATATATAAAAAACAGAAAGGGAAAAAAAACTATTTCTATAATATCTCATATACCACCCTCAAGCCCCTCTATAATCGGTATAAGCTTCGTCCATTACGAACGCTCTCGTCCAGAACCACCTCAGTGGACACCCCCCTTAGCTTTGCCACAACTTCCGCGACCTCCCCTATAAACTGAGGGTAATTAGGATTAGTATTTACCGGAAGGTGAGGGGAATCGGTTTCCAACAACAACCGCTGCAGAGGAACCGTGTCTAACGCTGCAACCTGCAAGCGGTTGTACCTGCATATCAAACCTGAAAAGCCAAAATAACGAAGGAAATTCTTCACAGAAGTCGCGCACGACATTTGTATTTCCAACAGAGGTGTGTAGGTGCATACGAATACTCTGCGGAGCATGACGCCGCAAAATCTCACGGAGTGTAGCAAAACCCCAATCATAATGAACATCATGCTTGACACCTTCCTACGATATTCAGTTTCTTTCTTTTCCAGCTGACAAAAATGAATTATCAAATCTTCTAATGCACGCGCCTGCCATACCTCGTCCCTACCTTGTTCCAATCCGACTTCCCCAAGCCCTGCTACCTTTGGTTCTGACAGCAACCCCAACATAACTTCCCGCGCACGGAAATCCAATTTGGAGAGCTGTTTAGGATGGATGCCTACGACTGCCTTCCATCCTGCAGGAAGCTGCTTCAAATAGGCACCCAGGTCAATGCGGATGTCATGTGCATCGCAAAAAACAACGATCCCCCCACAGAGGGTCACTGGCACCGTCGGTTGCCTGCTTATATCCGCCGCCAGGAGTTCTGGTACTGACAGCCATCTGTCCACTGTCCGTACGCCCGTTTTCTCACGATGGGCCACAGATAACCTATTAATGTGGAAATGCGAGTCCAAAGCCTGAGGATTCGCTTTTACTTTGCGTGGAGTTGAAATCGCAGTAGGTGCCCCCCCGGCCTAGACGAACACTCTGCAACTACCTGAGCAAAACTGGTGAACGATGTAGTCACAGGCCCCGTTGTTAACGGTGCATTCACCGGTCCGTTCGTAGGAGTCGACGCAACGTCTAGCCCAGTAGATGTCTGATGCAGTGGCGCCGCTAAAGGAATAAATGGTACTTCCTGCATTTCGGTAGATGCGGACTCTTCATCACACCAACGGATCCACTCAGAGCGAAGGGCCTCCGACACGCGTGCCATCATCCCCAAAATAATGTACCAGAGGAACACACATGCTGGATTCTCTAAGCGACCATCCGGTGCGATAAAACGAGATGGTATCGGCCATCCCATCACACGGCATATTAAGAACATCGCAACCTCGTCCACCAGCAACACAGATGGTATACATGGCAAACTGCGCACGATCAACCCCCCCATATCCATCAAATCGCTGTAGGACACCAATTCCCTACCCTCTATGTAAGAAAACAGGCGAAGAATCGCCCAAGCGCGACGACGCTGTAACCCCGGAAACGCGAGCATGTGAATAGATGATATATTGAATATTTTCGGAAGATGTAATAGGGCGTGTGCCCGAAACTCGGCCTCCGACCCCGTAAAAGGACATAACGGGCACGAAAAGGAGGGAGATGGAAGACCCGCAGAACTTACCGAACTCTGACTAGATGACCCCGAGATTCCCGCAGGACTAACTGGCGTTTTAATCGATGACTGTGTTTCGTCTACAGCCGCAACTGTACAATCCGCTTCACCTTGGCATTCAGTTGACTTACCCACTACTGACTCTGCATCCATAGGGACTATCTCAACAGCCCCTGACTCACCTTCGTTGAAGGTCGCTATTGGAAGGTCTGGGTTCGTTCGCAAACGAACATCTAAACAGGCGAACTGGACATCTACAACGAAAACATGGTTATGTAATTATTACATCATAATGATGTTATGGCTTACACCGAGGACACCAATAAGTGTCAATTTCCCTTGCATCAGTAGCGGTAATATCAACACATTCCCCATGAAGCCAGTCATCACACGAATCGCACTGAATCATGAGCCCCCCGTGATCGGGCTTGCGACAAATGCAAAAAAGTTCCGGATCCCTATTCCCGGTATTGGTGTTGATGACATTTCCAGCAGAAATGACTCTTTTTAACCAATCAGGCAATTCAGTATACTGCGTTGTACATAATTTTATTCTGTCATGATGAACTACCGAAACTGAATTCTTAACTCTTACCCGGTACAACGCTGGAGTTAAGACTTCCGTAATAATGCCCGGCCCCTTCCACGGAGGAGATAATTTTTTACATTTTCCTTTCACGGTTGCCGAGTCAAAGATATACACAAGATCACCCAGATGAAACACACGCCTAAACACTGAAAGATCATAGTCCCGTTTCATCAAAGATTGACTAGTTTGAAGAAATTGACGCGCCGTTTCATGAGCCTTGCTTATTGCCCCTTGAAGTCTCCCGACATAATCACCAGATGGTTGATTATTAACTGACGTGACCACCGGAAATATAAGATCTATCGGCTGATTTACTTCTCGTCCCAACATCATCATATTTGGAGAGAAACCAGTATGTCGGTTGACTGATGAGCGAATTGCCCCAGCAATTTGCGGAATAAACATATCCCAGTCGTCTTGATAATCACTCACGTAACATCTCACCGCGTCCATGAGCGTGCGATTAAATCGCTCTACCTGTCCATTCGCAGACGGACGGTATGGAGTTGTTCTTGACTTATTTATGTGCAGGAGGTCGCACAGCGACTTAAAAAGTTTGCTGTCGAAATTCCTTCCCTGATCTGAAAAAATATGAAACGGATATCCGAACCGTGTGAAGAACTCGTTGACCGCCGCATGGGCTGTGACCTCAGCCGTTTGGGAAGGTAACGGAATGCACTCGACCCATTTGGTGAACTGATCAACGATCATTAAAACATGTTCATTACCGCGGTTTGTCACAGGTAATGGCCCCAGAAAATCCACATGAACCCGTTCCATCGGCGCACCAGCATGATAACGAATCATCGGAAATCGACCACGTCTACTGCCCTGCTTGTTCTGATTGCAGGCCCCACAGGAACCTATGAAATGCTTGACATCTTTCGTCAAACCATACCAGAAATATTTTAACCTTATTTTTGACTTAGTCCGGAAAATACCCTGATGGGCCGCCGATGGTATGATATGACACATTTTCAGGACCTCCGATTTTAATTATGTAGGAATTACCATTAACCCTCGGTCATCCTCCGGACACTTCCAAAACAACACATCACCTTGAATATAAAACCGATCTTTGTTTATCCAGTAAAACTTTGCTGACGGACTAGACAGGAATAATTCGTGCTCTGTAGGAACTACCTGTTCCTTTAACCAGTTGAAAACAAAAGTCAAATCCACATCAGCTTTTTGTTTAATTGGCAACTCAGCTTCATTAAAATACCCGCAGGAGTTTGAGCTGGTCGAGTTGTTGTTGACAACGCAAAATTCCGATTCCACAAAAACACTATCACTCGACTTCGAAAGATTTGGATTAACCACAGCCAATCCAAATTCCTGCTCTGCTAGATCATCAGGTATATACCGAGACAAATCCGGCTCTTGACTTCCCACAGAAGCCGTAATTACCTGTCTCTCTGTACCAATACATTTATCTACTTTTGTGACCACCACGCTACCAAGAGATGTTGAATCATCCACTTCTTGTGAAAAACTATACCAGTCATTATGAGCTTTTTGACATTTTACTCAACCCCCGCAGGGAAGCTGTTCTGGAGAAACTTCCAGTTTATAGTTGCTGCAAATATCTACCGAAATACGGGAAAGTGCATCTGCATTAATATGCTTTATACCCGGCCGATACTCTATCTTCATACCCGGAAATTGTTGCAGCTGCAGAATCCAACGCGCTATCTGACCACTTGGAGATTTAAAATTCAACAACCATGTTAAGCTGTTATGATCCGTCCGCACGCGGAAATTCCGACCCAGCAAATAATGTCGATATTGATGAGTAAAACGGACCACAGCCAATAATTCCTTCCTAGTCGTGCAATACCGCTTTTGCTCATCCACCAACGCAAAACTCGAATACGAGATAACCTTTTCCTCACCCTTCTGAACTTGCGACAAACAAGCACCAATCGCAAGATCAGAAGCGTCACAATCGAGGATAAATTCATCATAATTATTGGGTAACGACAGCACGGGTGGCGATGTTAAAACCACCTTAAGCTCTTCAAAAGCTAACTGCTGCTTCTCCCCCCACGCAAAGGGAGAGGACCCAGTGACTTCGTAAAGTGGCACCGCAATGCGAGCAAAATCCTTGATAAAAAGACGATGATAATTAGCGAAACCAAGAAAACTCTGACACTGTTTTTTACTTCTTGGAACAGGCCAGGTTTTTACCTTGTCAATATTATCTTGACCCATTTCTAACCCCTCAGGGCCCACCCATCGTCCTAAGAAATCAACGCGTTTTTGAAACAATGAACACTTCTTGGGTTTCAATCTCATTTGGTATTGCCTAAAACGATCAAAAACCTCCCGCAGGTTGTTTAAATGCACGTCAAAACTAGAACCCAATACCAAAATGTCGTCGAGAAAAGCAAGAACTGTGTGCCAGTTTAGCCCTCGCAGAACTAAACTCATTGCCCGTGAAAAGGTTGAGGGAGCCCCACAGAGCCCAAAAGGCATTGACTTGAACTCGAAAAGACCATATTTAGTTATGAAAGCCGTTTTCTTACGGTCTTCTTCGCGTATTTTGATTTGCCAGTATGCCGAATTAGCATCTAATTTGCTAAACCACACATTACCCGCAAGTAAATCAATGCACTCGTCTATCAATGGTAAAGGCCAGGAGTCCTTTTTGGTTACCCGATTTAGCTTCCTGTAGTCGATGCAATACCGGACTGCACCGTCGGCTTTCTTTCTGATTAAAACCGGAGCCGCAGCCCACTCACTCATAGACGGAGTAATCACGCCGGCCTTGAGCATTTTGTCTAGATGACCCTCCTCTTCCGAAATGAAACAACTCGGAGTA
>NMRA01000455.1:276594-356944 GCA_002633005.1 Phoronis australis | reverse complement strand
GAATCACTACTGGTTCCAGGAATTGCACGCTCTGGGGTACGTTCGGAGGCACGGGTGACAGTAGATGAAGTGCCTCCACTGGCTCCAGTCACTGTACTGGCCACAGCTCGCGAGGCTTCTCGCTTCAAAAACGCACTTCTCGGGGGTGGCGACGGGGCACTGCCGGGAATCAACACAGACGGAATGGCATCCTTCTTCAAGCGTTGTTTCGCGGGGACCTTCATCAGTTCAGCGTACAAATCCCTTTCGTAATCGGACGGCAGAAAGTGCTTGCCACACACACGGTAATTCTCCACTGCTTTGTACGTTGCGTGGACGGGTAACGCTGCGTTCTTCACACGAACGAGCCAAGTACGGCGAAGTGTGTCATCCATCGGAAAGCGATGCAAAGGCACTCCCAAAGCGCGCGTGAGCCGATAATTACTACATCCCGGTACGCAGCAACAGTGTGGCATGTTGACTGACTAGTAAATGAAAGCGAACGACGACGGAACTTAACACAACCGAGGTAGAACAATGACTGACTCGGCAGCTCTCACAGTCAGACTATGTGAAAAGAAATTGGCGGGAAGCGCTTGCCTCCTAAAACGTCACTTCCGGAAAAGCGGACGAATAATTAATAAAATTACGAAAAGCTGTAATTAAGTGAAAAATATGTCTAGGATAACCAACCAACCTTATTTTAGCTCAAAATGACATGGAAAAAGGTTGCCTTCGCCTTTAAGAAAGGAAAATATCTTGTTAGGTAACGCAGTGAAATGATTAAGTGGATGATCTTGAAAATAGATTATGTCGGAACATTCTCCTTTATTCATGAAATTCCTGGGAGGGACGGAGGGTGTCGAAACCTGAGACGAAACTGAACATTCAAGTGATCCAATAATTTGTGATAAGTAATTGAACATTCAGGAGTCGTTAATATAGTAGACACGGCGCACTGAGTCGGAGAAAGCGTCCCGTGAAAACAAGTTGGGAATGAAAACCAGAAAGGTATGATGATACAGAGAAAGCTAGAAATCACTAAATGATACAGGTCAACACATAACCGAGGATTTTTCAGAATGAGTGCGTGATCAGGAGGAAACGGTATCCCTTCGTGCGGAGTGAGATCAAGGAAGGGAAGAGGGACAAGAAATGATTTAATAAACTATACTGGGCCAAATACTTCAAAGACATTGCATAAAGTCTATTGAAAATGATTCCAAAGTCAATTTTCTCAAATACCGGAAGCACAGCCGGCTACTAAAAACACGGGCAAAAATATACCAAATCAACAGTAATACTTAAACATATATTTACTCGCACTTGAATAATTTCGGGAGAAACATGTTCATTAAGAGTGTGTGGGTGCATGAATGGTGTGTGAATGTTGTACCTTTTCCATTACTAGATAGTTATTATTAGCCATTGTTTTTACTTTCCTTTTTTGAGAAATAAAATATTTACTTAGAAAAAAAAAACAAATCAGCAGTATCCACGCCAATGACACCATTTGTTTGGAAGCGGTAAAGGTCTACGAAAAGCCATGACTGAGCTCAAAGTGGGTCAAAGGGTCTACAACTGGCAACGTTACAGTCAGAACAGACTCACAAATCAAGTAAATGCCAATCGTAGCCTTCACATACAACACAAAATTTCTAATTCACTATTTATGCAGCAGGCGTCAAATTTTATGAAATTTGTGGATCCAAATGCTTAAAAATATACTGAATGGCACCTGAACAGGAGTTCTTCTGAATATTTTTGATCAGTTAAACGTACATGTATGCTAGGCAAAAAGGTCTAGGTGTATTGGTTGGAATTCCAATATAATTCTTGGCATTTTCGATGGAAAGAATTAAAGTTCTGCCCTGTAAAGTTTTCAATTGCATATTTTTTCAGAAAATGGTCAACTAGCATAATGTCACTATAGGTACAGTAGCAAAACTTGGGAACCACAGAATTACGACACTGCTCAATGTTGTATGCAAAAAAATACGTCAGTCTTAAATAAAAATTTGACACCCTTGACGTGTGAAAATAAATTACGGATAGAACAAGCTGGCCTGAGAGAAAATTATTCAACGATGTATAATATTTTTCATTCTTAACAGCTTGTTTGAAAGTATTTACTAATGCAAAAATAAAAATCACTTGTTTCGGGGCTTATAAAGACTTCAGCAAGGCATCGAAATCAATACACAGATCAAAATTATGTAGGTAATAATATCGAAAGGTGCAGTTGGACCACTGCCAAGAATTCTACATAGTATGTACCCTATTCAACTGTGAACCTAGGAATAAATACTGAATTAGAAAAACAGGTCAACCGTCTAAGTGTAAGATTTGTGTCAGACAAGGTTCGTAAACGAAGGTACTATTGAAATTCAAAATTGCAGGGGGTGTTTTTCAGGTTGAACTATTTGCGGACGATGGCATTCTCCTGTAGTTTGTAGTTGGCGACTCCGTAGTTGAGCTACACAGACGACTGGATGTGCTGAAAGTTGTTTAAAGAGCAATATGTCTGTAAATATCCACAAGTCAAACATAGTTGATTTTAAGAATGGTGGAAAAATTGAAGAGGACAGGGAAAATATATTACAGAGGGTTTGAGTTGACAGCTATAAATATTTAGGGATTGTATTTTCTAGTAGATTATTCTGCAGGACACACGCACAAAAGCCTAACGAAGCAAGAATTTAGTGAAGCATTCTCTGTGTCAAATGGGACCCTTTAAATTGTTGTACACAATGACCATTTCATTCTATGGAGTAGAAATATGGTATACTAGCCATAGAACAGAAATCGAAAATGTTCGAGCACAATTTTGTAAATGGTTAATCCCTACTGGAATTACGACGACTGATCTTATTGCAAAGTAGAGTGTCGCCCACGTGATTCAACTGTCTTGTATGTGTAAAACTACACATATTTTTTAAATTATACTGAAAATGCAAAGTAATAAACTTCCAAAACCATGTTTTAGTGTTATGTGAAATGCAATTGCATGATTATTATATGTGTAATATTTTTGTTGTATTCAACTGGTTGACTTTCATGTAATTACGGGAATGATTGATGAACACTGATTTTCTGTCAGAATTCAGACAAAGGCTGAGAGATGCTGATTTTGCCGAAAAGTTTTAAGTCTGAATTACCTTGCGAAACATTTACTGGCGTGAGCTGAGACAATAGCAGATATTTCACATAGCAAGCATTTCATTAATTGAAAATTGGAAACGGAAGAATGGTATTCCCCGAAGTGTAAAAACTGCAATGTAACATTTGTAATAATAGAGAATGTGAGACAGAGTGTAAACTATTCTGATTCAAGCTTATTCTTAAGAAGAAGACATCCACATCTGACGCAGTATATACATGTATCGACATCAATCAAGGTTACATAAAACAGAAGGGACCTATACACATATGATAAAAATTGAACTTTTATCGCTCACCAAACCGCCGTCTTTTATCTCTTTAGTTGGTGCATTGTTGTTCATTGACCCTTCAGAGTCAGCCGTGGTCACCTTTGTAATTAAACTCTCATTGTTTTTAGACGAGACCTGGACATATACACTTGCAGAGACGACAATGGGTTACGGTATCTGTCCTTGGGTATTAATTATTCTACACATCATCGCAGGTAATTTCTTTTTTATTCAACGAAGCTGATAATTAGTCAAATTAATAATTTTATTATCTTTATTATTATAACTATCATCATTAGCATTACGTGTACTGTTATTACTCTGCGCGTCTAAGCGCAGAGTACTGTTGTTCCTGGGTTTTCTTCAATTTATTCTTATTCTTATTCTTCTTATTACTCTGCGCGTGTAAGCGCAGAGTACTGTTGTTCCTGGGTTTTCTTCAATTTTATTCTTATTCTTCTTATTCTTATTCTTCTTCCGACCAAATTTGAGGCTTATTAACTCCAAATTGGGTGCAGGTACGGTCTTTAAATTCAGCATATGACTTTTGACAGTATATAAATTTTGATTGGTTACATAATCATATTCCATATTGCACCGGAAGAGGTCGTTTGGTGCAAAGGTCATATAATTTTCAAAATGCTAATCCTCCTTCAGTTTTAAAGCTATCTTTTTCAAGTGCGGTGCACTGGTATAAGTCAACATGACAATTTAAAAATTCACTTTTCTAAGTAATCGGGTCATCCAATCAGGTGAAATATGTCAAAGGTCATTAGGTGCAAACTAAAATTTTGAGCTATACACTACAATATGACAGGTCTGATTGCCACAGGTAAATCAAATCGGAATCCAAAGTTTCAGGTCATTTAGTGCAAACATGGGGTCATTAGTTGCATTTTTCTTCTGAAAATTTGACCTTTTCAATCAGCAAGTATTCTGATGTGTCAACCCTTAGACAACTGTGATTCTCAGCGTTAAACACATTTTCATGAGCTTTGCAACAATTCTCCTAAAGATGCTTAAAATGCACCGGATAAGGTCAATTAGTGCAAAGGTCTTGTAACGTTCAAAATGTTATATCTATTACGTTTTTCAAGGAATTCTTTCCAATTTCAGCACACTGGTGTAAGTCAACATGCCAATTAAATACCCTACTTTACTTCGCAATAAGCCTAACCAATCAGAAAAATAGGTCAAAGGTCATTGAGTGCAAACTAAAATTTTGAGCTAGAGACTTCAGAATTACGTATATGTTTACTAAGTCCGATCGAGTATGAATTCTAAATTTTCAGGTCATTTGGTGCACCCATGGGGTCATTAGGTGCATTTCTCTTCTGAAAGTTTGACCACTTCATTCATCTTTAATTCTGAAGTGCTTAAAGTAAAACATCTGTGATTATTAGCATTAACCACACTTTTAATCGAGTTAACAATTACTCCCTCATCGGGGCTCATAATGCACCGGAATAGGTCAATTAGTGGAAAGGTCATCAAAAATTAATATGTTATTTCTCCTACAATTTTAAAGAAATCCTTTTCATATTGGTAAAGGGGTTGCTGTCAGTAACTTCCCATAATAATTCCAGTAATACGCACGCTCAGAGTCCGTTATTGTCACGCCGTAACAATAATCTTTCTAGTTATTAGCATTATTGTTGTTGTTACTATTATTATTATTTCCATCACCAATGCATTCGCCATTTATCATCCTCATCATCATTGTTATTATCATTGTAATTGTTATAATTAGTTGTAGCATTGTTACCTAATACTACGTTGATTGCCGATACTGTAAAGTATTTGAACGTGAAGGTCAAGGAAAAAATATTTCCAATGATTTTGTCGTTGGTTTGTGAAAACATACCCACCATTGTGCAAGCTCACCAGACTATGATGGGCAACGTTTTCGCAATGATTATTTGTCAAGAACTAGCATTTTTGGCTGGTGCAGTCGTCAGACAATGGGGAATAGAACAGGATAGGGTGTAACACAGGCCTTCGAAGGCACTTGTTATTTTTAATGTTCTACACATCTGAAATTCGTTCCACTTTCCTCTTATATTTTGAGCGGAATGGACACGTCGTCTTGCTGGAGGCCAATTTCATTGCTCAATATAAATTATAAATTAATTTCAGCCTGTATTGCTGAACGTGTAAAGTCTGTCTTAAATTGCTTGATCCGCGAAAACCAGAAAGGTTATATTGCTAGTAGATTCATTAGAGAAAATATTCTATTGATTTATGATCTTATCTGTGCAACTGCCCAATTGAATATCCCTGGATTACTGGTCCTGGTTGATTTTGAGAAGGCGTTCTACTCAGTGTCCGGGGTATTTCTACAAAAAACCTGTCTTTCTTAATTTTGGCTCAAACATAAAAAGAGGCTTGAGGAGGAAGCTATGGCTTGTGTAATTCAATATGAAAAAACTTATCAATTTTTAAATGGGTAGAGGATTCAAACAAGGAGACCCTTTATCTCCCTATCTTTTTCTGCTATGTAGTGAGATTATGGAAAATCTCTTTAGGAAAAACATAAATATAAAATATGCATATGACACTGTCATCACCCTTGATGGTTCCGAAAGATCATTAAAAAACTCTCTTGATCCACTTGATCAGTTCTCGAAGTATTCAGGTCTAACTCCAAGTTTAGAAAAAACAACTTGTGTCTGGGTAGGTTCTATGAGGCAAAGCAATTCAAGGGTTTGTTCTGAAAAGGACTTAAAATGGTCTAGCTCGCAGTTTACTATGCTTGGGATCGTGTTTATCTGGTGACATCCAGGAAATGCGTAATTTAAATTTTGATCTCAAGTTGGTTGATATTAAAAAGGAAATTATAAGATGGTCAAACAGAAACTTAAGTACTCTTGGTAAAGTTACTTGGTCAAATCATTTCTTCTCCCAAAACTGATCCATGTTTTGTCATGTTTGCCAATCCCCAACAATCTGTTCTGTAAAGATTTACAGAAACTGTTTGAGGAAAGTGTGACAGAAGTAGTCGCAAAACCATATTTTAACATTATGAATCTGGTGGTTGTAAAATGATAAAAGCTTACACTTTTGTAAAGGCAATCAAAATAACATGGACGCGTAGTATCTTTAAAGCCACAAATTCTACTGCATGGTTAAGTATCCTCTTTAACACTGATTTGATATCATTGGAGTGTATAAACTTTGGGAACTATTTCTACAAATATGCCGCTTCTCAAACTGAGAACCTTTTTGGCAGGAACTATTTAACTTTCTGTATGATTTTTCTAATATGATAGATCAGAAGGGAATACCATATCATGCGATTTGGTATAACACTAATGTATTGATTGGAAGAGAAACTGTTTTGGAGAAGATGGTTTGAAAAGGGTGTTTATTATATCTCAGACCTACTAGACGAGCATGAATATTTGTTATCGTTTGATGATTTTGCAAAAAGTTCAATTTTAGACCAATGGTTGTGAATTTTTATGGGCACAAAAGGCTGTTTGTCAAAATGAAAAATCTCAAACAGACACAAGTTTTTCTTCTATGCACCCTTTATCCCAATTTTTGTGAAATTATTACTTGCAGACAAAAAGGGCACAAAACATATATACAACACTTTTGTGCTAAACAAATATTCTAGGCCTAGGTCTGAAATGAGGTGGCAGGCAGAACTTGCTATACCAGACACTATTGAATGGTGGAAAAATGCCTACTATGTGAACTTTACACTTGATGTGAAATTTTCGTTGGTTTCAATTTAGACTGTCACATAGGATAGTCAGCTGTAACTCTTTTCTTGTCAAAATTGGGGTCAGTAACTCCCCTTGTGTACGTTTGGTAAGAGTGAAACTGAGACTTTGCTTCACTTATACTGGCAATGTGATGTTGTTTAAAGTTTTTGTAACATTGTTGAAGATTGGGTTAGAAAAAAAAACAATATTTCCGTGGGTACAAATGTAGTCACAGTTTTCTTTGGAATCAGATGTAGAAGGCAACCAATTCAAAATTTAATCTTGTGTCTGTGCAAGTTCCATTTATATAAACAACGTTTCAATGCTAACCTCCAAATTTAGTTATATTAAAAAAGAAATTAACAGTTATTAACTCCTGTGAAAAATATATTTATTCAAAAACTTTACAAATGGAAAGAGTTACAAACAAGTGGTCACAAATGCATAATTTAATAGCAATGTAAGGCTACTTTATCATTCCAAAATACTATCATCCCTTTTCAGAGCCATATACTACTACACTGTCTTGTATGTTTTTTTCTTTAAATGTATTTATAAAATCTGGTTCAAGTATACATTTAACTTAGTAAACTTTGATTTCACTGAATTGTAAAGTAAGGCAAGGGAAGCCCAGACCTTTGTCCTTGCTTATGTTGAACTGGGAGAATAAAAACAGTCGTCTTGCATTTCGCCGGTCAATGCAGGCACAGCACCGGCCATGCCATCTTGAAAGCCAAAGAATGTGCGGCATTAAAGCTCTCGGTATCTTATCGGAAATTCTTGGTACCACCTCAGATATATAAAACAACCACCAACAATGTACATGTATGCCTTTAGCAACCACTCACTTACAGAAAGACTTGAAGGGTTGTAGAATTATTTGTTCAGTCTTTAATGACGTTAAGAAACCTTCTAAGTCAGAGTGTAAATGGGACATAGAATTAGGAGATAGTTTACATTGGAAGAAAATATACGCACTGCCTGATGAAGTTATAAAGGATCCCAACATTAGATCGTTCCAATTTAGAATACTACACAGGATTATTGCAATAAATACCTTTTTAGTCAAAATCCGTGTTCGGGATTCTAATTTATGTTCCTTTTGTAATAAAGCTCTACAGACGCTGTCACACCTTTTTTGGGAATGTCGCATTGTACAAGATTTTTGGAAGCAATTCGGACAGCTAATGCAAAAGTGTCGCATTCAGCTTCCCAACAGTCTCTCTTACGATCGAGTTATTCTTGGACTTTACGAGACACATGATTTTCTTTTTAACATTTTGCTTCTAATAGCCAAACAGTACATTTACAAACGAGATGTCACAAAAATATACCTAATATTCACAGGTTTATAACATATACTTATAAGTACTACAATGCTGAAAAATTAATTGCATACACAAACTTTTTTACATGTATATGACAGCTTCTCTGCGAAATGGGAAAATTTCGTTGTTCACGTTAACTACATGTAGAAGTTATTTACTTTAAACGAGATACGAGAATGGTCTTTCCTGAGGTGTGCATGCGTGAATGAATGGATGTACTTATTTGTTTGTTTGTTTGTTTTTGTACTGTTTTACAAATTATAATAAATTCTTAAAAAAAGAAAATAAAACAATGAGGAACGTTTCATAATTATTCATATCTCACTTACCAAATCAGGGTCCGGAGTATAGTTGGTATAGTTGTCCCGTGGCTGGCGCCATATTGCCACATTTCTATTTCAGTTTTGAAGCTCTCGCGATGCAACAAAATAAATTGTTCATTTGATGACAACGCAATATGCGGGTACAGCATAGAAATCTTCCAAACTGGGAAGTTCGCATACTACAACTACTTTTGGGAAGTGAAGGATTTAACACTCATTCGTGGCGGACCAGGTACATCTGATCGCAGTAAGACAGGTAAGTGTGAAGTTAAATGAATCGCCACCATTGTTATTTTCAGTTTCCTAGCAGAACAGCCACAATGTAGAAACTGGCCATTAAGATTGTGAAGTGCAAATAGAAAGCAGTAAAAACGAAATATGTCCTAAAAGAAAGTCATCGAAGAAAAATTAATGACGGCGCAATTCATCCGTACTCTCAAACAAATACTCAGAGTTGCATTTGAGGCTAACTGAAAATTGATCACCGGTCATTTAGGCTTATCGTTGTTTATGCAAATGGTCGGTGTCATTCTTCATTAGATATGTATTATTTTATTTATTTAGGAATTGAAATGTACAAATGTAAATTAACTTTTCAATAACAGAGAATACCTTTTGCAAAATATCTATTTCACTGCTGTGACCTCTACGGATAGTCTATCCGAAGTTTGGCTCTGACATTTCCCACTACAACACAGTTTCGGGGAGTACCGAAGCTTTAATCACTCGTACTATTTTTAGCGAAGCATCGCCTGCAGATTAACTACCAGAGTTAACCTTTCCCACTTACCGAAACTTCGCTAAAAGCTTTTGGTTGTGAAGTACAGTTGGTAGTTTGATTAAAACCTGCAGGATAATGAATTTTATCAATATTAATTGATCAGACTAGATGGCCATGTAATTATAATGTACTGTCAGTTAACCAGAAACCAAGCTGTTCTCTACGAAGACTAGCGTCAAATTCTACAAAGGTACGATTCGTACACAAAGACTCATCTTAAACAGTTTAAGGGATGGTTTAAAAACTAGTGACGTCTATGATCTACGGTGCTTATAAATTTCATATAGACCTCGAAATTTTACATCGGCCCTGATATTGTTGCTCGTCACCTCGTCATCAGACTGCACTGTATATGAAATATGTCATTCCCTTCCATCGATCTCCAGCTTTTCACAAATTAAAACTTATCCTTAACTTGCAACCAATACACTCGCGACAAGCGCACGTGCCATTAGCAATTTTTTTGCGACTATGTTGTGGGAGACGATAACAAGTTCGCCACAGCAAAATTCGCTAGTAATAAAAAACATATAAAACATATGGTGAAGAGAAACCGATTCTACGGTAATTTGCTCTGAGCTGTACTCAGCTTTGTGGAAGATGAACAGTTACATGTAACTGTAGAAACGCAGCTCCACAAATTTAGTAGTAAGAAAATGGCACAGCGGTAAGTTCATTAGCTGCCTTATCTAGTTTGCTTTACTCAAAGAAGAATGTAGTAACTGACATTGATTTTGTTTCACGTTATATTTTCACAGCTTTTTAACCACGTTGTTTCATTAGGCTGTTTGTCTAAACATGCTTTTACAAGGCTAACAAGGAATCACTAATAAATTTGTGTCAACCACCTCGTCGAGCTTTGTAGAAATCAAAAAACCACGTGTCTGCGTTCTACAGTATAGTTAACTAGTACTGGTTTAGTTAGCACCGTAATAAATTAGTACCAGTGATTTGAGAGAGAATAGCATAGCGTTACTGAACTCTAACCTAGATTGAAATATCCTCTTCCGTGAAGGTAGAGACAACATGGCTGGCACTTTTCAATTGTCAGGCACTCACATTGTCATGAGTTGAATTACAAGAAAATCACGTCCAGCACTGGTATTTGCCTGTTTTGCCACTATCATTTCCAAAGGCTCAGAAGTGAACGTTTTGATCGTCATATATGTTGAATGTTGCTTTATCGAGCTTCCCACTTAAAGGTAGTCTCCAGTGACGGACGCCCATGCATGCACATGTACATGTAATAGGCCTACAGTATCTTGGGTAGAGTGAAGTAAACGCTGTGACCTCGCTAAAAAGCAAGAATTGGCGACATTACGTGAGATATTAGCGTGTATTTTTAATTCGAACGCGTGAGTCTGGCTAGATTTAGCGACTGAGATGCTAGCGTAGGTCTTAGCGTTACTGAACTCTACCCTGGATCGAACTATACTCTTCAGTGAAGGTAGAAACAATACTGCATTGCTGGCACTTTTTCCAGAGTTGAATTACAAGAAAATTGTCTCCAGAACTGATATTTGCCTGTTTTGTCAATTTCTTGGTTTCAGCATCGCAACTCAAACTGTATAGATTCACGTTTACCTGCACACCAATAAGGAATTACGTCAATATAATTAAGTTGTAAGATAGTGGCTAGTATACATGTACATGCATGTTAAAAAGAAGAGGAAGTGCTTGACACGTGTTTTGTTGTGGGTAAATACCTGGAAAGGGGAGTGGTGCTGTACTATTTCTGGAAGTGCCTACAGTATTTTCACTCTTTTCAAGTGCTAATTCCTCACTGCCATGAGCGTGGATCAGCTTTTACAATGTACATCAACGGGTTTAAGATCAGCCTGCGCGGCTTCAAGGAGTGATTATCTGTGAAAGCAATTAAAAACAAGTAGATTGTTGTGTTCAACACAACTTGTCACAACGAAAATTTGCAGCCGAGATTGTGTTAGAACTGAATATATATATATATATATATATATATATATATATATATATATATATATATATATATATATATATATATATTTATTTATTTATATATATATTTTTTCATTTAATGAGCCCTCTTTCTCTCTCTTGGCATAAGACACTTGGTAAACGGAGGCGTGTGTGCGGGAAATTCTCCCTTTCTCCCTTTCACTTTAAGCTTGTCACTGCATGAGTGACAACGACAGCAAGTAAATATCGCTATATTGCTCACCAGGTGGGTGATGGTACTGCTTCCTGGTAAAACAGTTGGTTTTCGTCATGGTATTGGATGTTGCATGAAATTCGTGTACGACGGCAAAGGCGGAATTAGGGGGGGCAGGGGGCCCTACCCCCTCCCCCCCCCCCCTTGGCTGCCGCAAAAAAATAAAACAGGAAGAGCGTAGGGAAGTGTTGTGTTTATTTAATTAACCCTGGTAATTAAAATTATACGGATGAAACAAGATCTAAATGGGTGCAGTTTTAGTGTTTGGGGGTGCTCAGATCCAATTTCAAGTGTCAAATTCGGTACACGGCGCAATCGTAACGGAACTATGGCTAAGATAGGCTCTTCCGCGATATCCCAGGCGACCGGCAGTGGCGCTGCGCACTACGACTCCGTTTCCGTCGTCTGCTCCACTGTGCAATGAAGAAAATTTACTTCATTTTTTAAAGAAAATGGAACCTGAGTGACGATGAAAAAACAGAAGATGTGAATTTTAATCGAAGCCTTAGTGAACCACTCAGAAACTCGTAATTCTTTCTTTGTCAAACCTTAACTTAAGACGATTTCCAAAGCAATCCCGTCATTATTGCCGACACGAAAAACGGATTTGGTCATTTGGGCATTTGAAGACTAATTTAAATACAACAAATTTGTTACGAACCGAGAGCACAAAACATAAAACGTGTAATAAACATTACAAAAAGAAGTAGGTTTCGCGCGCAAACGTTGTGGACCATAAACAAGTAGGTCTCTTAGTATCAGCTAAGAAGTGAAATCATGGTGGTGTAGTAGTAAAGCACGCGTGCTATATCCGCCAGGTCGTGACTTCGAGTCTGTGGTATGTTCAGTTGTTCCTGTTTGACACGTTCTCCAATTTTTCTTGGATAATACTTCAGGAATCAAGGAAAATGCTTGATTTTTAGAGGAAAAACAGAAAAATTTCCTGGGTGGGAGGGGGGTGTGCCCCCATTCGGTGCTACAGTGTATGCGCATCTACAATCGTGGTTTGCACAAATGCTTACAAAAAAGTTGTCCCCCCTTGTGATATCCTAGATCCGCCACTGGACGGTACGTGATTTAGCTGATGCTGGTAGCCAGCGGCTTACATGCGCAAAATCTGCAAGGCGTTTGTAACATGTTATTTTCAGGTAAGGCAATGTACGCGCAAAGAAAGATACACAAACCAACTTTCAACGAGAACACAAATCTCACGTCACAGTTGTCTTCAAAAAAAGGATGTGCCCTAGAATTCTATTATTTTATGGACTTTCCAAACCTGGGACCTTTCACTGTTTCTATATCTCAGAGCAGTACAGAGGTAAATGTATTCTCTGTAAGTGGAAAACAGGGCAACAGTTGGAAGAGGGCATTTATTGACGTATCTCAACTTACCATCACCCCATATAAGGTATGTGGACCTTTGCAAGTAGCATGTGCTCTTCAGATTCCTCGTTTCAAAAGTGGTGGATAGTATTGGAGCATCAGAATAGAACACGCGACTTGAACGTTTGGGCGTAATTCTTTTCGACTTCCTAAAATCTTTTGAAAGGTTTTGTTTAGATTGGACGAGGAAGTAAAAGTAGACGCGTTTGATTTTTCGGGAACGTTTTCATTTTTGAAGGCTTTTTGGTAAATGAATCATGAACCTTTTCCAAAATCTTTTTCATAAGTATTTTAACTTGAGTTGTGCCATGTGCAAAAATTTAATATTATTACATAACTCATCGCCACCAAAAATTATAATTCTGTAATGTATTGATTTAAAGCCTCTTTTATTAAAAATCGGCTTACCCCCTACTTTCTCACAAAAAATCCTACTTCCTATGTATATGTAACTGCCAAAACGAGTGGATCTGAACCTAATTAGTAAGACGTGTCCTGTGAATGCGTCACGAGACTAACGCGCTTCCACGGTGGTGGCCTTGATGTTGTTTGTTTAGCATATTTGACAGTGAATCATTATTTTTTCGTATAACAACATATAAAAACATTTCGTTTTGAGGGAAAATGACAACAGAACTTAATATTAATTCTAAGAAAACCCGCAGTAAGGTTAAGGGGAATTTATCACCAATTGATAAAGAGTCCAAATATGGCCAATTTTTTAAAGCCCCCAGCTTGGAAATACTTCATAGAATTGACCTCTTTGCCCTCCTTTGTCTATTCTAGGTCAACTTTTCCCTCTTTGTCCAACTAAGTTGACTATTATAGGGGGGTCCAACCTCTGACAATCCACAGAAGTTACGTTCCTGCAGTTAAACAGTTTTTCGCTATATTAAAAGTAGTCGGTGTTTTTGCAAAGAAATTGAGCGTGTTCCATCAGTGGCTATTAATGAAATGTTATTACTGGCCGACTAGCGTATCTAAGAGGAGGCAGGGCAGGACAGTCGACGGGAAGCAAATATTGCTTAAGGGACGGTTTAAGCAGTTGTCACTTGAACAGAGTGATCCTCGTCTAAATGAAGCTAACGACCTCGTCAGTGTTTTCCACGCTCTACTTATATATCCAATGTCTTTCCCCACCAGGTAATCTTTCGCGCAACAAATGTCGATTCAGTTAGTTATGGAGGTCACATGTTGGATGATGTTTCGCTACTGTCCTGCGGTAGGTAATTGTTTAACAAATACAAATATTTACAAATAAAGACAACTAGACAAGCAGAGCCCAATGTTTGCTCGTATAATTCTGATGTCAAGAAAATGTAATTATTGTATATACTTAATCCAGTTTAAAAATGCTGCAACGCTATTGCATGACCAATGATACACGCGTGTACAGTATGTGGGCATAGATGTTGCCACTCCGAAGTTTGCTCAAAATTAATATCAGTCGTAGCCTCGATTTTAACTTTTATAACTCATTACCTGGCTCGTGTAGGGGTTTACTAATAGTCTTCTATTATTATTATTATTGTTGTTGTTGTTGTTGTTGTTTCTGATGTTGTTGTTGTTGTTGTTGTTGTTGTTGTTGTTGTTGTTGTTGTTGTTGTTGTTGTTGTTGTTCATATATGTTGATGACATGTATACGATTCCAAACTCTTTATGGCGTGAAACATGTTTTTTAGCTTGCTCAAGTGATACGTGCAAAAATGGTGGAACATGTCAGGACCTAGTTAACGAACTCATGTACACCATTTCTTACAAGTGTGCGTGTCCCCAGGGATATTCTGGCGTTCACTGTGAGACAGCCGTGGACCCTTGCCTAGCGGTTACTTGCAGTAACGGCGGCACATGCTTCTCCACGGGTGATAATGTCACGTGCTCCTGCTTAACGGGATTTGATGGTGATCTCTGTCAGAATAATATAGACGACTGCACGCCAAATCCGTGTCAGAACGGAGCAACATGCGTTGACAAAATCAACGATTCCCAATGTATTTGCCCAACAGGGTTCACTGGGAAGCAATGCGAGACAAACGTGGACGACTGTAAGTCAAATTCCTGTAAAAACGGCGGCACCTGTGCTGACCTTGTTAACGACTTCACGTGTTTGTGTCCAGTAGGGTTTACTGGACAACATTGTGAAGTTGATATTGATGATTGTACATCAAAACCATGTGTAAATGGTGGCGTATGCAGAGATAGAGTTCGTAATTTCACATGCGATTGTGCAAAAGGTTTTTCAGGAAGAACGTGTGAAATTAACAATGACGATTGTGCATCAAATCCGTGCAAAAATGGTGCTAAGTGCACCGATGCAATTGCTAACTTCACCTGCTTGTGCCCAAATGGTTACTCAGGAGAAAAGTGTGAGATTAACATTAATGACTGTTTGCCAAATCCTTGTAAAAACGGTGCTATTTGCTCGGACTTGATTGCAAATTTCTCTTGTGCATGCATAGAAGGATACACTGGGCGCGGATGTGAACACAACATAGATGACTGTGCACCAAATCCGTGTCAAAACGGCGGACTCTGTCGCGACGAAGTTGCAAACTTTACGTGCACTTGCGGAAAAGGTTACACAGGACGAAATTGTGAAATAAACGTTGATGACTGTTCAAATGCCCCATGTCTAAATGGTGGCTCATGCATCGATGGCTTGGATAACTTCACGTGCGCCTGTGCTGTCGGTTTTGCAGGACATCGGTGCCAGACGAACATCAACGATTGTGTACCTAATCCTTGCGTAAACGGCGGAACTTGTGGGGATGGAATAGCCGGATATACGTGCGCATGCCCACCTGGCATCTCGGGTCCCAACTGCACGGTCAATGTCGATGACTGCGCATCAAGCCCGTGTAAGAATAATGGCACTTGCAGAGACCTAGTAAATGCATACGCATGTGATTGTGTTGTTGGATTCTCTGGAGCCCATTGTGACCATGATATTGATGATTGTGTGCAACATACGTGCAAGAATAATGGATCGTGTATTGATGGTGTGAACTCTTACGTATGCAAATGTATTGACGGATTCACTGGAAGCAGATGCGAAACAGACATCGACGAGTGCGAAACAAAGCCATGCCTTAATAATGGAACCTGTGTTGATGGCAGTGGCGACTACGCGTGTTCGTGTCCTCCTGGTTTTACTAGCAAAAATTGTTCAGTTGACGTCAACGAATGTTTGTCTAGACCTTGTCTCCACAACGGAAGCTGTTTGGATGGAATCAATGGGTTTAAATGCATTTGTCGTCCGGGTTATACAGGCAGCACTTGTGAATTTGCTAAAGGAACAATAGTAGCAGCGACAGTCTCGCAGACAACATCGGGGAAATCCATTTCAAGTACGATCAGCGTAGTACCAACAAAAACTCGTGAAAGTACGTCAAGTAGGCCTAATGACAACTACACCAGCTCAATTGTACCGCAACAAATGACGACCACGTCTGCTGCAACTCAACAAACGACTCGCGCCACCGCCTATACACAAAATCACACTATACCTGTATCTTCACAATCGAATCTACCAACTGTGGAAAGAACAGAACTCACTTCTACAACGAAACAAACCACGCATAAGGAACGTTTTTATACCACTACTACGCGTACGATGAGTATGCAAACTTCGTCGATTCACTTCAAGACTATGAAAACCGTAACAACAAAACGAAGAACAAATAGCCCATCATTGACAACAACCACTCTTGTAAAAACGCAATCTACTGTTGAACTCCAGACGGCGGACACGCCACAGCAGGTTGGTGAAAATCAAGATACTTCGTCAAACGTAGCTATAATCGCAGGTGCTGCTGGGGGTGCAGCAGTGCTGATAGCCGTTATCGTGTCGTCTGCCGCAGTAATAATTTGCAGACGACGGAACAAGAACCGCGTACCTGTTGACGATACATACAGTGATATAAACGGAAATGCATCGCAGTCCGTGCAGCATTCGAATCCTTTATATGGAACCACGCTGCATGCAATGGATGCTTGAAACGTGATCAGGACAAACTCACATTCTGAGCCGTCTATAAATCTTGTAAAGTCAAAAGACAAACTTTGAAGTTTTGGCTATCCAAATATTATTCGTTATTTATACAATCACAATCTCGCAAGAAAGCGACTGGAGCGCTTTCACTGTGACCGAGTTGGTGTGTTTAAAGGCGAGGGCAGCCTTTTTCAAACCTTTTTTAGCAAAAATAAGGTTTGTTGGTTATCCCGGACATATTTTCCCCTTAATTACAGCTTTTCGTAATTTGGTTAACAATTTGTTGTCTACTCCGTAAGGGACGTTTCGGGAGGCAAGAATTTCCCGCATATTTCTTTTCGTATAGTCTGACTGTGAGAGCTGCCGAGTCAGTCATTTTTCTGTCTCGTGGTTTTGATAAGTTCGGTCATCGTGTGCTTTTGTTTACGAGTCAGTCAACATGCCACACTGTTGCTGCGTACCGTCCCACGGACAGAGGAACAACTGTCCCACTTGCCCGAGTGTCCGCGACACACTCCCACTGATAGTGACTTGAGCAAGCAAACTGCTTACACCCTGCCGCGTGACACCCTCGCCACACACCTGGCACCTTCTAAATAGCTCCAATACTTTAGACACGTCCACAGTAAACTTATCAAAGTTTGGCTCACCGATCTGTTCATTGAACGACGAACTGTCCTCTTCACTGGGTGGCGAACGGGGCCTGTATTCACTCCTACTCAATATCGCAGCAGGGTTGCGTACAGGCTTTGGGCCATAATGATTACATCCCGGTAGGCAGCAACAGAGTGGCATGTTGACTGACTCGTAAACAAAAGCAAACGACGACTTATGACAACCAAGGTAGATCTATGACTGACTCGTCAACGCTCATACATGTATAGTCAGACTACGGGAAAAGAAATTGGCGCGAAGTCGTTGCCTCCTAAAACGTCACATCCGGAGTAGAAGATGAATACTTAATCAAATTACGAAAAGTTGTAATTAAATGGAAAATATGTCTGGGATAATCAACGAACCTTATTTTTGCTAAAAATGACATGAAAATAGTTTGCATTCGCCTTTAAGCTACAATGTCAACGGCAAATCGCGAGCTTCATTATGGATAGGTATAGGAAGCGTGTGGCAGGCGGGCAAGCGCCACACTCACTCGTAAGGGGGTATAAAGCATGAAATGCCTATGTGTCGTGAAGGTAATGACCTTAAATTGCGGCAAAACCTTGAGAAGACGTGGGAGTCGAAACGGGAGTGACGCCTTGGCAATCTCGGACTTGACGTTGATGGAGATGAAACCGATCGCAACATGGGGAGGAGGGGTGTGCTCGCTTTCCTATTGCCTTGCCAGACAAAAGAAAACATTCCTTCGGTTATGGGATTTCATAACTCTTTTTGAATCATTGTGCAATGTATAGTTTCTTTCTATTATCTAAGAAGTTCCTGTCCTGTTTTCCATAGTGAATATTCTGAAAGGTGCACAGTACTGTATTTCTAACTCCTTTTTATTTATGTGCTTATGGTATTTATGTACACAAAAACACTTTCGGTTTTTCATGTTTTGTTCGACGTGTTAGAATGCGGATTAGTTAGTTTTAATCTATTTTTGTATTGTAAGTATCTGTGATTTCGTTGGCATTTAAACTATTTCATAATAGATGCTTTTTCTGTAGGATTAGTAAGGTGCTCTTTTTATGAAAACTGACTTTTAAGTATTAAAAGTCTCAAGACTAAAGACCAAATTTTGTATACGTTAAGACCGAAATTTCATCTAAGTAAAAACCGAAGACAAAAATTCAGAAAAGAACGTTTCACGAAGTTGAATTTTTGATCCTTGGCCTTAACCTAGGTTTTAACATACATGTAGACATAAATTAAGTCGGTTTTTGACATAGGTGAGATTGCAAGCTACGCGTTTGCCACGTGTTGTGAATACACAAAACTGAGCAAGGCGGGTATAAAATACGTTTGGATGTACAATATTGATCTTAGAACTCTAAGTGGTGAATTATTTACATTGTGGACACAGATGGGATAACGGTTACTGAAGAAGACTTTGGTATGGCTCTAAAATATCAATACACAATGACACGCGGCGGTGCATGTAAGTCGCAGTGCGTTGTTTCTACGGCAACAGCCGGTTCTAGGAGCGAAAGCAGACAATCTTCAATTTTTAGGGCTATTAGATAGCGAAAAATGTCAAAGAAATTTGTTGCTCAACGGTCTACATTGATAAAAGTGCTAAATTTTGTGGGGGGTTTACTGGAAGTCCAATCATAAACCTACTCTCTAGCAGGATCACATTCGGTGTTAGCCTTGATCGATTTCGGTCTTAATTTTAATCTTAAGGAATTCCATGAAACGGGTCCTTTACATTTCGGTCTTAGTGTTAACCCGATTTCGATCTTTGTTAAGTCAGAAAAGGTTTTATGAAACGGGCTCCTGGACCTCCAGGGTTCCACGATCTTCTATTCACCAATGAAGGGTCGACAAAACAAACGCAGAGTCGCTTAGGATTCGTCTATTAGTTTACATCACTGTAATCCTGTTCGCTTCCGGATCTCACGGACGAATTTTTCAATGGAACTACTTGGAAATAATAGCTATTTTTGTAATACCTATTCGATATCGAGGTAATGTAAACATGTTAGTGTAATTTTGGTAAATGAATTCTTAATTCAACTGCCTTAAGGTCACCTAACGTGGCCCACAGATGAGATCGCGCGTTTCTTTTTTAATTACCTCAGCAACTCGAGATCCCGGCGTAATTTTCTCGGGATATCAGGAACTTGAGATCCGGAATTAATTATCTCAGGATCTCGAGATCCGGATATAATTATCGTAAGATCTTGAGATCCCTAGTTAATTATTTCATAATCTTGTGATCGCAATTTAATTATTTCGAGATCCGGGCTTAATTATCTCGAGATATCAGTGTTTTGAGATCCCGAATCTCAGGATCCCGTGATCTTGACTAAAATATCGGGATCTCGAAATCCCGAGATGCTAAGTCGGAATCTCAAGATCCAGAGACAATGAAGTCGGGAACTCGAGATAAGGAGATAATTAAGTCAATTATTAGTAGTGGCAGTGGCAGCGGCAGAGGCAGCGGCAGCGGCAGCGGCAGCGGCAGCGGCAGCGGCAGCGGCAGTGGCAGTAGTAGTAGTACAGTGTAGTAGTAGCAGTAGCAGTAGCAGCAACAGCAGCAGCAGTAGTAGTATCATCACATGATTGTTGTCATTATTACTGTCATCGTCATTACCATTAACACCAAAAGGACATTTTTCTAATTTCTAAGCACATGAAACATTCGAGTTCTAAACCGTGGATGGTTGAAATACATTCCATCAGTGAAAGCAGCAAAACAATGTGTCAAATTTACCAATTATGGAGGTATCCATAACGAGGTCTAGGTCTTGTCAACTGAGTGCGCTGTAAAAGGAGGTCAATTGTCTTCACACCATGCATTGTTTTCTACACGTCAGACTTACATGTAAATAGTGTGTAAATGTAGTAAAAATATTTTAAAAATGTGAATACCTATTCTGTACTTGTACATGTAAATTATCAGTTGAAGGCAGTTTGAGTTTGTCTTAATACATGTACCTGGGCCCCGAACCTTTGCTCAGACTCAAGGCCATTTTTACCAATGCCTGGTACAATGCGTGACCAATTGCGTCTTTGTACTGCGGCATGGCTGCAATTTTTAACAGAAGTGCGCTTTTATTGCTTCTTTAGGATAATAAACCCAAACCTTCCGTCAAAATTCAAATTTTGATTTAGACCAATTGTGTTTTCAAAAGCCGTTATCTTTTTGTTCCTTTCTCAGATTAGAAAGGACTTACTGCCTTCAGACGAAATGACATGTCGTTATTTCTCCACACCAGTGTCGTTTATTTGCTTGTCACGGCAAGTTAGTTTCAGTTGTGATTTTCAGAGGATTTCGGGTTAATTTTGTGCAAAAAAATTCCGATTAAACAAAATTTAGGAAGGCGACGACGATTAGAAGAACTCTATTACATCACGTGACAAGAACAGTAACTTGAAGAGCCATGCATTTCAAACCGCTTGAAAACATCTCGTCTTGAAAATGAAATAAATTCATATTTTAACCCAGTTCACTGAAAAAAGTTAAAACGTCAAGTAAAAGAAACCTAACGGACCTGTGTCTTTAACTTGGTTCTAGCCTCACTCCCAAAATGAACGGAATGATTAAAGATGGCGCTGCCTGTGGCCTTAACGATTGACTTCACCGGCCAGGGTCTAGGTGGCACTGTACATCTAGACTGTAACCCCGGTTAATTTACAGTGCCTGTAAATTAATGTCTTGGGTAGGCCAGGTTTGGCAGCAGTTTTGAGGTGCATGTATGTATTAGAGGTACGTTCTATGAATCTGGTTTTCTTGTATTTTTGAATACAAAAAATCCACGAGTTTGGCTGCAGATACACGTTTCTTCAAAATGACGGCAATTGTAGCATTGTCTCATTGTTGCTCAGCGACTGAGAATCGTGATGCAGTTTCAGGAAGCCCTCAAATATCCCAGAATTGCAAAAAATCTATTGAGTGATTGTAACGTGGGATCACATTTGTAAAATCCAGTCTTGGCTCGTATGCAAAGCAGGAAATTGATATTTTTGGGGATGAAAACTATTAATTCTGCTTTCTGACACATTTTCGGAACCTCGCTTTTCTTTCCATTGGTCGTGAAACGTGCAAAATTTGAGACAGAATATAATCTCTGTGGTCGTGTCTAGCGCTTTTGAGATGAAACGACTTGGAACTTTTCATTTCGTTTGAATAGTTTTTAACAGAGCGCAAGCAAAGCACTGCCAGCTAGACAAAATTCCGTGAGAAACGCGCAGATTGTAGTTGGCAGCAACCGAAAATGGCAAAATTGGGTTGAAGAACTGACGAAATGGACAGATATCCGCCTGAGAACTGAAAGGACGCATGCTTTTAGTGGAGCGGGTTTGCGTGGTGAGCTCGGTAAAGCCTGATTTCATCTTCTGCCCAATGTTTTACGCAAACTCGCTTCGCGTTGAGAAGGGGAAAAGCAGCCGAGCAAGACAACTTGTATTAGTCATTCAACAAGCCGTTCCGGTTTTTATGATGAACAGCAGGGGTGTCCCAGATAACGCATTAATAGAACTCTCTTTAGTCACGCAGGTAAGAAATCGTGTTTTCATCGGCCGTGTTTTAGAATGTCGGTCACGATTTCACAGGTCATATCGGAAATCATCGAGGTGCGCATGTCCTAGGAATAATTCCCAATTTTATCAGTTTAAAAGTATCCGAAATAAAAGGTGTCATCAAGAAAGGGGAATCTGTTCGATTCAAAATCGATCCGACGAATTTGCTTTATCCACTCGTTCAGCATGTCCTTGTCTTTGGCTGATGTCAGGAAGGCGAAAAACTTAAAGTTCTTGAAATCACCCATTTCTTATCAAAAACACCCCACCAGAGGATCAGTTGTCAAATTAGAACACTCATTAACACTATATGACGACATGTCAATTAGTCGATATCAAGTTATGAGCGTTTATTGGTCGATACACACTACGTAGACTTGAGACAACAGATAACTCAAGTATTAACGTGACACACTGGCCCGGTGTACGCCCCTGTACGTCAAAACCGTGTCCGTAGTCCTAAGAAACGTTCGTTTTTCTTCTGTTTTTTCGTTTTCGGGATACTACATGTACACTCGCGGTTGTGATATGCAATGCTACAAGGAAGGTTTAATGATGGTGACAATGAAGTCGCTTGTCGGAACGAGGTAAATGGTAGTTTTAAGCAATTCAGTGTCACTCATCCCCGGACATTTGTCAAGTTTATCCAACCTTCTCCCGAGTTACAGCCCTCAGCAGAGCAGTAACACCTCGTTAACATTGGAAGTACGGATAGAGTAAAGCTGCCTAGAAAAACGTGCAAATGCGACAACGACAAAGAATATTGTATGAGTCCAAAGGTAGCAAAAAAATGCATATTGCAGCATCGTGGATAAATACAGCGAGGTTTGAATGCGCTGTGTCCTACCGGTTCTTTTGTAGATACATGTAAGCTCATAGGCATTTATGAAAATTTTCAGGCGTTTTAGCAACACCTAATAAACGCCCTGGCGCTTATTCGGAAAAGGGGACGTGTAAACGGAAAGCCATAGTTTTGCTTGACTTGACACAATTTTACTTAAAACTGCGTTTTTAATTTTTGTGTTAAGAAATGCATAGTTCACCAACGCCTTGTTTGTTTTGATACATTATAAGGGCTCCACAAAACTAAATTTTGCACAAAAAGTTGACGCTGTGTGGGCTTTAATGGGGAAAATTTCCAAATAAACGTCCCACTGTCTGGACACTTGACACCAAAAGTTTTTACACCAAAATAAACGGCCATGGGCGTGTACTTGGCAAAATTTTCCGAATAAACGCCCATGGGCGTTTCATCGGGTGGACTTATCTACGGAAGACCACGGTATGGGACGGTCCCATTCGCACACTGCCTGCTCAATTTCTGCAGCCTTTTGAGCGCGTGCGCGGAACGGGATGTGTGCGTGGCAAATACATGGCGAGTTGAGATTTTTACCTGGTCACCAAACCAAACACGTATTTGACATTAAGCCGCACATAATATCACGAAGTTTCCATCGTGCAAATTCAAACACAAAAGACTACGGCGTTGAAATGAAGTTAAATCTTACTTTTGATACAACGAAGTGCTTCAGACAAATGTTATCTAAGTTCATACATCAAGTATACGATATATATGATTAATCCAAACAAAACAACAATAAGAAACCATGTGAGAGCCAACTTCATTTCGAAAATCGGTACGACGTGGACCTGCAGATCTCTGTACGGGTTCCTGGGGTCGTTTGGACCAAAATAGCCGTCGTAAGCTGAAAAATTTTCCAAACTACAATTAGCAGCACATACACCTGACAAATAAACGTTTTTGGTATTATTTTATCACGAGAAAAACTACTAAATTTGGAAAGTCACAACGGGGCTGGGGGCAGGACCACAACTCTCAAAATAATCAAGGCAGTCAAGTAGTCCTAAAAAGGAATGATCAGGGCAAGGGCCCTCTTGGAAAGCAGTGCTATCACTGAAGAGGCCACCCTCATTTTAAATATCACAATAATAAATAAATAAATAAATAAATGCCGGAATAAATGGGAAAATAACCGTTTTTGATTTTTGTTCAAAGAAAAAACAAAACCCTGGTTATCTTGGAAGTGCGTTCCCATGCTTTTTTCTGTACTCTGGCGTGTAAGAAACGAAAGGGGCGCCAACGGCCCAGCAAAAGTTCTGCATGTTGCTTCTTCATCCGTTTCTGTAGGTGAAACTGTCCGTGCAGGTCATTCCTGTTGGCTCAACGGAAGTGAATGCAGAATCATCAGTCGTTTACTTCACTCCTATTTTTCACTAAGGGAACAAGTAAATTGTCTCTACATGATGACCAGGGATTTACATTTGCACTAGAGATGATATTAGAAACGGTTGCTTTCACCTTTAAGTCCAGGGACCCCAGCGCACGTTTGCATGAAACAGTCCCTAATATAGACCCAACTAGTTTCCTAAAGTATTTGTGCATTTTTGAAAACAGTGATTGTCCGACCTTATGTTGTTTTAGTTTCATTACTAATTTTCGGCTTTCACAATGTACACAAATCGAGAGTAAACTATACATTGAATACTCAGTTATGGAAAATAAATACGGATTTTTCCATTCAACGCCTCTAATTTAAGGACAAAGTCTTCATTTATTTTCCCGGAACTCAGGGCTCAGTTTTTATTTTTTGTTTTGTCTTTAAAAAATGTCGTTAGTCAAAGAGGAGCTCATAAAAATATGAAATAATAGAAACAAATTACATCTTTGATAAAAGAAAGACACCAATAATCAAACAGATTTAGTGAACTTAGTTGAATCCCTACTTGGCACAGTCATCTGAGCTAACACAGGCATGCCTATGTTGTTCTTCGTAACAATATCTGATGATCCATAGTTTTATGACGGTTGGTTCGCATTAGCATACTAAGTACTCTACCGGAGACCATTGCATTCATTTATTATTACACAAATTTATACTACTTTAAGATAGAACTTGCCGCAGTAAAACGGAACAACGCACTGTATTCATAAGTGACCAAACATGTATTTTTGTTCTAGTTCGTTTCTTCACATGCGCTCGGATTGATCTCCCGTGTATACGTCCAGTATCATCATAGGCTGTAGTGCACGGTCCGCCAACTCCGCATACTTTCAATGGATAAAATAATTATGTGCTGTTTCGCACAAGATGTTACGTCATTATTCAATAGTGTCACCTGGCCAAATTATCTTGTGTTATTTCCGGCAAGTACTGTACGTTGTCTGCTAATCTTGATCGGTTACTGTATGGCCGGGTGTTTGGCCACACAGGAAAATGCAAAGGCGTTAGCTTCCATAGCGTACGGGACCCCATAATCGGATATGGGGAAAACCTTATGTCTTGTGTAAACGTTAATGAAAATAAGACTTTGTACATGTGTTCAAGACATTTTGACGATGGATGTTTTTTAAGAACTTCTGATAGGCCTACTGCTTAATTCTATTCTTCACATATCCATTGATCTTTACTCCTTTTTGACGAACATTACCTGGTAATTTTTTTGATTAAAACTGTCCTCTAAATTATTTTAAAAAATAGTGATTCATGAACTCCTGTCCTTACGAGGAACTTTAGTTATAGTCTAGTGTGCAGATTAACCAAATTAGTCGTTTTCCGTGGCCCTAATAGGGCGGTTACTATCTCAGCAGAGTGCGCACATTTCGTCGGGATTTGGATCACCGATTTCGCTGATTTGTAAATCCGTGTACATATAAGTTGAATGCTAGTAAAACCTTTAAAGTCTTATTTTCAATACCCTTTCGTTATATTCTTTTCGCCTTTCATGCCAAAAGCGGTTTTTTACCTGTTTTTGACCCTTCTCTGTGAGCAGATAATTACCGGCTGTAATCTGTTATTTCCGTCTTCAATATTTTGTTTTATTAATAATATCACGCAATTTGTTTGCATATATAGTGTATTCATAGTTTGTAGTTAGTGGTAATTAATTTTTGGGAATTTTAGGCGTACTTTTTTTATTATGTTAAAATAGCATTGGTTAGTTCCTGTTATGTAGGGCGGTCAAACCTATTTTTTTTCGTTTTGAATTTTTTTTCGCTTTGAAAAAGTACTTTGTTATCATCGGAAAGATAATGCATTCTACTCAGTAAATACTGAAATAAAATCAAAATCGGGGCAAGCAGTGCAAACTTATTGCAATTTTAGTGGCGAAATTTGGGTCCCTTTGTTTGGATAGGGTCGGCCATCGTGGACGACAGGAGGATATGTTACGAGTTTAAAACTCTGTGTAAATTGTTTTCGCCGACGATTTACGGTGAAATTGAGTGAGACACATCTTTACTTATTATTCTGCACGATTCAACAGTTTTCGCCAATTTCAGCCTCGCAGTTGTTACTTATTAAATGATAAATGGGCTGACAATTCCCGTTAGTCTCATTTCTGGCGGCACCGACAATATGGCGACTTTTGCTGAATTAAAAGGCATGTTCAACCGGCTACTTTGTAATTTTTAAGATTTAACTATGATACATTTTGACAACCGTTGGTACAAAAAAGCAAATTTGTTCAATTTTCGTGTTTTTTGTGCAAAAAATGGAAGGTATATTCGAATTATTTTACTGTGAATTTCTCATTCACGTGATCTTACTCTAAGCTAAAAAATAGTTGAAATAATTTTGAAATGGTTTTTTGTTTGACTGTCAACTGCTGTTCAAGGCTTGATTAAGTGTCACAAAATTATTCATATTTTTCTAAATTGCCAGTCTAAATTGCTTTGAATTCATGTTTTGTAACTTTTTGCTTTATTAATTCAGGTTATCAAGTCAAAAATATAAAGCATCTTAATTAGAGAAATAGGCTATGTTGGATTGTGAAGCTTCAAGCCTCCAATTCTTGTTCCTTGCAACTTCATATTTTTTAAATCATACCTGTCAAATTCTGGTGTAAGGAGTCACTATTCGGTCACCATGGTAATAGTTACATGCATGTCCACTTTCATTTCATGAAAACATGTGTTTGTGATGCTTAAATGTTATAAAGTACTGTGCATTCTAAGTTACTTATTATGGTAAAAGGTTGAATCATTTTGGCTTACATGGCGTTCCTATACTGAGATTATTTCAGTTTTGACTGACCTACAATAGATATCAATGTCAACTTCCTTGAAAGTCTTTAAGTAGTAATACATTTTATTTACGTTAACACAAAATGCAATTAATTAAATTTAACTTGTTAAATGCATTTATCGTCATTATTTTGAACCCTGTCTCTTTCTTTTGATACTAGTCCTTAGGGTTTATTTTGCATTACTCATCTCTATTTATAGCCTCAAGGGCCTACTTTTGTATTCATACGTTTCTATACGCGACTCCTGATTGGTCGCCCATATTTCCTTTGTTCAGTTCAACAACGTGGTCTCTCATTCAGCCACCTACCTCGTCGTCTACGAGACCTACGTTCGTTCTCTTCATCTTTTGTTTCCTTTCGACCCTTGACCCCTTACATATCTATTTACGTCATAATAAATGACAATATTCGCAATCCTCCTCTTGTTTTACTCTGCAACATAGCTCGTGGCGTACCCCGGGCAAAATAGATTACGATAAATACAAATTAATGCTTATGGAGACTCTGTGAATGAACTGAAACCAAATATAGAGTTCCGACTGAAAGCACTTGATTTTGATTTGAACTGTGGAATACCTAAATGATTTTAATCAAATCAGAGGACGATTATGATTTAAAAATCATAATCGTCCTCTGATTTGTTCTTTCATTTCAATGATTGAGTGACCAAAGCCCGAACTAATTAGCTTGTCATGAATAGTATGTTCACTAGCTTCTTCAGGCAACATTTCTTCATGCCTTGGGTTTACTATTAGTTCAATAGATTAATACATAAATTTAAAAAACGTCATACAGCTGAAAACCAAGTTCACTGGAAGTTTTTCATTTCATGGGTTCTTGCAAATCTGTCATTGAGACTGCCACCTCCACTCAAATTATCGATGTGGATCAGTTGTAAGGTCACGTCCTTCGTATTCACTGCTTAATGAATAAAAAATATAACAATTTGTATTGGACTTGTCATACTTATGTGCTCGAACGAGCCTCCTATTTGGAGAAACGGAAAAAGGTCTGCGTCAGTGAGAGAAGCAAGAACTCCGAAAACTAGACAAGAGTCCACTAGAAGGCAGGAAGTGGCAAAATTTGGCGTCTGCAGTTCATAGCTCTGAACATGCGCAGTGAATCTTATAGTAAAGAATTATTGGTGTGATAATTCGAAAAGGATGACAGAATTAATTGGACTTTTGTTGCACTCGGCATAAGAAACACACGGTATAGAACAGTTGCAATTTGGGTAATGGTCGGAAATAACGTGCCCGGATTTTGATAACCAGTTTTCTCCAATGAATAACGGGCCTCAAACGGGTATCCGACTATTGCCGCGATCGTACAAGTAGCAACACCAAGCTCCCACATAACAGACACGAGCTATTGTTTGTGGAATGCATTGTAGGGACAGTTTTGCCCTCGTCTGTATTTTCGGTACAACTATTCCCAAAAGGTTACTAAGCCTGTTTTGATGATTTCAGCCAATGCTTGCTCTTTTCCTGCTAATGCACCAGTAGCATCTCCCTTGAGTTATAGAAGCAGAATTCAACTGGAACCCCATATTCACTGTGCCACGGAATGGATCGGTTTTTGGTGGCTGCTCTTTCCGCAACACGTCTGAAGCGTAGGTCACGCTTGCTTCTTTAGCACTGGATTTTGTAAGGAGTTTTCAAAATCTGCTCCAAACTTTTGAGGATTGAAAAAGGTAATATTTTGTTTTATAAACCTTGATGATAAGTTGTTGTTAATGATTCTCAATAGGCCAAAACCGGGTCTGGTCAGTATTCTTTTATGGGGTCTAAATGAACAATTATTTTTCACTGACCTGGCTCTCTTATCCTGACGTTGACCTGTAGCTCTGACAGCCGATCAGGACTGTTAGAAGCCCTGCACGTGTATACGCCAGCCGACTTGATGTCCACCAAAAGCACCAACGTGTTAGATCGTCGAAGCTCCACGAGTTCCCCGTACTCATTTACGTTGTGCCAACTGAATGTGGCTGGCGGAACACTGGACGCGTTACAGGTCAAATGCACTACTTCGTCCAGTAAGAAGAAAGACTCGTTTTTCCCGCACGATACGTCGCGGCCGACTTTGCTACAGACGATGAAGTCGGAGATAGGCGAGGCGACTGAAAATAGTTGCGTACTAGGTAACCCTACATTTTGTTGCACAGTGAGTGTGGTACATTGTGACAGCATTCCGATGAATTTTACTGAACAAATAATACATTGTAGTCTTCCAAATCAACAGCACAATGTCGAAATGTCCAGTTTTAGCGCACAAAACCGCGTCCCCGTTTCAACATTGGCTTAACCTCGACAGTGTTTCAAAAAGTGCTTCTCCAACCCCGTAGTCGAAATAACAACTTGCGCCGAGCTCATTACATTGATAACAATTACAGTCTATGCGCAAAAGTTCGACAGAAAGGTTAGAAATTGTCGAAGAATAATGAATTTATTTTCTCTCTCTCTCTCTCNTCCACTCACTCTCACCCCCTCCCTCGTTTCCTTACTCATTCTCTCATCGCTCAATTATTAACTCACTCACTCACGAGTACACTCCCTCCCCACTCACTTTCTCTCATGCGCTTAACCACTTCCCCACCCTCCCTCTCTCGCCTACTCATTCAAATACTCGTCACCTCACTCACTCACACACTCTGTCTCCCTAAATCATTCATCCACTTCTTCATTCACTCAGTCAATTGTTCACACATTCCCTGACACACTGCTTCCCTCCCTCGCTCATTTATTCACTATCTCGCTCACTCTCTCACGCACGCACTCACTTATCCAATCAGCTATTCATCCACTCCCTACCTTATTCTGACACACACTCTCACTCACTCGCTAACTCAATCCCTTAGTCCCACTTTCACGTGTGGAATCACTTTCTAGATCGTTGAACCAAACTTGTAGACATGACGAACGACCGACATAACCGACGAAGACACGTGATAGCACTATGCTTACCACCTACAGTTAATTCGGTGTTATTTTCGACAGCTGTAGACTTCCCCTGTACCTCGAGATTGACTCTGCACACGTAGGTACCCACGAAGATTGACGCATTTGAAACTGTCTGGCTTTCGATGACTAAAGACCAGTCATTCCAACCTTGTAGATAAGACCTCTCTTTGTCTGTAATTTATCGTGCGTCTGATTATTATGGTATCAAAAGAAAATCTCCAGCGGATATCATAGTCACCTATGAAATAAGGGAAAACAAAAAGATGCCAGTTTTATTAAAATATGTTGCAGGCGGTCCAGCAATGCATCGGACGTGGGTAGACACAAAGTTCGAGCCTATTGCATAAGATACTGACACTCACGAAAATCCTCTTGCACCATTTATGTATGCATTTTATATGTACTCATCAGATTCTTCCAGGCTCTTCATGACGGAAGTTGCCAGGTAGGCCACATTCGTCTGCTGTGGATGCCCAACAGTTCATGCAAGTTAATACCTACATGTACAGATGGCGTCCACAACCATCACTGTTGTCGCTTGTGTCAGTGATCATCTGGCGTAACCATTTGCCCAGCAAATTAGAATCTAGTGATCTCCAGGTAAACCAAGTCTAGTTATTTCACTAACAAGAGAGTCTAGTGGTTTCCCACAGGAAGGGCCCCTAACAGCATTTGAATTCCTGGGAAAGAGTGTTCCATGCAACAAAGATCCGTAGCCAGGTAAAATACATTCCTCCATAGCTACTGCTTCCCCTTGGATACAAAACCATGTCTTGGTGATTTCAACCAATCCTCGTTCTGTCGCCTGCTAATGAAACATCGACGTCTCATTTGAGTGGTGAAACAGGATTCAATTAAAACACGTATTCACTGTGTGTCACGGTTCTTGGTGAAGCGCCTTTTTCTGCAGTTTTCGCACAGCACGCCTCAAGCGTAAATCATACTTGTCTACTTAACTGACTGCAAGGAGTTTCCAAAATTTGCTCCAAAGTTTCGAGAGTTGACAAATGTCAAAGATCACCATTGTGTTTTAAATAGCTAGTTGAGAGAAATTCGTTGATAATGTCTGTTAATAAACCCAAACACCCACTTGACCCGCTACCCAGAAGGCTCAGTGATTCCCCTGAACAAATCTGGTTAACTCATTTTCATTTCTGACCATGAGAGTAGAGCTCAGTAACTCCCCAGAGCAAGTTTCGACACGGAATTTGCTTCCTCACTCGGTTCATGAAATATCTAAAATGTGTGTAAAAGACAACAAACGTCAAGACAAACATACGTAACCGGAAAACCACATTCTTCTATCCTTGGTGTTCCATATTTGGCCCAAGTTACCATCCACAGATAGCGTCCATGATCACCACTGCCTCCTCTAGTCCGATCTTCTTACATTTTTATCCAGTAGGGCCCACGATTCCCCAGAACAATTGTCCTCTCCAGAAACTGTTTCCCCTCACAGTCAATAAATTCCTTCTTGAGCTGACAAAGGTTCGTAGCCAGATAAGCTGCATTCCTCTATTCTTGATGGTGGGTGGGATTTGATCCCAATTTGTACGGCGAGTGTCCGCAACCACAACTGTTTTAGCTTTTCTGGTCATCTAGATGTAATACAAGTTTCTGCCCAATGAGTTACAGCGATTACCCAGCGCAAGTGTCCGAAGTGCAAATTCAATTTATTTCACTGCATAACTGGAAAGAGGCGATATCAAAGAGCTAAAACATTCAAATTTTGAAAATGCTTCTACCGCCGAGTTTCAGCACCTCAATTCTTTCAGGAGATGAATCCTATCTCGTGTAGTTTAGACTGGGTTCTTCCTCATCCTGTGTGTCGACACGAGGGGGCACTGTGCGAGTCTTGTTTCGGGAGAAGCTACAGTACAAAAGAAATCAGACAAAATACCGTTTCCCGGTTATAGAGGCTAATTCTATTAACGAAAAAACGACTGGTTATAACCATTGGGGCAGCAAAATTCTAATTATAGAATGGCTTAACAATCTTATCAATGATACTCGTCTGTTAAATCCAGTGCTGTAGTGGTAAAGTTAGAGGTAAGTAGGCGCCCAATGCCCACCGTATCACCTTGAGCACTGAACGTACTGTAACTTACGGGGCGTAGGCGCTACGTTAAAATGCCAAAAGGTGGTTGGCTGCGCCTACGTGCGCCTACGCCCCATCACTGGTTAAATCCCCTTCGTTCTCAGCCAAGAGGGAAGACTACTCTGACGATGAATTCAGCTTCTGCCCATCTGGCGTGGCATGGAATTCTGGTTCATTTTGTCTGTATACTTTTGACTTCAGCTGCACTCACGGATGAGCAGTGTCATAGATGGCAGCTGAGAGAGGACACATATTTTAGTGCTGACGCTGCAACGCAACATGCGGTCAAACAACCAAAACACGTCAGTTCTGTAATAGATAACACAAGTAATAATTGCAAACATGTTTGCTCTGAGCAGCACGCCACACCATCACGTGGCGTACTGAAGAGAATAAACAGGTTTGCGATCTAAATGTCCACGAAGGTTTGAGATTTACAAACTCATAAACATATTAAATAATGTTTCTCAAGTAGAACTTGAATTAAAAAACTAAAACTTTTACGTATGTTTTACTGGTGTAATATATACATGTACGTGCGGTGAGCGAAAACATAAATAGCAGGGATGCAGGCAACCATTTCGAGTGTTTATATATCCCCAATTCCACTCCCACACTACAAATTTCAGTACCTGTTGGCTCACACATGCAACACACGTACATGTACGTTGAACCTTCCACTTGCTTGTATCATAACAAAAAACAAGCTTTCTTTTATTAACAATACCATCGTATACACACTTTAAGCTATTGAAACGAAATGATCACATCTAGCACCATTCATCCCTTAAAAGTCTAACAGGAGTTTGGAACAAAGTGTGGGAAACTGACAATCAAACATCAACGATGTTTTGGATGCGATAATAGCCTGATGCTGAGCCACAGGAATCACCTTGGCAGGAAGTGTTTGAATTAAACAATATTTAACTCTATCATATCTGACAGCAATGGGGGACTTTTCATTTAGGCGCTCTCTACAGTAATTGAAGTACGAAAATGGCTTACGATTGATCCTGACTCAGATTTAGTAGACAGAAATTCAGTTACTACAGAGTGGCTCATTAATTTCAAAGCAGAGGAATAAATTCCACTGTCGTTTGCTCCAGTTGTTTGAGTAGTTTAATTTCACAAATTCATTTTAGCTTTTTGGCAACAGTTAAGATCGAAGTTATCCATCTTTATCAGCCGCACCTACTGGCTTTTTCGCCTCTCGACAGTGGAAAATGTATGGAACATGATTTCTTTGTCCATCCTTTGATATTTTGAAAGGTTTGCCTTTTTCGTAACACATTAGTACATCCCACTGCACAGCATTGTAATAGCAGGAAATGGCGTTGAAACGCTGTCTATGACAGTGGGTTGAAGCCTCCCCTCCATATTATATTGGATCTGTATGTATAGGAGGCGCTGAACGCCTGTCCAATTAAGACCTGATCTCCGTTTGGCGGGTTAGTGAATTTCAATATGGCTCAGCCATTTCAAAATAAAGTCAACTATTGAGCTAATTTATGTAAAAGCTCCAAAACAGAATGATGAAACAAGTTGATAAGATATCTTGTAAGTTACCTTTCCAACGCAAGTGCTCTTGGAACTTCAAAATTTGACCGCTTCTGTCAGTTACCTGCTGCTGTTCCCTGTCGTGTAGCCACTGGGCGTCTCTGCCGTGCAGCCACTGGGCACTAACAAACGTCTCGCCCTGGCCACGCAGCTTAAATCTGCACGCGAGTATAGTGTCGCGGCCCTTATACGCAATGGTAGTTTTGGGGACATCCAGGGCGATAGCGGCAACGTAACTGTACTGATACCCTAGAAGAGGTAGCGTAATAGTAGACGGAGAAGGAGAATGATTTTGAGTTCCTTTTGTCTTTTACATGTGCATGATAGCTGTCCACCACGATAGAATCCCGTCGTTTGGTCGGCATATCTTTCCACAGAAATCAGCCTCCTGTTTGTGGGCTGGCATAAAACTTCGTCTACAAGACAATATTATCAACCAATCCTGACGATTTTCGTCATGCCCCTAACGACTTCCGTGGAACATGTCTCTTTATGTTCATCTTATCTAAAGGTCTTATAATTTGTGAAGTTTTAAAACCTAAACAATCACTTTTTTTCGCCGAGTTTTTAAAAATCTGATGTCGCATCTCAGTTTGGTCAAAATGTACAACACGCGATCTAGCATCACATCCGGGTCAGAGTCAAATGACATGTTTGGCTGTGCGAACTTAAACAAAAACATTGAAACATAGCGTGAATACACTAACCAGAAAACTGTTATTCGCGGAAATGCGCCAATTTCGATACTTAGCTTGTAGTTGTATTGGAACACTTGTGAAGACAACTAAGATGGCTAGCTTTGTAGTCAACGAGAGAGTGCAAGTAGTGGATGAGGTTGGTCGGTGGGCAAGAGCTGTGATTTCATTTTTAAGACTGAGGAAAAGCTAAAATAGTTATGTAGTTACTGCAACCAAAATTGTCCAGAGGTTCCAAATCTTCAGTTTGGCTATCACCATATTTGCACATTTGTATATATTTTGTGAGTTGAGAGTTCTAATAAAGATTGAACTTGAACTAATGGCACGTGAAGTTTTGTTTGCTGTGACATGTTTGGTGTAACCGCAATCAGGAAAATTCAGGAATGGGTTCACAATTAACTGACTTCTAAGTTATTTTGATGCTTCGGTAAAACACAAAATAAAAGGATAGCAAGCCTAACCGCTAAGAAAAAAGCAAGTAGATAGGAATGTTAAAATAAAGTAATGAAAACAGGTATGAAACATATTTAACACCAACGTTCCTTTGGGATGTGGTCCTTTGTCAAGATCAACGCAAATTAACTTTTTAGTCTTTTTGTAATATTTAAAATGTACCTAGTCGAAACTGCTCTCCATATGGCAGGCTTTTACTCTGTGCAAATGCCAGAGAAAGAACAATTTGGGTGTAATAACGACCACCATTGTTAAGAAAGTATTGCTAGCTATTACCTTTCCATTTCATTAGCTCAGATCTACGTCAATACAAAGGGTGTGTTGAATAGGGATTCTAAAAGTTGTCTGGAGCTTAGGGACTCAGAGCAGTGACCAGTGTAAGCGAGAAATTCTCCACATGATGTATTTTGCTGTTCTCCGTTTTTTATGAGGTTTGCAGACAATCAGTCGTTGGGATGCTCTGAAGAAATGGGGTGAAATTGGCAACGTTCCCATGAAAAGAAGACATTACGTTTTTTCTGGGAGTAGTACATAGTCCTAGGTTATTGATAATCTTGAACTCTCATGCAGTGCTGATCAGGTCAAGCCAAAGTCCCCAACTTCAATTTCGAATTCGTCAAGTAAGCGATGGCACATCGTCCCGTTGAAGCAATCGGGAAAGTCATTCTGTCCCCGGGATTCTCATGTGTACTCAGGAACGCTACATAGCCGCATTAAAAAGGTTTCGAAAAACATGATCTATAGCAGCGGTTTTCAAAGCTGGCATTGGACGAAGCTTAACGTAATTTTCATTTACACTGGATTTCATGATTGATCGACAGGGGGAGCTTTGTACCCATGTCCGCGATTCGTAGCGAATGTGTTTTGACATGAAGCAAAAATCAAGAAAATTTTGATACGACCGAATTTTTATTTTTGATTGTGTACAAGAAACGTGAAAATGTGTGCTGTTCCATCGTGTTAGATGTCTACTCTGTATGTTTATCTTTTTATAAAGCGGGTTATAATGAGTAATATTTATCAAATAAATGCACATGATGATAGATAGCAGGGTAATTTGTTTACCTATGTGTGATAGTGAAAATAATTTTTAATGTACATGTGTATCCATATGATAAAATAGTGGCATAGACACAATATATATGCCGGTATAGATGTCTGGCATCATGGACTGTGTCTCGATTTTTCTGTTAAAAATCTGAACACAGTCTAGCAAGAACTGTTCTTGTTGAAATCATAGAACTCTAGACGGAACTATTAAGAAGACGGTAAAGGGGGAGGGGGGCGTTGGCAATGTTTGTCTTTATGTGAAACTAGTTACCCTGGGGTTTTACCTGCATTTGCATTGATGGGCTCACGTCCATCTCATGATTCACAGCTGATGAATCAAAGAATGACGTGGACGACATAGAGTTGCTACACCATCCCCGTGTGTCTTGCTACTTACAAAGTGTCACCGCTTGCCAAAACATTCCGATAAAGTGGTCGATCATGTCAGGGTGCTGGTTGCACGCAATCCTTGAATGAAAACTTGTGACATCAGTCGGGCGCAGGTTAACATTTCTGGAACAATGAGAAAAGTTTCTGCCATTTCGAGGTGCGATGGTATGACCTACACTGATGAAAGTATGGTCCGCGGGAAAGAACGCATATGCGTCAACAGTGATGTGGGCAATCAGAATGGCTATTTTCAGGACTCTATACAACTCTGCGAATTAGTCGACATTTTAAGAAATCAGTCATAACTTTCAAAACGCCACGTCTCGAGCAGACCGCACTGGTATGGCTTAAATAGTCTCGGCTAAACTTTCTGTGAAGAAATTTGTGATTACAGAAATTGCCGATTCTTAAATAGACATTTTGAGTTGTCGACTACTCGTCTTTCCGGTCACTTTAGGTTAGTAAGTTAGCACAACTCTCATTGGTTGATATGTGGCTAATTTGTTTACAATAGGAAAGAAATAGCAAGGTCACATTTAGAGAGCAACTTCCGGGGAAGGTACTTTTGACTGGTGTGACTATGTGTTTAAACTGGACATTATTTAAATTGGCAAGTTCAATTCCTCGTGACTGCTGATAGAAATGTCTATGGCTCTGTTTTACTTCAACTTTGCATTAAATGGAGAACTGTTAGTCTTTACTACATGTATTCGATATTCATGAGTGGGAAGTCATTAGTAAATATAATTCAGAGCGATTCATGTTACGATGTCTAGTATTTACCAAAGGCCGGTTTCATGAAAACATTCCTGTCTTAACTTAAACCAAAATGAGACTTACTTAAAACCAAAATGTTTATCACCATATTATGAAATTTCTTGAAAGACAAAAATTTAAACTGAAATCAGTCTAGGCTAGGACAGAAAGTTAACCTGCTACGGCGTAAAGATTGGACTTATTGACTGAATGACCAAAAGTTACGACTATCGTCAATGTAAACTGTAGCCTTGGTACAAAGCAGTATACTAAGTATACAGCTTTGTGCCGATGTGGGTAAAAAATGACCAAATAAAATATGACACAAAATCCGTGTCATTAAAAACTACACACTCATTTGAGTAAATAAAATTACTTTCTGGTTTTGGAAAAATTGGCGTCTTATTGTTATTCTGCTGCTAAATTTGGGGAGTGAACTTCTGCGTCGGCTTTCGGCGCCATGAAATATTGCGTCACCCATTGGCCAGTTTCTTTTTTCGTCGATTCTTTAATCAACTGTTGTTCTTTCACGAGGTTGTGTACACATGACAACAAATTATCGGCCCTGGTTTCACTTCATTATAAGCTTTTAAAAAATTGATACCGAAAAACCGAATTTCAGAACAAATTTTGCTGCTGCCAAGGTATTATCATCTCCCGAGAGATGTCGCAAAATTTTAGGAAATGGCGCGTGCCCGCGTCACGAGCGTACTGTTTTCAATACGATTACATAACTTTTCTTTATTAGAAAAGGCGGTGGATTACGCAAGAAAATGGCGTTTTTTAGATTGTTTTCCACTTAAACGGCTGTAACGGGCAAGGTGAGTGTTGTTTGATTCCCAGATTTTGCGTGCACCCCGTCCGGTCTTTAGCTTAACATGTTGATACAAGTTTCACGGCGAGGTGACGAGCAGAACTAGCCTGGCTGTTTGCAATTTCGGGGTCTATGGAAAACTAACACACAGTGGTACCTATCTGTACTTTGACGATAGTTTTCGTACAACTAGCTGGCTTGCTAAGTGGTACATAGCTGTATTTTGACTATTATAGTCTTCATACAGCTAGCTAGCTGGATATGTAAACTGTTGCTTAAGAATGTCGGCTCCGTCTCATCATAGGGGCTTCTAAAAGTCGTGGCAACCGTTGAGGGCAACTGGAAAAAACGGTGATCACAGGAAGTGAATTTGGGGCTCCTCTCTTCACCACGGTAGCCTTTCAAAAGTTTTGGAGATCAGGGTTGCTGGGGCGGTTTCAAAAGTTTGGCGAAATAGGGAACTGTAGCGACTGGAGTCCCCAGACTTAGGATACCTTGGAAGCCCCAAGAAACCATAATGCAGACCTGTGTATTAGAGATATTCATGATATCTGGACTGAATTTGAGATCACCGCCAACATAGCGTATTTCAGAGGTAACTTGTGCGAAATGTCCTCTGTGGTTTAATTTTAACATAATTATTCATATCCGATCTTTTTAAGGCACGTACAATATAAAGGTTGCTCAACAAACTTCATTACAACTGCTTCAGTCTTCTGAAACCGTGTGTTTTGCACATAAAATGTTACTCACGCACGTTTTCTTGTCTTTACTTTAATTCTGGCACGAGCTTATCATTTACGAAAAACTCACGCTGAGCTGGAAGAAAATGATGTGCAACACACGAGCCTATGGTTTCCAGTTCTGCATGCGTGGTGGAGAACTATAATATACAAATTGGTTATAAATTGATGCTACCAGAAATTGAACATTGTGGGGTTGTTTCGTAGCAAAGATTTTCATCATGTTGAATGAATTTTGATTCTATCTCTCATGATTCCTTTTCACTGGCCAGCCGACGCCAAAGTGGTTGGAGATAGCGATAATTTGTAATCAATGGTTTTAACTGAAATTTTAAGAGTTGCTTTTTCTTTGTATCGTATGCTAACAATTTGAATAAAATAATATTTGCCTTGGGGTGGAATTCGTGAAAACGTGTCCGACCTTGCAAATCATTATGTTCCTACACTCAATATATTCGTACATCTTACGATGCACTCTTTCTTTTCCTCGTTGCTGCTCTAGTGTTGGTTTACAGCGCCACTTGTATTTACTGTGTTCTCCGGGTGTTCATGTTGCAGTAGCCTATTTGCATAACAATGGTTTGCACTTGGCCTGGACTTTGAGTATGGTAGTGACCTCGCTGGTTCCCTCTGTGCTTAGCCCAGCCAGCACGCAGAAGCTGCAGAATGGTGAATGTTGGCCAAAACCCGCTTGTCCACTGACGTCACACGCATGCTGGCGCCTTCAGTGGAGGCCATGAGAACTCGTACACCGAGTCAACCACTGATTTAGCCTATCAGTATCAGTACGGACCAAGTAGCATCAGACGAGTCACAGATAGATTTGGATAATTCTATGTATCGTGACTTTCGTCAATCCTCAAAATCTAAGAATTAAGAATGTTTTGTGAATATGTTACATAGTGAATACTGAGGTTGCAGCATAATAAATAATTTTGCTCAGTTGAGTGTCTGAACTGAGTCCTGCATCCGCGGGTAGGCCTACTGCGAGTGGCCACGATACTTAAGTATGCAGAGGTTGTGTTTACGTTTGAGCTTCTCATGATTTACGGTAGTGATAAGACGTCAGCTGCCTGTGAGTTGAATGCGGCCGAGCATTCGGTTATTTTGTTTTTCATATTAAAATATTGAAAGTTATGTCGACCAAAATGGCATATTTTGTTAGATCTAAGTCGACTAGCATTTGCCAAAGGTTTGCCTAAAAATCCGTAAATCATATCGACAGTACAAAGATGCATTCCAAAACGGCGCAATCACAATTCCCAGGCTTCACATTTCCTGGACATCAATTTTAAGCACCGATTTGTCTGTAGAACAGACCATATCTACAATTCAGTCCATCAGTCATGCCAGTTGAGAATTCGACTAGCCAATCAGAAACGCCGGTGTAAAAAAATTCCCGAGGAAAATTATGTGATACCTGCGTACTGGCAAGGCTACCGCCCCACCTAGCGGCACGCAGGGAACCAGCGAGGATAGTGGCACAGAACCTTAGCGACTGAATCGTGATGTTGTACGGTTTTCTACGGTAAAGATAATTAAAGATGTACATGTATTTGGTTGCTAATGTATAGCAGGAACTAAACGACAATGCTATTTTAACATAAACAAAGTGCAGTTGTATTCATTGACAACGTTCAAGTTAGAATATAATACTCTTTGAAGTTGTAACATTATAACTTAACAAATGTTTTGTAAAGAACAGCCAGCAAAGCTTCACCGCTCGTGAGCACTGAATTGACCTAAAGACAGCACAGCCAGTCAGCCTCACCGCGTGGTTTCTTGTGTCTGGTCTCCGTTTGAATGAACGTGAATAAAAAATTCGCCGCGGAAGATCGGTCCGTTTAAGTTGTTTGTATGTCTTTCCGACTGGGAGTACATACATGATGATGCTGCTTTGGATGTCATATTGAAGCGTGTCAGATTTGAATCACAACTTTGTCACCTTCACGGAATTCCGGCATTGTTTGGTTGTTATTAGGGTTTTGCAGACGCCAAAGTGTAGGGCGTATGTACTTTTATTTTGCACTACTTTGTGATTCGGCCATGTAATATCGCAAAAATATTATAAAAGACGTAGTCGATGTTATTAGCCAGTCGTGTAGTAAAACCTTCCAGTTCATGTGAGAAAACAGGAGTTCGTTTCCATCTGTTTAAAGTTACAAATCTCACTGACTTTGTCACTTTCATTGTGAACAATTGACATTTTTTTCGCGGTCATAAGCAACTACTTTCACTTGCAGCCGTCTTGTAACAATAAATTGCTTCTTGTTCCGTTTTTTGTGACTTCCTGCCTTCTCTAGATACAATTACAATAATGCGCCGCCAATATTAACGCCACCCGACAATAATCAGCTGCTCTTTGAACTGGTGACAGTTAAGGCTAGGTAGGACCTTATCGACATGCCTGTACATTTAACAAATTTGATCCAGGAAAGTATAAATTTTAACTCCTTAAAAGTAGATATATTCTGAAAGTAGAAAAGCTGCGGAATTTGATGTTTGACTTTTTAGCAAACGGTCACGTGACCGTGTGTTTACAGTAAAATTTAGCGAAAAAGAAAGGTACATTGACGATTTTGGTTTTGGGTCAAATTAGTTATTGAAAACTCAGCACAATTGTTGTCAGCATTGTGACGCTGTATTTACAAGTCCAACATTTCGATGAATTTCACTTTACTATCCTCAAGGATAAAATCCAAGCACAACCAGCATACAGTGCTGTAGTGGTAATTAGAGGTAAGTAGGCGCCCAAAGCCCATCGTATCGCCTTTAGCGCTGAATTTTAAAAGTTCATTGCACCTGCAAAACCTGGCTCGCGAACATGCGGGCCTACTTTCTGACTCACAAGGGGGTATTTATATAAAGTCTACAGTGGCAGATCTTGGATGTCGCAGAAAGAGGTACAACCACACATATTCGAAGGCAAAGGTACGCGTGCACCCCAAGCAGTCTCTGAAGGGGGCCCAAGCACAATTACAGTATAAAGGAGAATTGGAGTGTTACACCAAGAAATGAATATGCTGCGGCTATTTTTAGGGTGTATCCTCGGGGCCCTTCGCCACTCCCCCCACCCCATTTATCCACCTATGATGCGACACCATAACTATTTCTCTATCTTGAAATATTAGTACAAGTTACATTACTTGGCAAGCATATATGTATGCCTGGTGGTCGCTCGCGCCGAAATATTCGGAACAATGATGTCAGCGTAGCCACTGATGCCGTAGGCTGGGCTATCGTATTGAGAATACGCCCCGTCACTTTCAGTGCCTAGGCGCAACGTTAAAATGTAGTGGTTGCTACGATAAAATGTAAATAGGTTGTTTGCTGCAACTATGTGCGCTTACGCCCCACTATGCCGTAATTTACGATGGGTAGGCGCTACGATAAAAAGCAAAAGGTGGTTGGCTGCGCCTACGTGCGCCTACGCCCCACTTAGGCCATGGGCCGTAGGCCACTGGAGGCCTAGAAAACCACTTCTGTGATCACTACAGCACTGCAAGCAGGGTCACAAGTAACTTGATCAACTAAACCAAACTCCCCTGTAGACCAGTCACATGCAAAGGTCAAAGTTATCCCCAAAGGATGAGCTCAATCGACCCCAGGTTGCCATTCAGCGAAGCCCCAGCATTTAAATCACTAATGGCAAGGCTCTCCTTAATAGCCAGTCTGAATCTACATCATAGCGAAGAATTGTAGGATTAGCATAATCTATTACATAACCTGTCACCATGGATTGAACACAGATGGCACTATTGTCGCTTTTAGATGGGTGGGCATATATATTCTTCTGCTGCATCTGCGGCAGATTATCACCCACCTTTAAAGCTGAACACATGATATAACTTTTGTTTTTATCCATATCTGTAGTACATGTAGTTTAGTTTGTCATAACATAAATGACCTTTTATCTCACCCTCACGTGTTGGTTCACTGTAAACTTGCTTCGGTATCGCTTCGCAGTTAGCGCAAATAAAGCACAAAATTATGCTCTTTGACCTAAGGTACATTGATAGCAAAACAACGTTATCAATCACACGATCAAGTTTAGTTGTTATAAATGTTCATGGTGAGATATCAAAAACGCTGTTACTGTATTCTAAACTATTATTTGGTGGTCGTTTTAGCAACAGTAAAGATTTTTCATGAAGATCATAAAAGTGGAACAGTGTCAAAGCAATTCATATCAGTGTTTTTGAGAGCAGTGCACAAAGCATTGTATTCAAAAGTTTAATATGAATACAATCAGCCGTTTTTGAGCTTTGATGTTCCGAATTTTGCCAAATTTGACCACTTTTAAAGAGTCCTAGACATATCTTTAACTTTTTACGTAGAGTGAATTAATGAAAAAGATACTAAACCCGGTTTTGGGGTGAAATAGGTATCAAAAACGACTTTCCCATTCAGTTCTCTAAAACAAAATAATGCCCTGTAATCCTGGACAACCTTCAAGAGGTTCGAGCAAACTTTGAAAAACTCCTTTCAAATTGTGCTAAACGGGCAAGCGTGACCTGTACTTTAGGCGAGTAACACAACTGTAAGGAAAGATCACTCATCAAGAACCATAATATCATATCTGTGACACAGAAGTATGAATTTTAGTTGGATTCTGATTTTTCCATAGGAGTGCAACTTCAATGACGTATTAGCACTGAAGTAACAGAACATGGACTGGTTGAAATCATTAAAACAAAATTTAGTATTCTTTTAAGTATTTTCTCTTGAGTCTTTAATTTTCTCAAAGGCTTTTCATCCTAGGTTAAAGTTGAATAAGTTTTGCCTCGCGAAGCGATTGCATTCTCACAAAGATTTATTTTGAGCTGATAAATGATCTTGGTGCCCTGCCAAAAACGAACAGTTAATCCGCAAAGAACTGCCCTGACCCGACGCGCCAAACGTGAGAACCGGTTGAAAGTTGATAACTCCGGGGACTACTTGCGTCAACTGATATACACGGATGTGTCGTTAAACGGAGCAAATATCGAGCCAAGTGCCATCTTTAGGCCCACAACCTGGCCTACATTAGTAAGGTCGTTTTTTCTTGAAAATGCTTACATGTACATTGTGGTCACATTTCTGAATGTTGTCTACGGTAGTCGGTTGTCGGTGTGAAATAGAAAGGAACTTCACGAGACGTCAGAATACATGTACATGCTTAAAATTAAGACTATCGACGAATGGTATCTTAAATCTTCAGTCGTACATCCTCTCTAAAATAAACTCGACTGCCCCCGAATGTGTAACTTTGTGGCAGTGTTAAAGCACAGTTCATGTTTAAAGTGTAGTCGACGAATCCACATTCAGCTAGATTAATCCGGGTACAGGTCAAGAGGGCTACTTGATCTAGTTTTGCAAGGACCTGTGGCGCATTGGAGATTCCACTTAACTTAGTCTCCAGCGAAATCAGACTGCCCTTATCTCCACAAAATGGCATTAATATTGTAGGACTTTTCTCGAAACTTTGGATCGCGTGTAGGTGTTTCCTTTTGCTCTATTTACCCAGGTCAACTCGGCGTTAATAGGACGGCGGGGTCTCGCGGGATACCGGTAATTTCCGTAGATAAGCCCATGGGCGTGTATTCGGAAAATGAAAATTTTCAGGTGTTTTAGCCAAGCCAAATAAACGCCCGGGCGTGTATTCGGAAAAGGGTGCGTTTAAACGGAAATTCATAGTTTTGTTGACTTGACATTCTTTTACTTAAAACGTAGTTTTTAAATTTTGTGTTAATAAATGCATAGTTCGCCAACGCCTTGTTCATTTTTATAAATGATCAATGCTCCACAGAATTGAATTTGTGACAAAAAGTTGACGCTGAGTGGGCTTTTAAGAGGAAAATTTCCAACTAAACGTCCCGCTGTCTGGACACTTGACACCACAAGATGTAACACCAAATAAACGCCCATGGGCGTGTATTCAGCTTAATTTTCCGAATAAACACCCATGAGCGTTTCATCGATTCGGGTTATCTACTGAAACCCCCGGTAACTAATGTCAGACCCGGCACGACTAACCCCCGGATCTTGATACTGGTACAAAAACGCTTCAATCTGTGGGTATCATCAAACTGATAGTGTAATTTAGGAACACTTACTTGTCAGTGATACTGTAGTCGGGGATAAGTAACCACACAGTTAGATAGGAAAACATCGTTCAACGTAACTGGCGAAGATAATTTGTTGGTTTGACGACGCTGCGTTTCAGGTAGCAATTCTTTCTGTTGTATCAAAATGCAAGTTTTTATGTAGACTCTGATTTTGGACTTTTTACCAAGGTAATACCACTTGCGTCACGTGATCATATATTTTCAACAAAAAGAAAGGTACATGGATAGCAAAACAACGGTATCAATAACATGATGGAATTTCATTTCAGTTAGCGCCATTTTAATTGGATAGTTAGCTTCCGAGCACATTTTTCAGTCTCATGATTTTTTCGAAGTCCGCGAACTGTGACTGAAATGTGACAAAATCCCTGTTTTGTCGAAACCTTTTAGATAAAGGACTCTTCAATTCGCCCACTTGGAAGGTCATCGGAGACCAGTCAGTTATTCGTATCTGTGCGTAACCATTGTGGCTGGCTAGTAAAACCCTTAGGCATTATCGTTCATGTTAAAAAAGAGCGCTCCTGCCTTCTGTAAACATTTTTATAGTACTTCATGGAAACCTGTTTAGAAATGCTTAAGTGTAGATTTTTTAACTGCAACTCTGACACAAAGTGGTTGAAAATACACCCAATTACTAAACATGGGTTCCTTTGACATTTTTATAGCGTGCATACCATGAGAATAGTTTACAGACCTTGCTACACCAAGACTAGGCTAGGTGAGGTGCTTTCCCTAACCCAAGCAGCAAATCAACTGAAGCCTATTCATGAAGACATGCCCGAGTTACTTGAGCGTGTAATCCTTTGTTACAAAGTAGCGTGCTTGTAATTAATTCCACCATATTAGGCAAGTTTGTTGTCATGGGAACACAGAGGGTATGGTAATGCACTGTCTGCAGAGGATCGGTGTGAGTGTGGGTAATTTGTAAGCGCAAGTTTTAAGTCATGGCTATGATCCATCAATGAAAGAAACTAACTATCTACGTAAAGCCATAAAATTAGATTTTATGTTACTGTTTACTAACTCAGGTGAGAAATGGTTTCTGGGCCTGGGAAAACTGACGTTTCGTTATTGCCCAGTTGAAGCCGCGATCGGTTCACGAAACGACAGGTAACGCGCCACCTTGTGGAGACCGGATAATGTTGTAGGACAAGGGGCTTTTATTTCTTCCTGAACGTAGTCGTAGACATCTTTTCTGACTTGACATAAGAACAGTTTGAAACTAATTTTATACGGGAAAGTGGTATAAATAAAAAATAAACTTGGTGCTTAAGGATAACTAAAATCTTGTTCTGAGTTGTCGTATGATACATGCTTATGTACTTGAGAGACACGATATTCACGGCTGTTTACTAATGCAGTGTTCTGACTGGTTATCTGCATGGTAGCGACGTCCTGACGTGTTCCAACTCTACGGCATCTCAATCCCGCTTACCTATTTTATATCTCAAAATATGGAACAGTAAAATTGCATTGGCATCAGAATGAGGAATGACAAACAAATACGGGGCGACGTGCATGACAGCAGTGTAGAATTGAGGTACAGGTGCTCTGCAGACTCGCAGCGTAGTAGTGTGTATATGTTGCAGAATCGGAGAGGGCGTTGCGGTATTCTGAAAAGTGTGTGTTGGAGATCCACCAGGTGGCGTGGCCAGCTGGACCTCAAATCGGTTCACCAAGAAGTGCCAAACAAAATGTCATGGAAACCGACGGCGCTTCGCGAGTCCACTATAAATACTTAAGCAAGGAGCCCTGATAAAGGGAGATTGAAAACTTTTAGAGACACTAGAAACTCTTGATTATTAAATTTTATTCCAAAGCATTTGAGTAACTCAAGAAAGTAGTTGCGCAATTAATAATAACAAATAGGCATTTTGTTGAAACAGACTTCCTAAAGATCGGTTGCCCTAAGCGAGTGATGAATCAGTGCAACAGTTGCCTGGGAAACCCCAGCGCAGAAAATGCTGGCAAAAATCACCGTTATCGGTTCAATTTGCAAGTAGAGGAAGCAGCAGAAATGAAGCCTATTTATCCAAAGTACAGTTGTTTTTTGGTATTGCTTTTGGTGGACGATATTGCAAGATACTGATGTCACGCTTTTTCGTCTGAAAATAGTTGTATATTGTAACTACGTGAAAATAGGTTTGACTAGATACAGCTTGGAGTAAAAAGGCTACACTCCAACGCTGTGGTGTTTTATAATGGATCTTGTGATTGCTATCTTTTGAAATTCCAGTTGACTGACTAATAGGACACGAGAGGAATGAAACCAATGGCACTAAGATTTTTGCCTCGATTGGCTAAACTTTCCAAGTTGACGACCAGTAATTCCTCTTTAAAGCACGTAACAAAACTCTCAACAAACGCATGTTTCCATCAAAGAAGATTTTCGACAAGCAACTGGGCTTGGCAAGAATTCATCTCGGAAGTCCACAACGATGGAAGGAGCAGACTTGTCAATGTGAAAATGCAAGATGGCCGCCTTCAAATGTACCCGATTGTTTGGCTGCGGGACAGTTGTTTGTGCAGCGAATGTCACAACTCGAGCGCGAAAAGCAGGGTTCTTCTGGCTGGAGATTTGGACACGAATGTAGACTTAAGTTCGGTTAAGGTAACCACATATTATACACATGTAGTTACACTATATAAACAAGCAGAATTTTGTCTGACCAGTTGGTAGTCATCAATTTTGGTAATCACGTGATACATTCAGAGATCTCGATACGTTCTATGTTTAATACTTTTGAAATGGTTGCAATGAAAAGGCCAGTCGACGCCATAAGTAGAAACCCGTCCATGCTAAAATACTTTTTGTGGACTTTTGTTGTGATAAACTCTCATTGCAAATTTTCTTCAACCTTCACATGTTCAGTACACCGGGTCAGAGGGCTCTACGCTGTTGTAGTTTTTTTCTCTAAAAAGGTGAGGTAGAGTTCAATTCCAGTCCAAAAACAGCTATTAAAATTATGCAGTAAAATGTCCTGGTGACTTTTAAGCTGTCATATTTTCGTTTTGAGGACCGTCCAGCTAAAATCAGAGGATAGTCTCCCCTGTAGTGACCTAGTCGCTCTCGATTTTCAACACTCCAGGAGCAACCTCATAATCGTGTATTCTTTTCAACTTTTTGCAAGTAAGACTCATCACGTTGATTATTTTTGCTGTACTTTTAGGCAAGTGATGATGGAAAAGTACTGAAGTGTGAATGGGCGGATGGACATCAGAGTGAGTTTTCGGTCGACTGGTTGAAGACCAAAAGTTTTGACCCAAAAGAACAGCAGTCAAGGTTGAACGAATTCAGCCCACCCCAAGAAGAATGGGGAGCAGATTATACTATCCCAAAGTTTAGCTACGATCAGGTAAAGCTGACATTTTTGTGAGACTGTCGCGGTTCAGTGGTGATGGATAGGGTGTGTGAACTATTTTGTCGTTCCCGTTTTATGTTTCAAAGCTGCTAAAACCCGTCTTTCGACCTGGTCATTTCTCGTCGAAAGTCGGCGAAATTTCGAAGCAGGCTCACTAAGTCTATTCACAGTCAAGTCTTTGGATTTCACTCGCGATTTTCGATAACTTCTACGAAGCTCGAGACAACATTTTTTAAATTTTTGCTGATAACTGATCACTCGTCATTACTGTAAAGGAGTCCAGGTCTTGTGCTGGTTAGGCCATAGGCCTTTTGAATGTCATGACCAACGCGACCAGTACGTTCTTAGCAACGACATATATGAGCTAAAATAGCAAAGAGAACCGTAGATGGGCTTTAGTCTTTTTCTGAAAAAGACGCATAGGCGCAAATATGAGCATGTACAGTAAATAAGAGTTGTAATGCGTGTACATACATGCACGATTAGATTAGCCCAAAGCAAAAACGTGCATGTTAAATTGTCTATGGATGCCACTCTTGCACCTGTACTCGTAACTGCATGATCAAACTTTAGGAAAACTCGGGCAAACAAAGTACAGAGATACTACTCTGCACCTTTGCACGTAATACGTGAATTATTTGCAATTACAAAAGTTTTGCCTGCAACCAAATTTTTGCTCGACGAATTTTCGAGACGGTCTGCTTGTTTTTGTTTTTTTTTGCCTGAACGTGTTCCTGTTTGATTCTTATTCAGCCAGAAAGGTAACACCCTGTATCTATTTTGTCTAATGTAACCCTATTATAATTTTTAGAAAGATGGAAACTGGAATGTATTCCATAGGAATTTGTATTACACGAGAGTGACCTGGGTTTACGGAACGCAGCCCTGTCGATAATCCCTGGGAGAGACGTTTACTTTTTCTGAGGTCTTATCTCTCACTGAGTATCTGATGTGTAATAGTTTTTACGACGCTCGGTCAAGTATTACGGTAATATGGACTCTGTCTGGGTTTCATCACACATTTTTGTATTACGCCATGAACAAAATTGATTGACCCCGTATCAATTAAAACAAAACAATTGATAGTATTCATTAGTAAGCAAACATAAGAAATTACACTTTTCCTGTACACAAAAACACATGTACATATGTTTGGTGTAAGAGGAATTTTCTTCTTGTTCAAACATGGAGTTAACAGCATTCTGATGCTGAGAACGCTTCTGATGCCACCGTAGTTAGTCGTTGTACTTTGATTATTCACACCATCCGATGGCTAGCTGGACAGTAAATCTTTGACACGTCAAAGGGTTCTTAAACGAGTGACATTCTCAGCGTAAAACGTACTTATTCGATATGTATATACTTGGTTAATCTACACGTAGAAACGAACATTCAGCGTAGGATAAGGATGTTAGGCTACGAGTGCCAATGTCGGTGCGCGTACTTAATTTTAGTAGCCGAATGGAATTACCATCAAATGAATGCATAGGATCAGCCAGTATACTTGCGGTAGTATAGTGGATCCCATGGATCTCTTGAGTATAGTGCCGGGGTGCCTTCAAGTGCAACTTGCATGCTAATTCCTTATCTCTGTGATTGCTTGGTCAAATTTGTTAGAAACACAACATATAGCGACGACGTGAATACGAAGTAGGTTGAAAATTTCCAAATGTTTTTAAGAACGAGTTTGTGACCGACGAAAATGATCCGCCGTAAATAACTCAAACATGTCTAGTAAGTATCGGGACGTGGTGCTGGGGAATAACACTGCACGGTGCGGGCAATGTGAGCCCCTAAGGTACGTCATTAGTGCCGCAGAGGTCACCTACTGTATTTGCAGAACTTTTATTTTCACATTTACAAGTTGTCGATGAATACAACTGCACTTTGTTTAACGTAGACGACGTTCAAATAGCATTGTCGTTTAGTTCTTGATATACATTACCATAGTTAGGAGTATGCAAATACATCTTTAAGAATTCAAAGGTTTGGACAAACGTCAACCATTAGGATTGCCCAGTCAGGAAGCGAACAGTTACGAATTGTATTTAAGTGCCAGTGATGTTTCCAAACCCATTGAATGAAGGCTATTCCTGATCAAAAAGTAAGGATTAAGTGAATTTTTATAAAAAGCACAGTCCACAAATCTTTGTCAAACAAGTCCCGGCTAACCAGCCAAAGGTCGTTGACCGGTGGTCTAGCCGACTCCGTTCTCACAAACAGCGGTGTGCTCAGAGTTTTTGTTAATGTTTATTACGAAATCTTCAGAATACAATGAATATACATAACCCAGAAAGCGCCAAGAGGCATTAGATCTGGGTAAAAAATACAAAGAAGTCTATATACAATGATTATATACAAATACATAAATAAAAAACTGATGTTACGAATACAATGATATATGACAACGAATGAGAGTCGATATCTCAGTCTCCACTGCGGTCGTCGCTTGGGTTGGACATACTGTACACGGGACACAAACAAATCGTCATCACTTGCTGTGGTGTATCTTTTAATTCTTGTGCATGCAGTGAAGCTACGCTTCCTTGTTACAGTGAGGTTGATGAAGATAAAAAGCGACGTTGGGTGTAGCCAGCCATCTAACTGTACGGCAAAATACACTTAGGAACCGCTTAGAAAACAAACCCTGAATCCAAACAGGGTTGGAAGTCCGTAGATTGAAAGCGCAGACCTTAGTGTCATACAGATCTCAGTCGAATTGCGCAGCAACTATTGACTCGCACCTGTAAAAAATGAGATCCCACAAATATATAACGTTATCTCCAGACATTCGCTCAGGCACTGAACTCTCTTCACAATGGTACATGTAGACACACTATCTGAGACCCTGTTACTCGAAAGGTGAGCAACCGGCTTGACCTGCAGTGGGACTCTGACTTTTATCCGCTCGAAACTGTGAGTCGGCGCTGGTCTTTAGTGCAGCTATTAGAACTGACAAACAACAATTTGCCGTGGAAATCGGAATGCGCTAAAAAGTTCGGAAAAAACGTTTTAATCGAGATTAAAACATTTACGTGCAGGGAAATCAGGGGAAAAGAAATCCACTCAACTTCAAAAGCTGAAGTTGTCATTTTGCATTTCCTTTTTTGCCCATTATTACAAGATAAAAAGTTGTGCTTATTCCATGTTAAAGATACTTTTTCCGCTTACCTTCATCAACGGATTTTAATACAAGTTAGTTCGATAGAACCCTTGCTACTATAATACTCATTCAATACCACTCCAAATGTTTTCAAACTGAACTGAATTCAATACGAGTTCTTGACTTAATTTTCATTCATGGTGGTGCACTACCACAAAAAATGGCCACGGTAGTGTGTTACAGCTGTCCCCTGCATTAAGAGTACTCATTCAACTCTAACTAGGTTTCCGCGGACGTCCCGCCCACTTTCTCCAAATACAATGATAAAATAGGCAGGCGCAATCAGTGGGGGCGGGAGATTGTGAAAGTTTAGAGTTGTCTTTTCGACTCAGTGATTAAACTTATCACGTGTTCTAAATTGGTGAGGGTAAAATGAAGAGTTTCTTTAGGTACCGCATGTGGGTACAGAACCTGGATAACAGATAGAGCTTTTGAAGAGTGGCATTTCAGTTGCCTGGTACAATCATGTCTAAGGGTATATGCAGTATACTGTTGCATGACCATTAACAAACGCATTTTGGCATTAGACCAATCGGAAACACCAGGGTGGCAAGAAGTTTAAATTGTTTCACTATTATACTCCCGGTCACCACACTCACCAGTTTCGTCAATTCCACCCTGCGTCCTGGATTATGTATATTTTTGTCTCTATGAGAAAATAGCAACTTGGATGTGGTAAACTCGAACATCTGCATATTGATCTACCATCTCCGCCAACAGGTAGCGCTACAGAATGTCTAGCTAGGTTCCCGGGGTGAGTTTCTACTCTTCCCATTTAGACCTTTCATGCAGAGAGATGCGGGTGTAGGAAGTGGTAAGAGGGAGCACAACCATAGTCTTTGAGAGAAATTTTCAGGGCAAGTCCCGAAAATTGCGATTTTGGTCGCGTCCAAAAGGCGCCTACATGGAGTACCCATGAGCTTTCAGTAGATTGTCTGAGTCACGGTGCTTCCGATTGTTTTAAAACTTGGACTTAAACCTTGGCCTTTTTAATGTTCATTGACCTTTACAATGTATACGATTATGTTCAATCCAATATTCTTAACCTTTGCGAGTTACTTATCTCTAACGACCGTTGTCAGCCATGTTTTTATACGACAGTGGAGAGTTGCCATTAAATGATTTTCATTTTTATGACAGAAAACTGAAAGGTAGACAACAGTAGTTCTGATTGTGTACTTGTAATCGAGAAATGATTCATAGAAAATTATACCAGATACATAGTGGCTCAGTGGTTTGAGCTCCGGACTCCCGTTAGGAAGATCCGGGTTCAAATCCTAGCTTTACTGGGAGACAGTCGAGCACTGTCCTTGTCTCCTACTCCTCTGAGCGCGGTCTTACTAGTGACTGTATGCAAGGGAGTGAATGAGAACCTGGATATTATGCAATGAGATTTCTGGGGCCGTGTTCATATTATTCATATCGAATTGTTTCTTGATATGTTGTCTAGGTTATTTATTTCATCAATCAAAACAGAAATCATTTTTAAGTGATTTCTTTAAAAGCACTCCCAAACAGGAACACCGCCGTCGTCCCCTTAGAACAGCCTGTGTTTCGTCTGCTCCAGTGACTTCATTTCAAAAGTGATGTCCTGCGAAGAATTGTTTGCGAAATGTGCGTAACTTAGAGATACGTGTATTTCCGTTAATTGTTTTCATAGACCAGAGGTAATTTGGGGAGCACCCTCGTCAGGGCACCGACCAAACAGTTGGCGCCCGCGTAACCACTATAGGCACTTTATTGCCATCACGAATACATGGACGCAACAAATCTTGATTTTTAGTGACAAATACTTTGTTTACATGGGGGTTCACCTGGCAACTCTTCCTAGCAGGCTTGGCTACCCATCGGGAGCCAGTCTCGTACCCAGCGCCACTTGAACTGTTGCGGCAGCATACCGGTGAATATCTGGAGCCTGTTCTACAGACACAAGAACCGGCCCACGAGTAAAGCTAGTGTGACTTCGTACTTCAATTGTAATACAAAGCGACATCTGGTGGAGACTTGCATGATCTCGCTGCGCTACAGAACGCAGCCAACAGTGCTGAAGACCATTTTTTTTCTTTTCTGATAGATGGCGTGGCGTCCTCAGCGAACCGTTCTGCGTGAAAAGGGTTCCTCGGACCAAGCGGCATCACTTAAAATTGCAATCTGGTGATCGTATAGAAGGAAAACTGTCTTGGTGATTTATGTTTTGGTAATTTCTCGGCCGACGAATTTTTCTTGTCACAAGTTTGTGAATTTTACTTAGGTTTATAAACCTCAACATACATGTAGCTTCTTATTGCTTTGTGTGGTTCTATTGTGCACTGATCATTTCAATAGTGTCGTCGTTGTGTATAAAATCTTCTCCTTTTCACTGTTTACAAGTGTTAACGGTTGTTGCTACGGACAATGTTTCAGTTGTCACTATGCTTACATGTATGTGCACGAACATTAATGAGGCGAGTTCTTAATTCGTTTATCAGGGTTCATTAATTTTATTTTTCAAGATAAATTGTTTGCATTGAGGCTTCTGTCTCTAGCCCTTTATTGTCAAACATGAACCGCTCAGGAATGTTTTCTTCTCATGAACACTAATCTTGTTTCAGGAGCTGTATTTTGTTTCGGAATTATCTTTTTTTTTTCGAATATTCTTCACTGGAAAACCGCAGTGCTATTTTCAAAATCGTTCAATTCTCACAACCAGTAAGTTTTGTATAAAATATCGAAACTGTCTTAAGAATACGAGTTGTTCGCGATAAAATATGTTGCTCAAGGCAAGAAATCCGGAAGAAGGGTTTCTTAGTGCGTAAAAAAGAAGCACGCAAGGAAAAAAGAGAGAAAGGGTTGTCAATGAGTTAACGAGAAAGTATGTGATGTTCGTGGTTGCACATTTGCACGCTTTGAAACGTTTTTATTACCACTCTCACAAAATCACCTGCAGTGCAATAAAAACTTCTTCAAATGAAAAATTTCCAGGGTCCGTCTCATGAAAGGTGACCTAAGATTTAAGAATTGGATCTTGCGCTCCACACAACTATTCTTGAACGCTCCTCAACCTGCAACTGTTCTCCCTTCTATCAACTTGCTGTCGTAAAATTGGTCTCAAACTGCCCGCGCTTATATGTACATTAGAACTGAAGTGACTTGTTGACTCGGGAAGAACTGGGACTTCGTTATTACTGGGCAGCAAGTTCACTCGGTGAAGCTGGTTTAACACTGCGGGTCATTTTAGGTCCCGAGCATTATCGTGAGCATTGAAAAACTGCAAGTTCTTGGCAAATAAAAAATCAGTAAATAAGGAGTAAATTGAGACCAGTTTTATAACGGAACGTGGCCAAAATCTAGTGGTTCTTGTAGAAATGGGTTTTTAGCAACATTAGGAGTTAATGGAGAAAAAAATGTTAAAACAAATTGCATTCTACAGGGATTTACGAGATCTGTTTTGTGAATATTACACAAAGTTGTGTTTTGATCATCAATTCGTGTTTTTTGTGATTATTTATTTCACAAATCGTTTTATTTTAAGGTAATGGCTGACGATCAAGTCCTCTTTGGATTTCTGTTGAAGCTATGGACTAGCGGCCTCGTTATCGTGGAAGACTGCCCACCGCACACTGCAGTGGCAGAAATGAGCAAGAGAACAGTGAATTCTCACGTGCATGAAACCAACTACGGGTGAGTCTGAATTTTACCGTAATCTCCCGGGCCTGCTTGTAAGCCCCTGGGTGGATAGGTAAAACAATGCATTCTGAGAAATTTTAATATTGCAACGTTCCCGAAAATAGACCCATGCCGCTTCTTTGGGTAAGCAGACAGTCGTTATTGGGTTCTCTGCTATTCAGCCATGACCGAAATGATCAGTTCTGACAAACTCAATAATATTTTTCTTGGTTGTCTTTTTCGAGAAAATCTTTTTGTTGATGTTGTTGCGAGAATTGTGACCATTTTAATTTCCGACCTTAGCCAGAAAAATAACTGAAACGAAATCCAATACTGATACTCGTGTTTGTCACATCCATTTTAAAGTTCGTGGCCAATTCCAAAAATAGTCACTATGTTTAACTTTCCATAAAATCGTACATTTCAGGACGACATTCGACGTTGTCACAGTTGCCAATCCAAACAATGTCGCTTACACAGACAGAAAACTAGGCTTACACGTGGATCTACCGTTCTACAAGTACTCTCCTAATGTCCAAGTGCTTCACTGTATAAAGCAGTGTGCTGGCGAGGGTGGCGGTAATGAGTTCGCAGACGGCATCTACGCAGCGAAATTGTTAAAGCAAAAGGACCCGGATGCTTATAGTCTGCTAGCCTCCGTTCCCGTTGATTACTATGACGTCGGAAGAGCAGAGTATGACTTCCATCTCCATTACAGGCGCCCAATTATAGAGTAAGAATTATCTCCATTTCAGTTTGTCTTTTGAATTTTTGATAAGTGGTGTTAGGAATGGATGGGTTAAAACAAAGACTGCCAAGCTCAGTAGCGGTGACACTAAAGGGTTATTTTCACTGTGATAAATAAGCAAATATGGACTTCAATAAATGTTTTTGAATTTCACGAAGGCACTAACAAGTGTAGTGACGCAAGAGATACTGAGTGACATGAAGTCGTAACTGTTTAGATTAGACATTAGACGTGCATGACGTCATAATTGTACTTTTTGATTTCATGGCTTCTCCGACGTTTGAAATTGAACCCAATATCCACCCGGAGAGGAGCTGTTATAGCGAGGTATTAAATCTTACCATGGCATTTGTTGTTGCTATTTTACAGACTAGTACACAAATCTGTAATAGCGAATGGGGACAAATAAGACGTATAAAACAGCATGTTTGGAATAAACTTTTCCTTCCTACGAGATACTCTTTGTGATACGAATGCCACGCTTCCACTTCTTTTGCCAGTTCCTAAGTTGTAGATCCTCCAATTGTTCAACGTTATCATTGGCATTCTACCGAGGAACCAGTGCGTCATGGTACCGAGTTCCATGAACACTTCTCGTGCTTATACACTCACGCCAGCTCCGATAGGCCTACTATGTGAATTGAGCCACCGTTTAACACCACGTCACATCTACTAACAAAAAAATGAATCAAAACTTTTACTTTTTCTTTAGCACGGACCGTGACGGTACAATTATGGGAACATTCTTCAATCAACAAGTCAGAGACTACACGTTAAACATGCCAATATCGGTGGTCCAGCCATGGTATGACGCACTCGCCGAATTCAACCGTTTGCTGTACCAGCATCTCGTGCGAATTCGTCTTCGTGGAGGTGAGGCTTGAATCTTGTTATATGCCAATCATGATTGATTTGTGTTTTATTATTTTATGGCTGTCACGCTCTTACGCTGTGTAAACATTTGCTACAACACAAATGTTCTTCAATAACCTAATGAAATTCGTTCTTGAGTGTCATGGGGAATACTGCTACGCAAAACTGTGACATTTAAGCAATGCCTTATCGCTAGTATACTGGAGTTTTCTGACGTTTTATCGTTGTTGTAATTATTGGACTGAAATTTCTCCGATTATGTTGCTTTGTTGTGAACTCTTTTGGCTTGTTTGTTTGTAAGAATACAAGAAGTTTCGTCCGATAGACATGAAATTATCTCGCTGAAAGGTCGAGGTCTATAGTTTTTGGTCGAAATCGAACTAAATTACTGCTTCGCGATCCTATAAAATGGGATATCGAAATTGAGAGCGCAGATACATGTACATCTCGTCAAGACCTATCTGGAATTTGAAATCCGCTGTTCGCTAAGATTTACCATTCTCCAGTTAATGGAGATTTTCCTGTGACTTCCTCTTCCCTTACGGGTAATAGATTTTTCGTGCCATAACTCGAGCGTCCCTTGACGGATGTTCTGAAACGTTGGCTGCATTATGACTTCCGTTTTTTCACCCGACTGACTTACCGCTCTTGAAATATTCGAGCTTTACTGATCTGGTGATTGAAGTTCTTTTATTGACCGATTCCTCGCTGCTCTTGTCTATCGTACGCAAGCTTCAGGTTGCATGTTTCGTCCGACCAACAAGTATCTCGTTAAAACCTCGAGGTCTGTTGTTTTGGGACGAAATGGGACCAGAGGTGACACAGTGACTGTCATTTTCAAATTTTCAACATTTCTGTTATAATTTGATCGGTAGATATATCTCGTCAAGGGCTGTCAGGCATGTGGCATTTGTTTGACGCTACGAGTCATTGGATGATTTCTTATGTTTTATCTCTGGCGCTCCTTGATGAGTATTTCTGAAATTCAATAGGTGGATAGATGTCATCAAGCGCTTTTCTGCATGAGCCATCTGTTTCTCGCACTGACTTACCGTGCTCGAGTTATACGATAGGTACGTACATGTACTGATGGCTGTTTTTGTTGGTTGCATCCTCATATCTCTTTTGCTGGGCTATCGCACGCGTGCAACAGGTCGTATTTGCGTCTATTATTCATAGACCCGTTGCCTATGGTTTGATCCACATGAAATTAACAAATTGTTTTAGGCGAAATCAGGCCCAAGACGGCAGTATGACGGCAACTTCCGAGTAATCGTTTGCGGAGTTTTAGCTACGCGCACGTTTGAGTGAATGGTCTGAAATTTAGTAGGCCTGTGTGGGTAGACAACATCAAGGACTGCGTATAATTCCTTTCTCATCAGGGTCCACTGTTCTCAAGCTATTCGAGATTTGCCGAGAACTGATATTTAAACGATTGAAATTCCCTGCCGAATCTCCTGCGTCCCTTGATAGGTCTTCCTGAAATTATTTGTTTTATTGGTTCCGTTTGTCATTCACTGAGTGTGGATTCGTGGTCTTTGTTGTGATCATTTCAGTTTTGGCATTAGTGTTAAAGACGGAGTCGTCGTCTTTGTTGCTGTCGATGTAGGCTACATGGCAGCAGTAGCTGACAGTGTTGGCAGCTTTGTCGTCGTTTCCGAGGTCTTTGTCTGTCTTGTCAGTAGTGAATTGCGAAAGTTGTCGTCTAAGGAGACGCTGCTTTCGTCGTCACTTAACATACACTCCCTTTTTTAGTCGATTCCACAAGATGGCGCTCCGTCAGAGAGGTTTCATTATGGATATTCTTGTTTTGTTGAGCTTGTTGTTGTTGCTGTTGTTAGCACCAATGGAGAGATACCCATGGCACTTCGTTTAACACGTTTTATATACCAATTATCGGGAGCTATTTCAGATAAGGTTTCGCTCGGGTCTTTCTATTTTCGACGGTTTTTATTTCCGATCAGTTTATTTAACCTCCATTCATGGGATAAGGGAGACACTCGCAGTCAAAAAACGATAACTGGGGACATTGTTTTGAGAGGGGTTTTTATTTGGAAATCCGTTGTAAATATTGATAGAGCAATTGAAATTACATCTTCTTTGATCCCTGCCTAAAGAGCGCAAATGGATGCTTCAAACATGAAATCGTCCACAGCTAATCCATATTTAGAAGTAGGCAACACGTAGCCCCTCGGTTGGCCGGTTAGGGGTTACAATACTTCCCATCGCTTTCTGTACGACTTTCGTCCCGTTTATCTTAAACGGGCGGTAGGCCAAATCCGGCCACCGATTAAGAGTTTTCACCTCGTCAAAAATACATTCCACACCTAAACTATCACTTAAAAGGTGCTTACTTTCTTCGATGAAGTTTAGTTACGAGAATTAAGGTGACTTTGGCGAAGAATTACAACTCCATTTTTTGGTCACATTTAACTTTTTCACCACGCGCGATAACAACTAAGTATTTCAAATGAGTCACGTGAATTAGGCAAAGGCTAGCGCGACACTGGGCGAAGCGTGCGTCAGCATGTGTGATTTCACAGCTTCTGGTAAGGGAAACTCGAGCAAACCGCGACAGATTTTCATCGATTTGTTCAAATTATCTTGACTGAATCGTCTCCAGGCTTATGGTATGTGTTAATTATAACTACATGTGCATATATGCATGTTTAATTTGATTTTATTTCCTGTATTTTGAAATTCGTAACTTTTTGTGGGGATGTACTATCACCCCTGTATCCCTGCGGCATCCAGGGCGACGTAATTGCCTAATTTAGAAGCTCCTGTTCAAAAGCTAAAGTGGCACTTATCTAATATGGAGTGGTGCGCAATTGACTTTGTTTGGCCTTAAGGTGTGTATTCAGAGTTTTCACTTATCGTGGATAATCATAAGAAATTCAATTTTAGAGTTAACGGGCAGCCAGTTTAACAGTCATACCATGACAATATAAGTGTATTTCGGAAAGGTGTATTTGAACATTAAAATTCAATAATTTTGACCTTGGTTTTGGTTAATATCATTTTTTTCGTATTCGAATGACGCATTTTTTCAGGTGACATGGTAATTTTCAACAACTGCCGTGTACTCCACGGGAGACAAGAAATAACAGACGAGAGCGGAGAAGGACGACAGTTGATGGGCGTTTACTGGTCTTGGGACGAAATCAAGTCTACAATGCGAGTCACCAAAGACAAACTGACCAAATGAAACAGCCTAAGCATCAAGTATAGTTCGTGAAGTGTCGTTAGTATTTACTGCGAAGGGAGCTAGCAAAAATGAGTCTTCTACCAACGAAGCCGCGTATTCTCGTTGCAGTGCAGTTTTATTGTAGCTTGCATGAAGAGCGTCTTCTGACGCTAGGTGGGTGTTTAAGATAGACAAGTGTGAGCACGTGAGTTTACCTGTTCAAGGCTTTATGGAAAGTCGCCATTGACGGCATTTCACTAATCGGTGTGTTGCTTAAATTGCGTGTCACCTACCTGCTTGGAATTAAATGTAAACTTAACAAAATGTGTAGCGAGATAACTAATGGGCAATTTAACCAAAATGCGTGTAACTTCTTTGCGCTGAGAGACGTTGATGTAAGTTGTCCTCTTGTGCACGTATTTTAGCTTCTCAAAGCCGCAACAGTCAACGTTTCATAACATAACAAAAATTGAACAATTCTATGTAAACAGATTGTGTGTAACTTGCATTCAATAAATTGCATGTCATTAATTTCAAGTCCTTGACTTTGTGTATGTTAATAGTTCCATCCGTTTTTCCAGGTAGCGCGGAAATGGGACGTCGATCTCGACCATTCCACTTTGATAAGTTAACACCCAGGCATTCTCCATTTCATGCACCAGTTATTATAATTATTAACGGCATAAAGTACATGTAACTCTTTACTTGCGAAAATTACGCAGGAATAGTATATTCACACGGCACAAATGGTACATTACGAAGACATTTTTTTTACAAAAATTAACTTGTGCTCTAACACGTCTGGACCTTCAAGTAATCAGGACAAGTTCAATTTTTCATTAGTGGAATAAGCATATCTCAAAATACCGTCAAATTGAAAACACCGAGTTGATTAACGCGGAAACTCGTCTTTTTTCTCAAATACATTTAACTTTTATTCAGATTTGCCAAATTCTTCGTTGGAGATCAATAGATCCTCTTCCGCATTTGAATTCAAGGCATCGATTTGAACATGCAAGTTCTGTTTTATTTACAAACTTCAAGTATTCAGCAACTATAAATCACTATGAGGTACCAACACGTTGCCTTTTGACACACATCACTCCCATTCCTGAAAGGAACAATAACTGACTTTTTCAGTGAATATTTTAACTAACCGAGGAAAAAATAAATTTGAAGCAATATGAACTCAAGGTTTAAATGCATATTGCATGAAATGGTACCTCTTATTTCATCATTACCATTAGCAATTCCTCACCGTATTATTTACCTTGTCAAATATGCGAGTTGTTTGAGTCTTCACAGCCTTTCTTTTCGACAGCCAGGTAGCACTGCTGTGCGTGAACTTGGAATCCTGCTTAATCTCAAGGTTGCGTATGCGCGAACTTGGAATTGATTATTCAGTCGGGCAATCAAGTGAAATGTTTTGTTCAGTGTAAAGAATTTTTGTAATTATTGGTCACATGATCGCCCATTTTCTCCGTTACCCTAACTTGTGTCAAAGAATGTGTGAATGGTTAAATCAATTATTTTTGGTGAATGAGATCGCCAATAGTTCAACAAAGATTGGTTAAAATTTACTTTATTTTATAAACATGTAATTTAACTTAGTGCAGTGCAATTTTGTTGTCAACGTGAACGTGGTTATTTGAATGAACTTGTCAAGTTTCTACGTGTATTCTAAGTTCACGCATACACGATCTTCAGATTAAGCAAGATTCCAAGTTCACGCATAGCAGTTAAGATGTTGTGAGCCGTATAGTGACAATATAACGTTCAATTATTCTAAAAAAGTTATCATTTGCTTCAGATCCAATTTTCTTATGTATGCTACTTTGCCGCCTTATCGATCAATGGTTCGGTTATTAAGTTTAAGTGGCCAGGTTAAGTACGTTAGTCACATTTTGACAGACGATCCTGGTGCCGAGGCGCTAATTTAATTCGCTAACGTAGATAGTACTTCATGAACAGCTAATGTCCCTTTTACTCTAATATAGGACCGTGGCATTAAATTCTAGGTCATTTGCATTATCAAGTGTTCTCAAAAAAACGCATTATTTTGCTTATAAAGCCATGGCCTGATGTTCCGGGTAATACGGAAAATTTTTACTGTGGCGACATCTGGCGAGCTGACGAGGTATACCAGCTCTCACAAACTCGGTGCAAGTAGTACCATATTAAGTCGTCAGCATGCGCGCACCCAAGGGTCAAAACAGGTCAAACAATACTGAGACGGAGGTCGCGTTGTTTACTAGGTCACCCGTTTACCAGCTACATTGTACGAGAGCAGATAGCACAGAGGATCGGGGAGCCAGTCTACTTTCACAGTCACGCTAAGTCAGTCAAAGCAGCTTTCAAGACGAAGACACTAGTACCGGTACCACGTAAAGGCAGTGAAGTTGAAGCAAAATTTTCGCGGTCTTGTAAGTAATAAAACTAAAATAACTACGTTGTCCATGGATTCTGTTTCTAGATTGTGGACATCCGGCAGCCAGGATAGAGTTCGATAACGCTAGAACATCACTAGGACCTTGATCGCTAGAGAAGCAAGACTTCGCGAGATTACGTGAGATATTGACGTATTTTTTAAATGAAAGCACGGGATTTTTGCTGGGTTTTTCTCGCCAATGAGACGACTCGACCATACTCGCAAGCCAGACAGCGCGTGGCACGCGGTCCGTCATATTGAGGATGAATGCTATGTAAACAAAAGCTAGGTGGCATTATGGAAGCCGGGGAATTTTCAGAATAAAATTTTTGAAATGTTAAACACTAACGAGGTTCTAAAATATTGGTAACATAAAGCAATGTAAACCTGTGACCGCATTGCTTAAACGGTCATATAAGCCATTGCAAAGCCAAAATTTCTAATGCTTTTTCTGCCGGCTCAGTCGAAAAGACAATCTCTGAAATGAATAAAGTATAGAAAATGGTATAATACAAAGTAGAACAAATTAATGGAAACCCGTGGAAATCGATGAGCAATATGTGTGCATGTAAAGTCGTGTCATTGTATGCAACAGTTGACCAATAGAACTGTACATGTTTGTGTACATGTGCGTAATCGGAATTGAGGGCATAAGTCAGTTTGAATGAAAGGTGGCAGCAAAATTTTGCAAAACGATAGAGTTATAATAACTGATATGTTAACATTAAGTATTTCAATGAAAAAAGAAGAATGCACGACACCAAAAACACCCTGTACGGGTTGGTAAGGCACGCACATATAGTGTATACTAGTACATCGGTTACCCGCGTGTGCCACGCGAGCACTACTGCTTGGGCGTCCAAAGCCCGAGGTCGACGTTTGCATTTGCACAGACCCAATTTCCCGAATGGTGATTGGAATTGTCTACTTCACGTTATACCAAGGAATAATAATTACATTAATATGCAGACGTTTTTTCAAAAAATAAAATGCATGTAAGGGGTGCTGAGGTGTCTCAAGGAAAATTACTTTAGTGATACGCTACTTTTCTTTAACTTATCTAGTATTACCAGGAAGAGACAACCACTTCCTGGTATTACTTGTCCTAGTACCTAATTCATCTTAGCGTGGCGAACTGGTAATTTGTACAGTTTGAAACGACATGGTCTCACAGTTCAAAATGTTCTGTTATAAACTCTGCTATAAACCACCTTGACACCCCGCGGAACAGAAATTTTAAAAAGGCGTTCGCATTACCAATTTTTACCAATATTAATTTTTACGCCACTCAGTGTTCCCCTTTTATGCGACCATGATGTGGGGAATCGCCTGTTTTTTTCTGTCAATAACAAGCACACTTCCATATTATTGGCCATCCAGAACAAGAGGGACAAGAAAAATGTTCACACGGAAACAACACATTGAGATACAACAAAGTTTTTGATTTATTTCAAAATATATTTATTTCAAAATATCACCATCATGCAGTAAAATCACACGGTGACTGTAAAAGGGAAATGTCTAGCAGATACAAAGTTGCTGTACCGTACTGGTGCCATACATGCACTCCACTTCAGCAAAAGTCAGATTTCAACCAACTAAATTAATCCCTCCAGTGAATCCGACATTTACTAGCACACAATAATGTTACCAGTACATTTATATTGTAAGCAACCCACCAAAAAATAAATAAAATGACAACACTCAATGGTCGTAAACTCTACCTGCCCTGCCCTACATACCCAAGCATTAATACTCTGTAAGTATCAGAAGACCATAAACAGAACAGAATACAAATATGATGGTTTTCCTCGATTAAGACAGTTGCAAATTTTAAAAGCTCGCCAGGCTACAGAACATTTGTCCCATCTCTTGAAATCTACAGAAACAACCCATCTACCGTCTCAATACATGTATAACATTGTGGAGTGTACCATGCTTGGGGCATCCCTTCCTTCGATCCTGTTCTATTCTTAGTAACCTGGCTATATAAATAAACCTTCGAATTAGTGTCCACTCTGTAAAAATGCACAACTATTAATTTTGAAGTCACTTTCTGTGTGAGCTTCTCTCTCAAGTCCCTCAACTGGTCACGGAGAGATAAACATGTTGATAGGAATGGTTTATTGTGTCTAGCACTGATTAAAGTTAGTGCATACCAGTGGCGCATTTAGGGGGGCCAAGGGGGCCATGCCTACCCCCCCCAAAAAAAATTCTACCATATACCGTTTGGTAGTTCGGGTGCGAATTGCTGACCAGCAAATGCGCCCAACCAGTTGGGCTCGGGGGTGAATAAACAATGCATAGGCCCTAAACAAACCCGTGTGCCGTTTATTTTATTCAAAAGGTCCGCAAACCCTACATCTTGGCTGGACAAGCGCATCTGCCGAAATTCTGGTTATTCCTGTGCTCTACCCCCCTCCAACTCAAAATCCTGGATCCGCCCCTGCATACAGATAGTAAACGGCGTCCTCAATTGAAACTCGGTTGAATTAATAGAGTGATACTAGTGTACTATCTGGTCAATGCAAAATATCGTATGCATATCAATATCAGGTTATGTTAACCGTGGGGATGCGCATCTATTAGGCTCATGTCTCGCTATTCGGAGTAATGGATTTATGAAAACAATATTTGCTCACGTGGGGTTCGTCTGTCGCGTCTGACTGCATAAGTAAACAAGTAACGTTAGCCACTAGTTGTTGTACGGCGTAGTAGAAAGTTTGAAATGTTTTAAAACAACGTGCATTTCGTGATTATGAAAAAAGGATCAATATTCTTATTTAATTCTGACACAGTTTACATATTTTTTTACACCACGGTGGTCAAGCAAACTTGTATACCACATATCCGTGCATGAGACATCTAAAGATTACTTCTCTTTTGTTTCTTTTAATGAAAACTTGACATACGGCTGCCTGCCCAAATCGTGGTTACGGTCCTGGTTTGGAACGAGGCTTGTCAACAGACCTGGATATAACATTGCGGTGGCGGATTTAGAGGGGGGCTAAGGGGGCCATGTCCCCCAAAACTCTCTCAGATTCCATTTGGCAATTCGATGGTGCGAATGTCTGATGGGTAAAATCCTGGCTAATACTCTGCCCTCCCCCCTTACTAAAAATCCTGGATCCACCCCTGCATTGTGTACGTCTGCAGGCTTGTTCAATGCAGTATAGCTTCTAAGCATTCACGAATAGTCGTAAATATAAAAAACATCGAAACACGTAGACGTTCAACCGAATGGGTTTTGCCTATGCCAACAAGTTGTTTTGTGTTCTTTTTATTTGTGCACTCTTTCCCAGCAAGTGTTTGAGAAAACGTTGTCGTTTTGGAGATGTGTCGAAAAATATAAAAACTGGGTTCAGGATATCAATCATAATGCCAATGAATGCCGGTTGTGATACATACACCAGCAATGGTGACATTGAGAATACGGTGGTCGCACGGAGTGGAGTTGCCGGTAGGTTTCTCCTGCGACAATCTCCAGTTTTTAGTGTAGAGTTTTGCAGTCTTTATCTAACTCTCAACTTTCTGTATTTTATCCAGACCTTAGAAGCACATGCGGTCGTAATTTTCCTATTCGGCAATTTGAAGTTTTGTCATCCAGTTACGCGAATGTCACGAATTTGAAAACCCAACACACTATGCATATGTAGCCGCGCTGGCTACTTTGATCTTGAGTAAACGTTAACTTTGCCCAGTTTTACTGTGTTGTGAAGTGGGACAGCATGACTGCAACGCTGAGCGTGGACTTCCTCAGTGGGATTGGTTGAATCGTGTTGCAAGCCAAACTTCAGCTGGTTTTAGTGGAATATTGTTTTCACCTATTTTTGTGTTAACGTTTGGTGAATCTGTCTTTATTGTAAAAAAATCACCATTCGTTTTTGATGCACCAAAATTAGACTTAAATGGAAAGACACCCGATACACCGGCGGACAGAGCATTACGCAAACGAGTCAACAGTTGAAAGTAAATATTTTTAAAACGTGTGCCTAAGATTTGAAAGTGATCATTAATTAGCAATACAACTGAGCTTCCGACAACTTTCATTGGCATATCGACTTGTAACTTTCGAAAAACCAGCGATGAGCAATCATCAGTACACAGCAAATACTCTAGAAAATGGCGACTGGAACCAGAGGCCGCTCTTATCGATCCTGGTTGTTAAATGTGCCATTTCTCCCATTAGGAAAAAACAACACTGTCACAAATTTCTGTGGTTTTAAATAAGCCAGCATACAACTAAAATGTTACCGCCTCATACATGGAAGATAGAGACTCGATGTTCAGAAGGCTGGTTGTTTCGTTTGCGCCGCCAATACCAGATGTATCTGAGCTGAATGAAGCTCTGTTCATTTGAGGTCCCACGACGTCACAGTTGTCACCTCACCCTCTCCCCATCATCAAAGCTTTCGAGATACTTTTTGGCGGCGTCGAGACGGACTCCCTGAACCAAACCCTAGGTACGTGTACCTTGGTGCATAATCCGGCACCGAGCGCCTCCTTGCGTGTCTCGTGCAATATTTCGATTTATTGTTATCTGCAACGTTGGCCAGATGCGTCTTCCTCTTCGCATCTTCATAGGGTAGCAGTTTATTGAAGATACTACTGGCATGCAGTTTAGCTGGACGCATGTTTCTATGAGCGGCTGTATCGATATTCCTGGTCTAAAAGCGTACATTACCCAAAGAGTTGAGTATAGTATTTGCTTTATATCGAAACGTTTTTCGTGTTGCACTCTAACGTCGTTATTAATTTCAACGCCCTGAATCTAATTTGGCTAAAAACTAAATAAGTAATGCGTGCGTCGATCGGCAATGATTTCGGGTCTTGCTATCACTGCACCTAGTTTCAGCTTATCGTTTCAGGATTTCATTTCAGGAAACTAATTAAGAGTAAAAAAGAATGAAGCAGTCGCTATTGAGATGTCTAACTCGATTGGTTAAAACCTCCGCGTTCACGCCCAGTAACCCCTCTTTAAAGATTGTCACCTGTGTCTCAACGAACGCATGTTTCCCCGAGAAAAGAAAGTTTTCCACAAGCACCTGGGCTAGGCAAGATTTGATCACTGGAGTCTTCCATGATGCAAGCACGAGACTGGTGAATGTGGAAATGAAAGATGGCCGCCGTGAAATGTACCCAATCGTCTGGCTTCGAGATAGTTGTTTGTGCAGCGAATGTCATGACTGGAGCTCTCAAAGCAGAAGTCTTGTTTTCGGGGATTTGGACACGAAAGCAGGTTTAACTTCCATTACGGTAAGTATGCGGCATAAATAAGCAAGGATCTGAGCTATGCCGTCAGTTTTTAGTTGTCTCGTGTTGTATTTGAAGCGCTCTTAATTATTTTAGAATGGGGTGTGGAGCAGAGAGGTTATGATACTCGCCATTTCAGGCAGTCAACACTATAGATAGATCCTAACGTTTTGATTTTATTAACTTCTGATTGCACCATTTGTAAAATCTATTGGTCTATTTACACCAACCTCTAGCGGTACGACGTTTCGGTCGATAATTTTCCGGTCATCTTCAAGTGTTACAGCGCTCTTAAAAGAACGAGCGCGGGTGGATGATACACTCAGGGTGGTCAATGATGAACATTCTGGGATTGAACTAGGGGCCTTAAGGTTGTGAGTCCATTTCCCTAACCACTAAACCGCTAAGCCAAGAACATCAAGGCCCATATGAATGTGGAAAATCCTACCTTTCTACTGGGATCCTGCAGGATTATTGAACACAAGAAATGCTGCAATGAAAGGCAATAGCCTATGGGGAGTAGCAGTGCACACGAGGACAAAACAACATGCAGTGGAATAACATTCAGATACTTGAGAGCGAAACAGACTGGACAAAAACAGAGAACAATAAAGTCATGCACATGAAGCTACTTGTCATTGTCTTCAGTCAACACAGCGAGCAACCAAGTGACATCTGACTACCAGCAAGGAAGACACACGTCTAACAAATTCCCCGCTAAATTAATGGATGACTCGTGGTGTAGTGGTTAGAATACCGGAATGACAATCTGAAGATCCCTACATGTACTTCAATCCCAGCTTGCGCCAAGAAAAAGAAACTTTCAACATTAATCACCCTGAGTGTTCCATATACCCGTGCTCGTTCTTCTTAGAACGCTTTAAGTCCTTAAAATGGCCGGAGAAATGGCTGACCAAAACGTCGTGCCAATGTAAATAGGCTAGTGAGAGGATGATGTAAACAGCCTAGACTTAGATTTAAAAAATAGTGTTACCACATCCCCACGTACCCCAAAGCAGTTTTAAGAAGACAGCTTCTGATAGGAAACTTATTGCAAGTAGTAATAGGGGTCACTCCCTTGGCAAAAAAGCTCTATGTCCTGTCTTTTTCGTTGAAAAGGTATGTGGGTCGTTTTTAGCAAAAAAAAAACGCTTATTTCGTTACCAATCGGCTGATGTGCCCCTTCCAGAATATAAGCATTTTCACCGGGATGGGGGAGGGTTGGAATTTTACAGTCCCCACACACCGAGATGCAAAGATTTGTATGTTTCAATTTGCGTAGTGGCTGATGCTTGTTGCTGGAATTTTAGGCAAGCGACGATGGAAAGACACTGAAATGTGAATGGACGGATGGACATCAGAGTGAATTCTCGGTCGACTGGTTGACGACCAAAAGTTTTGACCCAAAAGAACAGCTGTCAAGGCTGAACGAGTTCAATCCGCCCCAGGAAGCATGGGATGAAGATTATATTGTTCCATATTTTAACTATGATAAGGTAAGAAATGTATGAAGAGGCCCTTACGTAATGCTAATGGTTATGGCATGTAAAATATAATCGTCTTCTCGCTCTGTCTTTTAAGGTTATGGAGTATCTTAGAAAAGTATTTAAATTTGGTAAATGGTGGATGGGATTCGTACGAAACTTTCACCTGCTATGCTTTGCACTGTTCTCTAAGGCATTGATACGAGTTTGTTTTTGAAACGTTCCACTTCCATGTGAGGGATATCAGAAAAAAAAAACTTTTAGGATTTTTATGAAGCATTTGCATAAAATAAAAACTATTTAATTACATATTGCAATCGAAGTCCACAGACTTTCTAGTTTAAAACAATATATACCTTTAAAGAATTTGTTGATAATTAGTTAAATGGATATGTAGTGGTCGAAAACGTTCAGTCTCTCCTTAAGGTTATGTTAGGCCTGATCGACAACTCTGTACATTTAGCCCCGCGAATTTCTACAAAACTATAGAATTTAACTTTGCAAAAGTATATATTTTCTAAAAGTAGAAATTCCGTAGAATTTTATTTTTGACTTTATGGTATTCTGCTATTAATCCGATAACGTGGCCATGTTTTTTCATTAAAATTTGATAAAAAGAAATATGCATTCATAGCAAAACGACAGGATCATTAGAATGAGCAGACTTCGTATGATTTAAATGTCCAAGATAAAATCTCGAAAACTCTGTTGCAGTTTCTTAGATTATCGTTTTGTTTTCGATTTATGCAACTCAATTTTATTCATAAAAATCATACAAGTCCTATTTTTGTAGCCCTCATGATGCAAAAATGGAATATTTTAAAAACAGTCCATAACAGACCGTTATTCAGTATACCCACACCTAAAACCATGCTACTGTCTATTGTGATGACCTGAAGACAAGTGCTTTTCGTCGTGTTGTTCACAAGTCACCAATTTTGGTGCACTGTCACCGAATGTTTACGAACCGACAACCGCCTCATCATGCATTTGAAAACGATAGCAGCGTTATTGATGGAATCTCCCAACTCATGATGAGGATTTCGACTTGAGGTTGTTGAACGGTGGTAGTCAGTCACGGCTTTAAGTGCTAACTATGCAGATCCAATTCTTCGCCTTGTGCTATTGAGATTGACAGAGCTTCCGGGCTATATCTTAGGGTATCGTGATTCGTTGACACTCACCTTGAATGTAGCTCGCAAGGTGCAACGAGACTTAATTTTGTGTCAGATTTTCTTTGGTTTGTATTTCACAAACATCGGTCCAAGGCTGTATATCTATAGTGCTTTGCTGCAAGGCGAGAATTTGTGCTAAAATGCGAGAATCTGGTTGTTATTGATGCGGGCGAGCGTTTGTTTGAGTCGGTGGCCCAGTTTCTAATTTAGCACACCAATCAGGTCATTGACACCGGCGGTTATACATGTACTTTAGCCTTGAACTTCTACGCTTTTTTCGCCTGACCTATTTTACGAATAGGAGAGTTGTTGTCATAGGCAAGTACAATAAGATTTTTCAAACGAGCTTTGTTTAATTTTCTTTCGGTCAAACAGCATGAGGCGCCCACAACACACTAGTCAAGGTAGTACATGCGCGATAGTCGCCGTCCTAGAGCTAAATGGCGCACAATGATAATATCAGTAAATGAATGCACAGTCGACCATTACAGCGTGCATTGTTGTTTTAATGCCTTTTCTAGGTAAACGTCTATTCAAATAGCAACAAAACGTTGATTTCGTTGCTTGGTTGAACCTGTCTGTGTAATCTATGCGATCAGTACTGAAGCGGCATCTCTGGGGCTCAGTGTTGAAAAAGCATGATAGCACAAAATAAAAAGAAGGTTACTGACGAATTCTTGCCCGACAGGGCGACCAATATTTGACAGGCCAGAAAAATAGTTGGCTTGAGCAGACCAGCGACAGACCGCACAACCGACAGCAGTGCACACTCCTAGGGAGGCTCTTGAATAGTCCCTTAAAAACACATGTTGCCGAGCCGTCTCGTGTTTTTTTGCTATTTTCACCAATTTATTGTAATAACGAATGATGTAGATAATTTGCTTCTTGTCTCGGAGGTCCAGCCCAAGTGTAGTGACAACCGCAGTGCTAACGTTTCGGCTAGCCAGACGACCGTGACTGGGTCACACGGTCGCAGTCGGACAAAAAAAACTCGTGACCCGTGCAGCACATATCCAGTGGGTCAATGGTTCAAGTATTGTCAAATAACAGTTTCACCATTATGCCGCATTTTGAATGGTAGACAATTACTCTGGTCACCTGCTCACAGGTTGACATCAACAGCCAATCCAAGCGGGTCGGTCTCACCCACCTCATAATTTATTCGTCACTTGATTGAGGGTGCTTCCACCTTGTAAATACAGTGTAGCACTGGAAACCAGATCTAGCACATTTGGTTTTATTAACAATATCTCTGGATTAAGCACAGCTGATCATGAAAAATGCCTTTCTTTTCAGAATTTCTTAATCATGAAAGTTTTTACTTTAACAATAGTCACATCCTGCGAAATTTTTGCAGTTACAAGTGGCCCTACCTGGTGGTGAAACATGGAGCTATTATCCTATCATCCCAAACATTTTAATACTGTTATTGAAGTTGTAAACAAAAATGTATTACCAAAAATGACAATGTCGCTAGTTGATTTATACTGCAAATCTTTACAGGGCGTATATATTTGGAAAGCACTTGTTTATGAAAAAATCAAATTTACACCAGACGGTGATAAAAATTCATTACCGGGTATGTCAATTCACGATCTCATTTATTCTTTAGTAAGAACGGTTTAACAATTTGCATTACATCAAGCCGACGTGTGTCAATTCTTAATTGGTAAACTGTGAGTTATTTGCTATAACACCATTAACATGAGCCCTAATTTTCAAAAGAAAAATTTGTCTTGCTGTCTGTGAAAGGGGCTGACACTTGTTGTGGTTTGACCAATGCTTTTGTTGGGCAATAAGTGTGTGAACTCAGCACATGCGCAAACAAACGAAACTTTTGAAGGGTTTGAAATGAGTGGCAACCTGGGGGCATTTTTCGATGAGCAACGGGTGGTGGAAGGCAAATGCAAAGTTAATATAAGCGAGTTTTTTGGCAATGAACAGGAGACATACTCCCGCTGTGTATTATAAATATAATTGGTCGCAGACGACACACCATTCCATCTTGTTTTGTCTTTGACAAATTTCTGCCTTTAGATAAGACTAGATACATACCTAGTCAGCGTGAGACTGGAAAGGTGCCGCTGCACTCTGACGTTTGCTTCCACTGAAATCTCGAGTAGGCGCCATTGTTGAGTTTTGGCCATGTGTCATTTGTTTCAAAAGGTTTTATTTAGAAAATAAGAACACAAATAAAAAGATGGCGAAGTTTTTCTACGACTAACAGAACTTTTCTGAGCGTTCAATTTAAAGAAAACTTGGAATGACTCGCAAATTACCAAGGTGGTTAGGTATTGGAATGATCGATCATCAAGCTAAGGAATCAGCTTGAGCCAAGGGAACGTCGGGACGGGAGACCAGAAGGACAGGGGAACATTGGGCATGAACAAAACAGTCACCCTTTCTGGTAAAACTGGTACAAGGTTTGGGAATTGTAAGCGATAAAATTATAAGTACCGCGAAATACCGCTATGGACCCGAAAAGGTTTCGTAACACACACCTGAATAAAACAGAAAAAATGCATTTAATCTCAAAACTGAAGTTAAGATGAATTTTGCTATGTTAATGAAGAAAATATTTTTCCAGTTAATCCGTTTTGTATTTTACAGTAATTTGTTAACTGGCTCTGATAACAGTATCTAACCAAGTCTATGCAAGTTTTAGAACTTTGACATGGTGAACATGGATGGTCAAATAGGATTAAATCTACCTGTCGAGAAGTGTTCCTAAATGGACTACACTTCAGTGACAAACGTGTAAGAGGGTGTGGAATGAATTAAAATAAGATTGATGCCGATGTTGGTGATGGTGATGGTGATGGTGATGACTTAGAGGGTACAAATTTTATATCCACACAATTTCATGAAGTGCTGCCTTGTTTGGTTCTTCGGCTGCGCGCACCAATCTTTTCAGTCGTGTCTTTAGTAGAGTTGTTTTGAAAAACAATGTTTTCTGCGTGAACTTTTCAACAAACTGGCGGAAGACGTTCCTTTTCAGTGCCATTGTCATGTTTATGGACATTATCGTGGAATATTCATATTGACTAGTCTCTTATTTGTATTTTGTATTTTCTAGATTTGTTTGTCGTCATCCGTCTATGCCAGTCAGTCTCCAACACGACCCCTACCAGGCATGTTACATAGAGCGGTTTTCTTGTCTTGCAAGCGGTTTTCTTGTCTTGTGAGCTGTATTTTCAAGCATCGATATTTTTTTACCAGCGCACACTCAATCTTCTTTTTTAACTCGGAGTTTTTTTACGAACGAAACTCTTTCATCAATCTCTCACGAGTAAGAGCAGTTGTCCGTGTGACCAAAATAATGATAATCAACGAGGAAAGTACAAGAAGAAGGGATCTTAGTGCATGAAAACAAAACCACAGCTCGTGGGAAAGTAATCTTGACATCATTTCTAATGTTTATTGTTCTACTTACATCAACCGTTAGCGTTTACACTTTGGCTGACGTTTCGGTCGGTCATTTATCGGTCGATCTTCAGGTGTTACAGCGTTCTCAAACAAACGAGCACGAGTGGGTCGTACACTCCTGTTGGTCAATGATGAGCACTTTTTTTCTTCTTTTCTTGGCGCAAGCTGAGATTTAACTAGGGACCTTTATATTAACAGTCCAATACTCTAACCACTACACCGTCCTGTCACCATAAAAAGAAAGAGCACAGGTGTGTGGTGCACTCTGACGGTCTGTAATGAGCTTTAATATTTCCCTTTTTCTTGGCAGAAGCTGGGATTGAACTAGAGACCATTGTCATGCTCATGAGAAATTAGACTACGTCACTGAAAACGTGTGTTTGGTTTGTGACGAAAGAAGACTGGCTTCCGTGATGACGTCAACAGGATTTATGAAGTGCACATTTGCATTGTCTCAAAATATTGTTTATTCAGATTGGATGTGGTTCCCGGGCTGGGCAAGGACTGGCAATTCGTTATTGCTCGAACCGAGACCACAGCACGGTGTGTTGATTTAATTTATAGAGTTGTGAAAACATGAGTATTGATGTCACGAGTCGCTTTCTTTCAAGATTATGGACGACGATCAAGTTCTCTTGGAATTTCTGCACAAACTATGGGTTAGCGGCCTCACGATTGTGGAAGGTAGTCCGCCCCACACTGCTTTGTCGGAACTGAGCACGAGAACGGTGAATTCCCGCATGCATGAAACCAACTACGGGTGAGCTCGCAATCTATCGTAAATTATCGCGTAAGCGTATTGGCGTCAAATCCATTTTTGTGCAGGGGAAAAAGCAACGTTCGGCCATACAAGCGCGACCCAGTCTCTCAATGACTTTTTACACTCACGTCGTGGTGAGTGAGCCGGTCCGACGGTATTAAAGCACCCGGAGGATAAACTTGAACTGAGCTGAGCTGTCTCAAACATGCAATATGAACTCTAGATTTATTTTTTTTTATTTTCATATTGCATGAACTGAACCTCTCCTAATTTATTACTAACTTTAACAATTTTCAGCGCACAATTTGTTCTGCCTTTGAAATATTGTTTGAGACTTGACACTGATAGGTTTCCTTTTCAAGGAGTAAAAGTTGCGGACGACGCCCGAAAGAACGAGTTTGTGATATAATTTTAAATCAAAATAGGTCACATGTCATACCTAGTCAGCTCGCTAAATGTCGCAAGTGTAAAACGTTATTCACAGACTGGGACGCGTTTTCTTTCGCCATATGTGAGGCCGGATATGAATAAAGCTGGGTTTTTTTTATCAACTATTGAGACGTTATGATCACAGTGATATGCATATGTATTGTCTATTTGAATGACATTTTGTTTGGACGACTTGCACTTATTCAGACTCTTTTTGTGAGAAATTTTGCATTGTTAACTTCCATTAATCTGTCCCTAGAGAAATTTTATCTGGGAAATCAAAATGAAAGAACAACCAGAAATCATATCCTTTTTGTTAGAGAATTGCGTTTACCTGAAAGTTCATGACCCAGTTTACAAACTTTTCATATTGTTCATTAACGTATCGTATAATAATACCTTTCAGACTGACATTCGACGTTGTCACGTTAAATAATCCAAACAATGTCGCTTACACCGACAGAAGACTAGGCTTACACTCGGATCTGCCATACTATAAATACTCTCCTAATATCCAGATTCTTCACTGCATAAAGCAGTGTGGGGGCGAGGGTGGCGGCAATGAGTTCGCAGACGGAATTTACGCCGCGCAGTTGTTGAAGCAAAAAGACCCGAATGCATTCAATCTCTTGGCCACTGTTGACGTCGATCATTACGACATCGGAAGATCAGAGTATGACTTCCACCTTCACTACAGGCGCCCACTTATAGAGTAAGAACATATTTCCATGTCTTTTTTATTTGTGCGCTTATGTATACAAATACGGGTGCATACTGTCATCATCTCTGTTGGTCTTGCTGGATCTTCATTTCTGGTGGAAGTGTTCTTGGGAAACCGACAGTGAATGACGACCCCGTTTGACACTGATCTGACTTCAATTTTTTTACTTACGTTTTCATATTTGCAAGTATATTCACAAAGTATATGGATGAATCTTGATGAAATTTGTCTGAGCCGTTTCAGGCCAGGACGCAACTCGATAATTTTCCAACCGAAATCCCCTTTGCACTTGTTTCACCCCTAGAGGAAAATGCAGTAGTTTGGTATTCATTTTTTTACATTTCGCCTCAGTATATCTCAAGCTGTGTAAAATCCGTAATGAAATTTTAGGGATATGTTCCTAGTAACGAAAGTGTGACTGACTGTATGATTTTTGTACTCGATCAAATATCGATATGCCTTGTAGTACCAACTTGATTGTTTCTCCCTGCCTCAATATCTACCAAGTTAGATGAAGGTCATTTAATTTTGGATGGCTGCCGTTGATTTTGAACGGATCTGGACAGATTTCTCATCTAGTGGCAGCTTTATTTGTTGTGCTGGCATAATATTTACCAAATTCAGTGAAGCTTTGTCATGAAATTTGGAGGATATTTTCTTATTGACGAGAGCAGGGCTGAAGCAGATTTTGGGCGGATTTGAAAACCACTATGTCGTTCAGTAGGGGCTTTAGATTTTTGTACCTGCATTTCTTTGTATTCATAGGTGTAGCCATCACTAGTTTTGCAAGTGTTCATGTGGGAGCAGGCGAATCAGGGACAATAAAAGCTATCTTTGACTTGATAGGGCAAAAAATACAATTGGTTAGGGTCTGTACCTACATGTAGACTTATTTTGAGACCTTCGATCATCGACTAAAAAATTCCCGCGTGCATCAATTAAAGCCAAGGTCTCGTGTTTTTGTTGTAATTTTTTAACAGCTGCACAAAGGTACGTAAACAAGATTTAAAACGTCAATGTTTGCCAAGCGATAGGTAAACAACTCTCGCTTCGGTTTAGTTTTTGGAAAAGTAATCAGTTAAAAATTACCAACTCGGTTTTCAAAAGATCAGAACTAGTATGCTTTTTTGGCCTTGTGTCATATAGATTTTTCTGCAAAATGCTCTTTGGCAAGATAAAAGTCACATAACCGATTCATTTGTCAGCGCCTAAGGTGTAGATACACATAAGACAATGCCATCTATTGGCGGCACTCCATGCGTACACCCAAGGGGTCTTGGGGGCTCGAACGAGCCCACCCCCCATTTAGCGAAGTGGGCAAAAAGGTCCTTCTCAGAGAAATAAAATTTCCAAAATAGTAGAAAACGAGACAAAGGTTCACTAAAATGGCAGGAACTAACAAAATTCGGCGAATGCACAATTCATAGCTCTGTGCGTACCCCGTTTTTTGCTTATTTTTAGTAAAAGGTCCACATTCTCAAAAATTCGAGCCCTCTCCATTTTAGGCTGGGTGCGCGAATGCATTCTATCGATGGATCCACGAGTAAACGTACGTACCTAAAACATCCCTCACATTTAAGATTTACACTCACGCGGACATTCTTTACTACGTTATACCAATATTTCATGAATGGGCGACCGCCAACAATTTATCATTTACTCCTCAGTCAAAGAGATTGCTAGATAATGTCTGTTTGTTTTTGCATAGCTTGGACCGTGACGGTACTATTGTCCAAACGTTCTTCAACCAACAAGTCAGAGACTACACATTAAATATACCCCTAATGTTGGTTCAGCCATGGTATGACGCAGTCGCTGAATTCAACCGTTTGATGTATCAGAATCTTGTCCGTGTTCGTCTGCGTGGAGGTAAGAATGTATTTTTATGCGTCCAGGTAATGTGGACGCATATTACTGTGTATCCGGCGCCCTTTTTGCTCGATGTTAGGTGTTAGTTTTACATTCTTATTGATTTTTTTTCCTTTTGCAATGCATGCGGTGGTCTCACACCAACGCGATGCGTTGCTCTTGTCAATAAACTGTCAGCCTTGTCTGGGTGCTCCATGTTTTCGTTGTCCTATCACTGCAACCAACGTGCGTAGCTAATAAGGTACTATGTATTTATTTGAAATTAGTTGCTAAGAAATATTCGTTATTGAATATCACCTTGAATATCACTAAGCGGTAGAGTTGTATAACGCATGGCTACTCTCGTGACGTTATCATGTTATTCGTTTTGTTTTGTTATTTTGTTATAATGATTGTTATGTTGTAGTGCTTGTCGTTCTGGTTTTTGTATCCGTTGTTACTGGTGAGACCTCTCCATGAGTGCTACATGTAAATCACGGGCTGCTCGAATATTCCTTGTTTTGACCGAAGTTTTCTAAATTTTTGCCCGAATCTGGGAGACATTTGCTCCCCCCACCGCCACATTATAGTGATACGACGGTTCACCGACCGGAGGTCAGTAGTGGTCTACTGTGAATTCGTGGAATTCAATGTTTAATTTACATATTTGCTGTAAAACGATATTCTTATTTGCGTGCACCCACATATACAATTATGGTTGCATATTGCAGTCATTACAGTGTGTCTGTCATTCGGCGTCCAGTGTCCGCAACTGCATCTCCTAAACTCCTGGCAGGATCTTATTGAGATTTGGCAGATGCGTTCATATGAAGCTGAAGACAGGTGACGACGAGATTCGGACGGATCTGAGAATCGGCATGCCCCTTAGTCGCCAAGTTTTCATGTTTTTCTCTGAATGTTCCTTGAAATTTGGCGAACAACTTTCTCAGGAGGAGCAGGAATTCCTATCCTTCGTAATAAATGTCCGCTTATAGCCTAAATAATTTACACGAAACGCGTATAATTGGAAACACGGAAAGAAAATCACCGGTGCCGAAACGGTGGATAACACGCGCATTCATCATCTCGAACGGGTTGCATTTAGATTTTAAAAAATTAGGCAAGAATCCTTCAATTTGAAACTCTCTCAGTTGTTAAGACAATGGCTTCGAGTCAACACATTAGCGAACTTTTCATATTCGGTGCTGTCCAAAGAAACGACAACATGAAAGCTACTTCCGCTTGATCCCAACTCGGACGTGGTGGATAGAAGTTCACGTACCAATTTAATGGTTTATCAATCTATAAACAGAGAAATAAATCCTATTGTCAGTTCCTCCCATTGTTTAATTGGGTTAAATTCACTAATTCATTTTAGTTTTTGACATCGACTGGGACTGAAATTCACCCGCTTTATCAGTAGGAGTCCTGACTCCGCGTGCGCGCGTAAACTTCTTCGCAGTGGAAAATGTATATGGAACATGACGTCTTTCATCCATGGAAACATGTATTTCAAGAGGTTTTGGTTTTTTCTGCGAGCCATTAGTACACCCTACCCAGCACAGCCGTGGAATTTTGTCGGTATTGTGATGGCAGGAAAGGTATTAAAACACTCTTTATATCAGTAGGTTGAAAGCTCCACTTCGCATCAGAAGCGGATCTACAGGGGGGGTTCAAGAGGTTCAAACCCCCGCCCTCGGGACAGGATCAAAAATAAAAATTGAAAAAAATCGCCAAAAAAACGAAATAAGCTACTAAAAACCACAAAAAAATCTTACACCCCTCGGCTCTATGCGCCTCGGATTCGCTCGAATCCTAAACCCCCCTTGCTGAAAACGTAGATCTGCAAATGGTGGCGATGTGATCGGTTACGACCAAGACATGCGCACTGATGCCCACTCACGGAATTCGGTGTGTCTTCATCATGTACCACAGGGCCACTTTTCAATATAGGTGGCGTTGTGTCAGAGGGTACCGTGTTTCGGAGGACAGAAGTATCAATGGTGTTCTTTTCTTATATGATTACATTCCCTCGGTGTGTTTGGACTATTGATCTTATGCCGACCACTCGTTTGGTCTGCCAGTTATTTTTTCTTCCCAAAACGTTGTGAAGAGATTTGAAAAAACCCCGAAGATGATCGGAATGGACAGGAACATTCGATTACATTTTGAACGGCATTTGGTTACATCAATGCGATCACAGGATGCTCGTGCGCTCAAAGATTCGCACAAGTTGACGTGTAAAGTCAGTGAAAAGGCTTTTCTTAGCCTTCGAAAGAACACATTTTGTGGAATAGAGTGATGATGGTGTGACGGGACGTTCGTAACTTTACGCTTATTGTTATTCTTATTTAGTTGCAAATGTTCAGTTATTCTTATGCTAATGTCTTTGTTGCGTCTCAGTTCGCCTTTTTTACGTGGGCATGTGGGCGCGACTGTATGTGTCGGGGACTTCGCTAGCGACAGGCTTAGGAGAAGGGTGTTTCCTTCTTTTGCTTTCATGGAAAGTTGATGTTATCATGTGCAAATTGAACTGAAACGAATGCCTGATGAGATAAAATACATATTTTGAGGTTCAGTGGAGACTTGCTCTGTTACATTTGGCGCCCAACGTAAATCGAACAAACCAGAACTTTTCTCTGGCGACGTCTGTAAAATTATGACCGTGCTACGGCCTTGCATGGAAAGTTGAACTGCTTGCTGACTTTACAAGATTTATGTCGCGACTCGGGTAAGAATTTTCTGGAAAGGACAATGTCTTAATTTGCTACTGTGGTCACAAGTTCGTGGTGGTGTCTGGAACGGATCCTCGTGCTCGCCAAGAACGGAACTTTCTGGACTATGTGTCTGACGACGCCCTATCCTGCAGGAAACTGGA